>JAODUP010000256.1:402500-407500 GCA_025642065.1 Paralvinella palmiformis | reverse complement strand
CAAGGTCTATTGTTCAACCAAAGACAATTATCACAATACATTAACTTTTTTTCATTTCCATGTAAATTGTTTGATTATATTATTTCCATGAGGAGAAATAAAATATAGTTAGAAGTAATGTTAAAAACATTTATCTAGTACGTCGGTATTCCAATATCATCACTCTGTCTATATATATATATATATATATATATATAAGGTGGTGAGGGGTAACTATATAAAACAATCCGTAGTATTCGAAGTAAGGGGAATTACCAGATACTCTCAAGACACTGATAAAATCACATTTATTTTGGTCTTATGACAAGAAGATTTATGATAAGAAGATTTATGACAAGAAGATTTATAAACATCAAGTATTTGATCACCGATTATTGCGGGGATTCATAATAATAATAATAATGCTTCATTTTTGAACACTTTAATTATATTTTATTCATATATAATAATAGTTAGCCTTTGTTATCCGGTGATGTGTATTGGAAGTATATCGCGACTTAAAAGTATAATTGCATTATGCTGTGTGGGGGAGGTTCACGGACCCTGAGATCAGCTACCAGTTACCATAGAATACAGGATGCATTTCAGGATTACAATCTACTAACAAAACTTATATTTGTCTTATGAATGTAATGGGATTCTTAAAAAACTCAAATAATTTCATTTTAAATCCAGGTTCGGAATTAAATAGAACAGTTAAATTAAAAGGATTTATTGTGCAGTAATGTTATCATAACGTCACAATGTAATGTCGCGGTATAGACGAGACACACAGACAACAAACTGTATCTAGACAATAGCTCAGTCTGAGATGGAACCATTAAAAGGTATTGCCTTACCTTAACCCGAACCTGACTACAATAAACGATGATATAGATTGATGATTTTTATAATGTAAAAAAAAACATCTGAAAATATAGCATTGATCTCTAGAACATTAGATAATAATGAGCATAAAGATAAGTCAAGGTATTCTCAAACTAATAATGATGATGATGATGATATTTGACTGGAACATCTCCTGGTTGAGAGAACTTCGCTGATTTAGACAACATTCTGAGTTTGACATGTACGAGATTGAACAAGTTGCCCTGTGTGTGTGTGTGTGTTTATATATATATATATATATATATCCGTGATATTTTTCACTGTTGTTTGTTTTCGATAGTCCCGCCAGCCATTATACTGTCTATGACGTCACATACAGTTATCGTAAAAGAGTTCGAGACAGTCAATTTATCATGTGACGCAACAGGCTTCCCGACCCCTAACATCACGTGGGTACGAGTAAATGGTGCTGCTAACCCTAATGGTGAACTACGTCATATAGTAAGTAATGACGTCATCAAACTGACGCGATAAAATTATACATATTATGATAGAATTATTATTATTATTATTATTATTATTATTATGTAGGCTAGGATTATGCCAATAGAGAACGCCCAGCCGAATCATAAAGGTCTATATCGATGTTTAGCTGATAATAACGTGGCGCCCCCTGCCTACCATGATACCGTTGTCATAGTGATGCACAGGCCAACATCTATAGCCATCCAATCTTCTTATGGTCAAGCTGAAAATAGAATGTTTGACGTCACTATAGAATGTCGTATAGGAGGTTCGCTCGTTCCCTCACTCACTCACTCACTCACTCACTCACTCACTCACTCACTCACTCACTCACTCACTCACTCACTCACTCACTCACTCACTCACTCACTCACTCACTCACTCACTCACTCACCACTCAATCAATCAATCAATCAATCAATCAATCAATCTATCTATCTATCTATCTATCTATCTACTTATATTTAGTTTCTCTCTCTCTCTGTGTCGTTCACTAATATATATATATATATATATATATATATGTGTGTGTGTGTATTATGATTGCAAGCGTGTATGTATGCATGAATGTTTATATGCGTGTGTAAATATTCATCTATGTTTGTTCCCATATCGGCCATAATCTATCATTCTGATTTCACCACGTACCAGGATATCCGGAACCAGACCTTTATTGGTATCAAGTTACTGACTCTGGATCGTGGAGACAGATCACTAACGATGATAAACATACCATCAACATCTTACTCAACCACGCCGCTCTATTAAAACCACACGAGAGATGGTTTCAGATGATAATTAGATCTGTCCAAGCTAACGATTTCGGAGATTACATATGTGAAGGTCGTAATGAATACGGTAATGGCCATGCTGTTGTTAACTTGTTCGGTAGGTGGCGCCACATTACGTTGGTCGTTTCATTCTTTGTTTGTTTGTCTGTCTGTCTGTCTGTTTGTAAGATTGTTATAAATTAATTAAATGTCGTTCGTTTCCGCCCATCCCTGTTGCAATCGGCCGCCCTCAACCTTTAGAACGGATTTTTAATATTTATAAAAAAGTGTGTCCGCCCGTACTTTTGGGCAGCTATTAAACGAACGATTATACATCGTTGCACTACTGACCCAAATATTGACCGATGCCGTGTTTTAGTATCCACGAGCTATTTCTAGATTGAAATCAATCAAAACAGAGACGAATAAAACAACAAAAACTATTCTCACCATTATATGCATTACTGCGTCTCTCCGAGAACAGACCACAACTCTAAACTCTAAATCCATTATACCACGGGCAGGATATATGACGATATGATGTGAGGTTCTGTCATAGCCATGTACTCATAACTTACTCTGACACTTTATCTATATGCCAACTGCCATATACTGATTATATACTCATATACTGATATAGTATATATACAAAACGAGATTTTCGGTGCGGCGTTGTCCTATTAGATTTGGCGCCCTTTTCCTGGTGTGTATTTTCTTTATACTAGCTAAATACCAACACTACGCCTTTTGCTTTATTCAATCAAACATGTTTATTCAGCTATTTGATTAGCTTGAAAACCGCTCTCTGATGCCCGATGAGAGCTCGACCGCTACCTATGCTAAATTGGCGAGGTTTCACTTCGACTTTTTTACAGATGGTGACGAAATTAAAAGTTATGTTCTTTGAATAACACTCACATTCATTGATTCAGCGGGACATTTTGGTACACGATATCACTCATCAAAACATTAATAAACACGAATTTAATAGGAAATAACTCAACACAACAGTTTGCCATCTTGGTCGCCTGTAGTTTGATCATGTGACACTGACAATACAAATTACGAATACACCGTCGCGCAAAATAATGTTCCATACTACAATTTAAATAATTTAAGAACAACTTAAGAATATAAGCTTATGATTGTCCTTATGGTTTATTTATTAAAATTACATAATATTGCTGAGGTATAAGCCGTAAAATTAATTATATTATGGAGATCAATTAACACGTGATGCTACAAACGCGCTCTAAATATTATGCCGGAGGGTGTATTTATTTAGGACGTCATCATGCGCATGCGTAAGTGTACCGGAATTTCAGCGTGCGCATGCGCATATCTAATGGAAATCATGGCTGTATGCGAACACAGTTTTTGAAAATATAAATTGATCAGTTTCTTGTGTTTAATGATATCATATCGGTGCCGAAGTGTGCCAATTGGATTCTGTACACTTGGAGTATCATAATTATTTGAAATCAAAAGTCGTTCGGGAAATTCGAAGTGCAACCTCGCCAAACGTGCATGGGTAGCGTATTGGCCCTACTCAGACCAGGGCCATACATTGGCTACTATTTGGTCATTTCTCAACGAAGCGATAAATTCCAACTGTTCATCGCGCCAATATGGCGGTCAAGCGAGACTTTGGGTCTACGTGATCTTGGAAGTAACGCGTGATAAGTAAAATATGGAATCACTATACAATGAGAAAGAACAGGAGGAAAATATCGTATAATAACACCAATGCCTTCTACAAGTGAAAGTTGGCCAAAAGAAGTACTTAGAAAAGATAGCAATATAATCTGACACTCAAATTTTAGACGTTTTATCGAAGTTAGAGACATTTTGTTGAATTTGTTGGGCGCTTGGTATCAAAATCAACTGCATTCATTTTGATCTTATTGTAATTCTTTTAAATAACGCAATCCATTTTCATAGTTTATCCCCTGTCAGTCTTTATTCTCCTTGTCGTATGTAACACAAGTCTGTGTATATTGAATTATGGTTGATCCTTGAATCATCAAACGGAACAAAGACGCGTATTATACTACAAAATGGGAATGATATCTTTATTACATAAAATAGTACAAAAAGGTAATTCCTTGTAAAAATGTGTAATTCGACAGAGTAATAATAAATGCCTCTCTGCCCTATTTTACAAAAAGGAGAGGATGATTATTTTGGTTGTGTAATAAATGAAAGGGTATATATAGATCTCTGGATTAAAAATAATATAAGGACTAGAAACATTTATTTAATTTTTAACGGCCTAAAATTGAAATTTAAGATTTAGTGCGAAGTGTGTGCCCGCGTGTGTGTGTGTTAGCCTGTGTGTGTATGTGTGTTAGCCTGTCTCTGTGTGTGTGTGTGTGTGCGCGCGCGCGTGTGTGTGTTAGCCTGTCTGTATGTGCTCGCGCGTGGAATGTTCTAACGTTACGATATCGGGTAAATATACCCTATTATTTCTTATATTACAGCCACGTCAGAGTGTCAAGGACCAAATTGTCCTCCGGAACAAGTACTAGCTTCCGCTTCCGGTTTGTTGACATCATACATTATAATGTCTGTCTCATTGACAGTAGCCATGATGAAGTATTGATTGGATGTGGTGTGTATTTAATAATAATTTTATAATTTCCATTTTGTTTAAAAATAAATATAAAACAAATAAATGTGTATTACAAAACTGTGCCAGTGCCTTAATTCTCTCTATATATCTCAGACACATCCTAAGATCAATTTTACACAACTGTTGGCAACATTTCTACTACTACTATTACTACGATTACCAGTTCTGCTGCTACAATAACAACAACAACTAATAATAATAATAATAATAACAACAACAACAATAACATCTACTAGTATTAAGCT
>JAODUP010000256.1:350000-397500 GCA_025642065.1 Paralvinella palmiformis | reverse complement strand
GTTTATAAGCGACTTACACACTTCCTGTTTGGCTTTCTTCCGGTCTTCGCGCATGCTCAGTGGCAGCTTATCGACTGCGACGATGACCAGGAGTACAGCCAGGACGGCTATCCCGATGAATACCCCTAACATCGTCCATACCTGTCCGGATTGGTATGGTGATTAGTGAAACACATAGAGACGGAAAGACAGATAGACAGACAGACAGACAGGCAGGCAGACACACACACACACACACACACACACACACACACACACACACACACACACACACACACACACACACACACACACACACACACACACACACACACACACACACACACACACATATATATATATATATATATATATATAGAGAGAGAGAGAGAGAGAGCCAAGATAATAGGTAGATAGACAGATAGACAGACAAAAAGACAGATATACACATTCAAAGTGAACTACAATTAGGAAGACAGAAAGAGAGAAATAATTGTTCTTAAAAACAGATTATCATCAGCAGCAGCATCAATAATAATAATAATAATAATAATAATAATAATAATAATAATAATAATAATATTATTATTATTAATATTATTATTGTAATAGAACACTAACTGTTCCGGAGCTAGGTTGTTCCAAGTTCGTGTTATAAGAGACATTGTTCTGAGGACAATCATTAACCCCACAAAACTCTCGTATCTGTTCACTATTTAGTGTCTCGTTCTCTCCTGGGATAGTTTTAGGTTTTAATATCGTAGCCGTTATTATAGAACCTGTTATCCCAGCTGAGTGGGATATAGAAAGAAAGATGGGATATATTCGATGGTTGGTTGATTTTTTATGTGCTTTATTGATTGGTTGATTAGTTGTATATTATATTATATGTATATTATGTTATCAACTCACAGAACTGGAAGAACATAAAGAAGATGCCGAAGAAACGCGTCACGACCACGTGCTCGGCCTCGCCACTCAGCGCCGCGTAGCGTCCGGCAATCTTCGTGAAATACGAGCACTGGGCCGTCCACAAGGGGGCAGCACAGATCCCGACCATGATGGAGGCTGGCACCATCGTGTACCAGGTGGCGTAGCCGTTGGCCGCCATCCAGATGATGTATCCGGAGAAGGATAGCGGGATGGTCCACTTGTGGCCAATGGCGCTGATCAGGAGCTTCGGGATAAGGAGACAGGATACTACCAGAGTGGCGTACAGGACACTGAGTGTTATTACTCCCATACCGTCAGTCCTGAGGAGGCTACTCTGTAAGCGACTGAGGCCCTGGAAGGCGGTGAAGACGCAAAGGAAGGCGAAGCTGATCAGGATGATGTTCTTCAGGATCCGCCGTCTCTCCTTGGCCTTCGCCTTCTCTGAAAACGTCCCGATGTCGTCGTCGAGGGATGGAGCGAGTGTGGCTCCATCTGGCGGCGGCGTCGAGTTGGTGGTGTCAGCGGGGTCCATGATTTTGTGATCGTACGAAGATCAGGAAATTAATATCGACGTTGTTGTTGTTGTTGTTGGTGGTGGTGGTTGTAGTGGTGGTGGTGGTGCAGCTGGTGGTGCGGTTGTTGTTGTTGTCGTTGTTGTTATGAGTACATCTATGGCCTTAGAGAACGCCACCACAAGGTGCTCCTTCAGTGCTATAAGTAGATATACCTCTACCTGTATCTACCTGTTTTATGCAAATTTGAGCCAGGTAGCGGAGGTCCTTAAGTACCAAGAAGAAGACAAATAAAACATAACAGTCAGAATCTACATAAAAAAGAGCAGCTCGGAAGAGTTAAATGATAACTTATGGCTGTTTAAATCTAAATAATTCAATAAAATGTGATCATAATGTGGCCATTATTTATAATGTATTTGGTTGAGTGTTAAAATGTTGAACTTGTAACAGTACGTCGCTATAACACCGCCAATAACACTATATGTAACACCGCCCATAACACTATATGTAACACCGCACATAACACTATATTTAACACCGTCCATAATACCATCTATGACACCGTCCATAACACTACTTATAACACCATCCATAACACTACCTATAACACTGTCCATAATACTATAACACCGTCCATAACACTATATATAACACCGTCCATAACACTATCTATAACACTGTCCATAAGACTATCTATAACACCGTCCATAACACTATCTATGACACCGTCTATAACATTATCTATGACACCGTCTATAACACTATCTATAGCACCGTCCATAACACTATCTATAACACCGTCCATAACACTAGTCGGCAGCTAGATGTGTCCTTAAACAGAGCAGGCTAGAATACCATTAAATAACAACTCATAGTATCGTATAGTTGACACTTTCCCATACGCCATATTGCTGTATGTGTCCATAAAACCATATTTCTACCTTATTTTTCCGCCTGTAATATCATATGCCAATATCTGTCAGTAACACTACATGACTCTACCTCACATTAACACTACATGACTGCACCTGTCAATAACAGTATATGACTGTACCTTTCAATAACACTATAGGACAGTACCTTTCAATAACGCTACATGACTGTACCTGTCAATAACACTTTATGACAGTACCCTTCTATAACAATACATGCTCCTCTCAATACCACTGCCCGACTGTACCTGTCTATAACAATACATGATTGTTCCTCTCAATAACACTGCCCGACTCTACCTGTCTACAGCAGTATATGATTGTTCCCGTCAACAACACTGACAAGTTGTAAAGTGAACAGAATTACAATGACGTGACCACACAACTGATGAATATTAATGTTTCAGCGAACAGCCTTCAGCTGTCTACGAGTGTTATGATAAAAAATGGCGTTTTCTCGGTTGTTGTGTCAGCTTAGAGTCAATGTTAGTCGTAGAATGGATGAATTACTGATAAAACATTTAGAATGCGTTAACTACAGTGAATGTTTGTTGACTGGAATGTGACAGAACCCGCACCAACCAGACGCTTAGTTAATGTTTAAAACTAGAACACTTGACCTATTTCATAATATGTTAACCGCTGTCCACGTGACCTGAACCCCCCCCCCCGACCCAAAGTGTACAATTTCGCTAGTCATTGAACTCTTTGTAAGAACCAAGTCTAGGACGTGGCTGAAGATTGAAAAGTTTCATGTATCCTTAACGTGATCCCTTGTGGCGCTTGTTCAGATGCAGATATAAAGCTGGGGTACTGCACACGGTCACCAAAAGATAGGTCACTAACTGTGTATATGTACACAGTTAATGAATGACCTTTAATATCGTATGGGTGAAAGATTAGTTGGGCTAAACTTAAATTGAACTGCTAATTTATGGCCAAATATTTCAGATAATTAACATTGGTAAATTGTGTTCTTAACCATGGCACATACATAAATAAATGAAATTAGCGGAAGTGGCTAAAATTAAAAAGGAAGTTGGAATAAACATGTAATCATGTATTTGTAAACGGAAAATATAAAAAGTGATTGCAATAGATCTGTGCTATTATATCGAATCTTTTATTCTTAAACGACAAAAGCTCCCTGGTTTCTTCAAATAGAGTCCACTTAGTTGCATCTGGATAGAAAAATACTAACATTACTGGGAAGTCTAGGGACAATTTTCATAAACCAATCATAATAGACAAGCATATATTCATAAAATTAGCATTTACTTTGATATGACAAAATACAGGTTAAAACAAAGGATCTTAAAGTCTCGGTTTATTTGAACCAAATACGTCAATAAGCCTTTCTTTGTGTTGTACATGCTCATGATATATAAACCAGGTCATTATATATATATATATATATATATATATATATATATCGCCATGTTCTAAACAAGTACGACCTTTGGTTAGTGGACCAGTTCTCCGTCTTAACATATCGGGTATCAATGGCGGAGTAATACACTGGCCAATCAGTACACTGCTAACTTCGGGGAATTCCCAAAACACATCCATACATCCGGCTGGCTCCGTTTAAAAATCCTAATTAATGTATTTGATATTAGGATCAATACATTGTTTAGATGTATTTATTAACTTGAATGGTGACAGGGATTAGAACAATAAGGTACTAAAGTATCTGACCACAGAAAGTACGCAGACTTTGTTTTAATACCTTTCACCGTGCGCCCCCTACCGAAGGAACGAGAAACAATCGTTGTTTGTTTTGTTGTTCGGGGAGAATCCCCAGGCTGGCCCTTATTTGGCACAGTCTCTATGTTTGAGTGGTTGAGAAACTCCTCCCCCCACCATTCACAGGGGAGAAGTATGGAAAGATGGAGCCGAAATACCCCGAGGGTGGTCACTGGCAGGGTGCTTTTACGTCCTCAGGGGGTCTTTAACGCCCCCTTTATTTTTAATACGCCATTTAACGTGGTCACCCACCCACGATGTTGTGAGCCGAGAAATTAATCTCTGGAAAGGTTTCGACCTATTGTTGGGATCGAACATGTGACACATTGGCACCAAGTGCCGGGTGCTTAACCGCTAGAGCACCGAAGCTCACTATACAGGTATCTTAATTGATTTATCATCATATACGACAATCAACATTCTGATTCTGGTTATAAACTGGAAGATTATGTTGCAAGAGATTAAAGATGATGGGAAAAGAAATTTCACATCTCGAAGTAAATATAATATAACAAACAATTATTGTCTTCCCTATCGGATGCACTTGTACACTCAAAACCATTCTAACCACCAGCTATCATATTTCCATTAAAATATTCCCAAATTCCTTAATTTCTGAACTTTCACGAGGCATTGCTAGTGTTTTCTACGCCCGCTAGGGATTATTGTATGACGTCATCTTTGACAAACATCACATAGTGCCACATCTTTGTTTACAAGCGTCTTGACCAGTTGACAGACAAAATGTCAGATTCCGACGAAAGTTTTGACATTTTCAGGGATATCAAACCCCATAACTTTGAACCACTCGTGAAAAAGGTCACAGACAGTATTAATTGTCAGGAATTAGCTGTAGCATGTCCTGTGCCGCCGACACCTGATCCCGGTCCACATTTTGTTTATGTTGGTATAAACCTAATTCATAAATCAATACATTGAGCCTGAATGCGAATATTTTCCTCTTCCTGTCACATAATGTCATTTAAGTGATATTTGTCAGTACATGGGAGCCCAGTGGATGTATGGGGCTCTCCCATATGTGGCCTATACAGGACTGTGCCACCCGTGGTGAAACACCTACTATTTTAACATTGCCCAATAGTTTGCTCCCAAGATTAGCCTATTATCGCTCATACATACCCATTTTCTATAAAGTTTCTTGATGTTTTACGGCCACTTTTGTTCACATGGTAAGCTAAATGGGCCGATTGACCTCCAAAGGTAATGAAGCCAAGTCAAAGATGAAACACCTTTCAGATAGGCCCACGCCAAAATCCGAACTCAGGTGGTAGTGATCTTTGGTTCATGCCACTAACAACTAGATCACGGAGGTGCCACAGTTTCTCCATCAAACTTCTGATTGGAACAAGTTTGACAAATATGGTCGGAATGCCATTTTCTGTGAGCCTGACACTTCGTATCATATCCAACTGATTGTGCCATAAACGGCGAAATAACGAACATCCGTTCCTCAAAGTGTCTCACGCTGAGCTTGTTGTGGCAATTTAGCTTCTACTGCACTCTGTTCATGTTTCGCAGCCAATTGCACAAACGAGTCTTGTTTTAGGGGAATGAATGCATATTCCATCCTCTGGTAGACCCATTTGCACAATTATTTCCACAATACACCATTTTACAGGTTTAACAAAGACAATAACACAGGTTAAGCAAGGCCACGTAAAGTGTTTGGCGTCTTTGTTTGTCAAACATGACGTTACATTCCGAAGTTTTCCGAAGATTCTCGATTAAAACTGTTGGATGTGAGATGCTAACAAAGCAAGTTTTAAAACCACTCTAACTTCATTTTTAGGAAAAAATTAATTATAACTCTGACAGAAATTGATTTTAATAACTAAGAGACATTTTGACTAATTTGGAAAACCTTTTCCTGTGACCTTTAAATAATTAAAGCATGATTATTCGATAAGAAGGCTTTTTCTGTTTTTATTGTTATTATATGTATAAACAAGTTTTTTATGTGATGCCTTGTTAACTAACTAATCTAAAAACGAGTAAAATATAGTTTTAAAAAAAACCCATAAAATATTAACTTCTTCTAATATGCTCATTTTTAAGATAGAATCATGACACAAGTCCTGTATCTGTTAATGATGAGATAGTGAGAGTGATTCTGTTTATCTTAATGATATGTTTTATGACAGCTCAACAATCTCATCCGACCTTATTATGGACGAGATACAGTTATTAAATATTATATTTGAAATTCGATATAGATAAACACGACCATAATCTAAGCGTGTCGCAACAAGTTCGTAGAGTAGTGACTTGCATCTGATCAGTATTCCGGAAGTGCGTATGCCGAGAATTTATGACCCCATTAACGTGTTTATCTTTTGACATAATTGTGTCAGATTTGTAAACAAAATGAAGGAGAATATGTCGAATGAGCAGTTGAAGTGTTTATTTAGCGTAGTTTATTTTAAACACTTTAAAACCAGAATTTTTTTTAAAGAAACTTGTCATGTGAAGAGTAAACACTGATTTTTGTCGCAATATGTCCCATACTTGTACGTTTGAAATATAAAAATGGAGATTAACTCAGTATGTCGATGGCCGTAACAATAAAGTGGTTTAACCTGCGTCTAGAATACAATATGTATTTATTTATATCGTTTGACGATATATTTGATCTTATCTAGATGTTCTGGTATGAAGGTAGATAGCCAAATTAGCATATCTAATGCGTCATCGTTAAGACATTGTTTTTAAAGCCATTTCTTGTTATCAACCTGCGACGGATTGTGTCAACTTCCTGTGTGAAGTCGTCATGAAACTGTCGATATATCTCTCATTAGATAACATGTGTGTTATGGGAACATCTTCGGTATGTTGTTTGACGACGGATGTTTTATCATTTTATTAATACCCACTTATCAATTAAAACACAAACATATATTGATTAGGTAATATAATCAATCGATTCACCGATACAATGATATTGATATTATTCACGATTGCATATATTCGTTGATAGATGAATAATTTCATAGTTATTTACACACAGACACACGTGTGTTGTGATGCGGTTGAGATGTTCCGTTTTCTGTGCGAGGAGACTGTATGTTTCCAGGTCCGCGCATTCTAAAAAAAGTTGATCTAGAGATGTTTATCTCATATATTATTTGCGTCTTTGGAGGCACGCCGTTTAGATGTTTGGCCTGGTTATCCAACATTTAAATGACTGTAGCAGACACAGTACGCTCTTAAAGCATTATAAGTACTCCTGACTCAGGAATAGAAACACTGTATCGCATCTCGAGCGGTGGCATTGGACAGACAGCTGTTTTGTTTTTCGGGGAGAATCCCCAGGCTGTCGCTTATTCGGCACAGCCTCTATGTTTGAGTGGTTGAGAAACCTCCTCCCTCACCATTCACAGGGGAGCAGTACGGAAAGATGGAGCCGAAATACCCTGAGGGTGGTCACTGCCGGAGTGTTTTACATCCTCAGGGGTTTTGAACGTCCCCCTTTATTTTAAATAATTCGGTGGAGCTGGCAGCGTTATTTAACGTGGTTACCCACCCACGATGTTGTGAGCCGAAATATTAATCTCTGGAACAGTATCGACCTCTTGCTGGGATCGAACCTGTGAACCTTGGCACCAAGTGACGAGTGCATAACAGCTAGGCCACTGTAGATCACCTTACAGATACAAACACTTCGCGTGGTTGGTGTGTTTTATATAACAACTTTAGTTGTGTATAAAATTCACCTTGGTTGTATGTGGGAATAGACTTATCTTTCCTAGGTCCAGTTATGTCCAGTTTGTACTATGGCAGTCAAGATTATCCCTAAAATACTTGTCATTTAAGAACGTTATTACTACAATAGTTAGAATAGCAGACATTAGGTCCGGTTTGAAAATGTTTACACAGTTTTAAAAGTAACGAAGTTATGACGCACTTTTACAGTCTGCTTCAGTGCAGATATCAGTCTTTTTATAGCAATTTAGCTAACAGTTTTAAGTCATTTGGTCGCCTGCCCGTTGTAAAAATGTAGCTAAACACACACACACACACACACACACACATACACATACACACCACTGATGTGAACTTCACCGGTAGTAAGAGGTTTTATTTCAGCGACTTTTATCAAATTATCCCAGTTTACAATCCTGACACTTGAAGTAAGTTTGATAAAATAGAGTTTTAGCATCAAGGATATATCCATCCTTGATACTTGGAACTTACCTGAGAAGGATTCATCACCTGAGACGTCTTCTGAAATACGACGAGTTACCTTAAAGAGCCGACTGTTTGATTTCATATAACAAACCCGCCTTCAATAATCAGCTCCCCTAGACAGGTATGTTTGTTGTAATTAAGAAGGTAGTCAATTAGGTTAGGTTTTCCAGTCGCCTTAGCTCACACCTCTAAGACATCCATTTTTTACATTAGGTACACGATCTTCTCTTGAATGGGCTCATCTCCGTGATATTGAACAGAACTATTTATAGAGTAGTTGAGGCAATAATGGTTTTCAGAGAGCACGATAACAGTTTATAGCTTTCGACGACTAGAATTAAGTACTGTTTACTCTAAGGACTTGAAGTACGGTTAGAAGACATTAGTTTTGTTTGGTGGTACGGGTTATAATCGATTTCTCGAAACAGTTATACACAATCCTATCGATAAATAAGAACCTATTTTTAAATAATAACTTTGTGTAGTTCAGTATGTTGAACATTTGACGATAGGCACGTTTACTATTTAAAATTTACAATTAAAATTGATGGAAAATGTTTCTCAACACGAGTTTTATTTACAGTAAGAAAGTCGCAATAAATAAATACCTTTTTAAGTGGTCGTAACAGGTTCACTGAAAAGTCCAATTTATTACATCTATTTTAATACGAGAATTGCCAAGGTAATGTTTTTGACAGGCGAATATCTAATTATTTAAATAGATTAAAATTTCGACGTAAATTTTCCATAAAGTGGTGACGTCAAATTTAGAACTATTATTCCTAATACAGCAATATTATTTAAGAAGATTTTGTTAAAAGTTTAACTAAAAGATACTCGCTAGGCCGTGGCTTTATAAAAAAAATCATTGTATAACATAAATCATAGCGAGTCGACGAGACCATCATCAGTGGATGAAGATTGTTATTGTTGTTTATGGAGGTAAAAGAGGTATACATTTAGGGATTTTATGTTTTTATGGCGGTCTGGATCGTAAACAAATAAACCAACATTTATAGACGTTATCCAAGGACACAATACTCCATACAAAACAGATGTTTATATATTCTCATCGATATTACATTATCTGATTATTGTAATCAATAATACATGAGAATGTTATATCATTCTGGGTGACTTTAATATCGATTTACTTAAATTCTAAACTATTGTATGGATTTATGAATGTAACCATTCAACCGGATAGAATAACCTTTATCTTTCCTACATTGGGTCTGGATCCTGTATGATATAACTGGTAGCTTAGTTGGTGATTGACCTTTTTGATTAACTCACGCTTATATTTGAAAGAGTTACTTTCATTTTGCTTTATAGCTTATTATAAAGATTATCATATTTATTTTGCTGAAATGTAATAAATGAATAGTTTTGAAAGAAGTATTCAATCCAGCTGTAGCTTTGGTTCCTTTCTAATATATCTAATTATAGTAAACAAGCTAGCTAACCAACTTACAGAAAATCAAAGCCGCATTAAGTTTTAATTCAATTTACAAATGGCGTGACCATCGCTTTTTAAGTAGACTACCTAAACATTGAACTTCACGTTTATGTAATAACTGGATCACCCTAAATGACGTCGAAAGACAGAAATAATGCACGGAATAAACAGCTCGAGATGGAACTAGACAGTCTCCGTGCATAGAAAACATAACTACTCAACAGCAGCATAATATGTCTTGTAATATTTCTCGGACAGTTAAATACCCCATAAGCATGTAAATCCAATAAATACCATGACCTACTAATCAGTTAACGTCACTAATCAATTAACTCATCAACCTGTGTCATCTTGAGGACATTGCTCTCAACATTTAGTAGACGCAGAACGTTTAGTCTTTCATGAATCATCGTGGTTCGCAGACAATTATTTATCAATGTCAATTTGCTGAACGATCTTTCTCCCGATCAGCTAGTAACCGTCATAATAGATTATATTCTGAGGGCTACATCAACACTTGGAAAGGTACCAGAAAGCCATTCATCATGGAATAAAACCTCTTGGTGAGATGGAGTGAAAGATGACCTGAGCTTGGCAAAGGCTGCAAATTGGACCATTTCCTCAACAAGCAGACTACACAATCTTGAGGGAAAGCATTGGTAAGTTTGTTAGCTTTAGTTTTTATCTCATAGGTAGACTGGACGAATTGACTATTACTTTGAACTTTGTCTCTTGTCAGTGGAGTTGGTCATAATAGAGAGCTCACACCGGTTGAAGGGTTTTTGTGTATCACATATCTGTCACACCGGAACAGGCAACCACCAGCCATGCCAGATTGCAACTGTTTAGTAAGGCTAATAAGGGTCTGGAGATGTTGCCTCCAATTAATGATGCCCTGGAACTTCAGGCAATCCATGGCGACTACCAGGCATAGATAGTCCACTCTCAGTTGTCACCACAGCCTGGAAGAAGGATGCAGAGTCTCCGACTGCAGTCTGGACAAGACTCACCCTATCCCGGATGCCGGCGTGGAACTGGTGACATGCATCTGCAAGTGAAAGTGCAAGACTCGCCGATGTTCCGGCTTCAAGAAGAAGATGCAGTGGACTGCAGCATGTGGATGTGATGTAGTCGGTTGCTGCAGCCCAGCTGGACAATAGAGATCTTTATACTTTGTCCTTTACTGTACCCTAGTTATATGTACATGGACAATAGATATCTTTATACTTTGTCCTTTACTCTACCCTAGTTATATGTATATGGACAATAGAGATCTTTATACTTTGTCCTTTACTCTACCCTAGTTATATGTACATGGACAATAGAGATCTTTATACTTTGTCCTTTACTCTACCCTAGTTATATGTACATGGACAATAGAGATCTTTATACTTTGTCCTTTACTGTACCCTAGTTATATGTACATGGACAATTGTGTTAAAATAGCTTCAAATATGATTCGACATGAATGTCTGTTATTAACAAACAATACCGTTACAATTTGTTTTCGAGGCTTGGTTGCTTCATCTCGGGTCTGTTACGAATAATTTTGTATCATATCACTCGTTGTCGTCGTGTTCTCTATCCATCATATTATCATCATCATCATCATCATCGTGTGTCGTCATGCTTCATAATATTATGTCGCGTGTCGATCGTCGTGTTATTATACATACATCAATACTCATATGTGTCAATCGTCGTGTTGTCGTCGTCGTCGTCGTCGTCGTCGTCGTCATCATCATCATCATCATCATCATCACCATCACCATAATAATCATCGTCGTCGTCATCATCATCATCATCGTCGTCGTCATCATCATCATCATCATCATCATCATCATCATCATCATCATCATCATCATCATCATCGTCGTATCGTCGTCGTCGTCGTCGTCATCATCATCATCATCATCATCATCATCATCATCGTCGTCGTCGTCATCGTCGTCGTCGATCATCATCATCATCGTCGTCGTCGTCGTTCTCTTCATCATCATCGTCGTGGTCGTCGTCGTCATCATCATCATCATCATCATCATCATCATCATCGTCGTTGTCGTCGTCGTCGTCGTCATTCGTAATGCATATGCAAGAGAGAAAGAGAGAGAGAGTTAATTATTAGTGTAATTAACTACTGTATATTAATTGTATATAACCATGGTTAATTAACTCACAGATAACATAGCTCAGTTAATATGATAAGTTATTATTATTAGTTATCTGTTATTATTTATTGGCCATAACTGTGTATCAAATTATTTGATGATATTCGAATAATATTGAACCGACTTATGATTTATGCCCGTTTCATCTTCCAATCATAAACTACAATGGCCGCCACCAAAGGCGACATTTATCTCCGATGACAGCTCAATTTACTTCCGTTTCAGAATTACTCCAAGAATTTTGTTTATTAATAACGATATAAAAGATCAGACAAAATCAACCCAGTAATTATGAAACCTAATTATGAGCCATCGGAAATAATTTGCATAATTTTCATATTCAGAAATGATTGTCTTTATTTTATCAATTGGTTGTGATACGGTGTTCGATCTCTCTGAAAATAATAAGATTGAAGAGAGGCTTAAACTGGGTTTTTTCCCAACTCAATTCTTGGCTTTATCTTGCATTAACATTATCTTGCCAAAATGTTTATCACTTTTCCACCTTTTGATAGCGAGCGTTTGAACTGTTATCAAACATTTGGTTAACTATAATTAAGGTGAAATCATTGTAAAATGGCTGAAGTATATATTATAATAAGAATGATCAACATTTTCCTTCGGCTATTTTATTTGTGCGCCCGTTATGACGGACCATAAACTAACACAAAAAGCATTATGATTGAAGTCTTGTTTATAACCTGCAGTGGCATAATTGAGTCTAATGCTCGTAATGAAGACGAATGTCTCAATCGCTAATATAAACGTTGCTACTAAATTGTGTTCTAATGTTGTTATTTACGTTCTGACGGTATTTGTTTTCAGGGCGTATTTGAGTAATATAAGCAAGTACTCTCTATATACTTAAAGGATATTGATTCCCCGTTCTTTCCGAGTCAATTACTCAAACCGCTCATATTAGGTAGCACTACTGTCTCCCGATATCTCTCGCTCAATTCCCCCAAAACTATGATCCCTCATAATCTAGACACGAGAAATACAAGAATACACGTACACTGAGAACAACCGACTGTAACTTGCTAATGGTACCACGTGTGAGACTAAACACTGCTGGTCAGAGATCCTTCCACTATGCTGCGCCTCATCTGTGGAATCGTCTGCCAAATGCACTTCGACCATGTTCCTCATTTAATATGTTTAAATCTAGTCTAAAAACTTTAATATTGCTTATTCCTAATTGTTTTATTATACTATTGTATTTTTAGCTGTTTATTTATTACATATGTATATATATATTCTATGTTTTAGTGTGTGAAGTACATGAGAGCAACTTTGTTGAATGAGGTACTATACAAATCATATATTATTATTAATATTATTCATCTATCCATATTAGATCCGTATATCTGAGAACGGCCAGTTTTCGAAGAACACATTTTCGTTTTGATCTCTCTGGATACATTATCACCAGCTGATAATTGCTGCTGATGCCACATTAGAGAATACATTAAAACGAACAAGTTGGCCTTTCGGCAGAATTCTCCACCATTTACCGGAGAGAGTAGTATTCGTGTTGTTTGACCCCGACGAGAATCGGGATCGGTACACGCGCTGGCCGATCCGGAGACAATCGGAGTCCCGAGTCGACTCTTGGTACGACATTATATACCGTTCCGTTGTTTTATCGCCGAACTGAGCTTAACGAGAGCTTAACATGTCTCGGCTCTTCGACGTACGACTTCTACCAGCTCATCGTCCCTCCTAAAGCTCAACCATAAACTGGTTTATCGTTTACTCGTCGTTAACATTAGATGGTCAAGAGCCAGCCATTAAAAGGGGTCGTTCTTTTCCCTTTCATATTTTATATCGTCGCTTGAGTCACGACAACAAAGAGACGTCGTGACGTCGTGACGTCGTGACGTCGCGACGTCGTATGTATTTTAGAGACATACTCGTACGATAGAATAGCGGGAAATCTCCTATTTATTGTAATCATATTAAAACACCCGATTTTGTTGTTGTTATTTCCTTATTAAATATGATTGTGTTGTTATTTCCATAATCGTAAATTATATTTTATCTGTTGACTATTCTATTTGAATATTTATAATTTCGTGTAATTATAACCGAGTTGTTAACGTTGTTTAAAAAAATGTGAAGTGTTATCAAGTTATCTGTACACAATATGTCTTATGTTATTGATAACATTAAAATGTGACGTGGAACTTTGATGATAGTAAGAGTAGCAATAGTAGTAGTAGTAGTGGTAGTAATAGTGGTAGTGGTAGTAGTAGTAGTGATCGTTGTAGTAGAAATAGTAACAGTAGTGATAGAAGTAGAAATAGTGGAGGTAGTAGTAGCACTATTATTACTATTACTACTACTACTACTACTAGTAGTAAGAGTAATACTACTACTACTACTACTAATAATAATAATAATAATTCATCCACCAGTAATGTCAGTAACAAGGCCTTCAACTATTAATATTTTCCATGTCTTTATATCAATATAAATATTAATATATCATATTACTACCACCTCTCTAATGCGGCCACCGACGTCAATCTGTTACATTTATCTGTGATAAATAAAAGGTATCGAAGAATTTGTCCAATCAGGCGGCTCGTTTAATCAGGTCATATAGTACAACGAAGGCTGTCTCTATGGCGACAGTAGACGCCAATCAGATACTGTTAGATATGCAAATAACCGATCCAAGACTAACGACACTCCAGCAGTCTATTGTCCAAGAGCAGATAGACTCTAAACCAGTCAAATTATATCAGTCATGATGGAGACATACATTTTATTGGGATGTCACCAACAAGAAGGGTAAAGATTCCTTCTAGTGGTATCTTCTCCCAAGACACGAGCATTACCATTAATGGTTATAATGAGTCTTCTTGCCAGACTCCAGTACCCATCTGGGCCTCCGAGCCGGTGAATAAATCAACTTGTACCATTTGTCAAGCACATTAAGTGAGTGTCCCAGTCGCGATGTCAGAAATGGCATAACGACTCCATCTCAGCTTAACACACACACACACACACACACACACACACACATTCTCTGCCTCCTCCAGTGGCATATTATGCTCTGCGGTTGAGAAAGTTCCGTTTTCTATGCGTGGAGGCCATATTTCCCGGTCCCTGCATTCAAGAAAAGTTGATCTAGAGCTGTATAATCCATGTACTATTTGCGTCTTTGGAGGCACGCCGTTTAGGTGTCTGGCCTGGTTATCCAGCATTTAAATGACTGTAGCAGGCACAGTACGCTCTTAAAGCATTATAAGTACTCCTGACTCAGGAATAGAAACACTGCATCGCATCTCGAGCGGTGGCATTGGACACAGTTCGCGCGGTTGGTGTGTTTTACATAACAAGTTTACTTGTATATATAATTCACCTTGGTTGTATGTGGGAATAGATTTATCTTTCCTAGGTCCAGTTATGTCCAGTTTGTACTATGACATTCAAGATTAGCTCTAATCTGCTTGTCATAAATAACATTTAAGAACTACAATAGTTAGAATAGCATAAATTAGGTCAGGTTTGAAAATGATAGCATAGTTCAAACAGTACGGAAGCCTATGACGTGCTATTACGGTCTGCTTCAGCGCAGATGTCAGTCTTTTAATAGTAATTAAGATAAACAGTTTTAATAGTAGTCGCTTCATGACGCCTGCCCGTTGTAAAAACTGATCTTTGAAGACAGCGACAATTGGGTTATATGGTTTATATAGTATTGCTTTGAAGAAAGATACAGCAATTGAAAAATAGCTATAAATAGGGCTGCTTAGATAATTAAGCTAAACATTCTCACTACTGCCGTGATCTGACTTGGGTGTTCTACTCCCAAACTCCACGGCTGTAGGTGATTCGTATTTTGCTTTTGCTTGGCGGCTTAGGGACTGGTGAGACATTACACATGTCTCAGCAAGAAAAGTCGCCACTCTGGATTCAGTCCCCTGAAGAAACGTCCAGAGTTTGAATTCACGGTTCGAGATTCTCTGTGCCTGTGCCTTATTATACACAGCTAAAAACACACAACACACACACACACACACACACACACACACACACACACACACACACACACACACACACACACACACACACACACACACACACGACACAGACACACACACACCACTGATTAAGATACAAAACTGGTTATGACACGGTTTGGCTCAAAATATGCCACTACTTAAGGCTAATCATTATTTAAAACACATCACTGCGTAAGATACGTCACAGCTTAACACTGATTAGGACAATATTGCTTAAGAAACACGACTGGTTAATACACAGTACTGTATAATACACACTACTGTCTAAGATAACACTACTAGAGACAGAATATTGTTTAAGACACAGCACTGGTTAAGCTATATCACTGTTTAAGAAACACGACTGCTCAAAATACAGTACTGTATGAGACGCAATATTGGCTAAGACAACGCTACTTAAGACATAACACTACTGAGTCACAACACTGCTTAGGACATAACATCGCTGAAAACACAACACTGGTTAGGACACAACACTGCTTAAGACACAACACTGATTATGACACAACACTGCTTAAGACACAACACTGATTAGGACACAACACTGCTTAAGACACAAATCTGATTGGGACACAATACTGGTTAGGACACAACACTGGTTAGGAAACAACTCTGGTTAGGACACAACACTAGTTAGGACACAACGCTTATTAGGACACAACACTGATTAGGACACAACACTGCTTAAGACACAACACTGGTTAGGACACAACACTGCTTAAGACACAACACTGGTTAGGACACAACACTGGTTAGGGCATAACACCGATTAGGACACAACATTGATTAGGACACAACACTGCTTAAAACACAACACTCATTAAGACACAACACTGATTAGGACACAACACTGCTTAAAACACAACACTGGTTAGGACACAACACTGCTTAAAACACAACACTCATTAAGACACAACACCTATTAGGGCACAACACAGCTTAAGACACAACACTGGTTAGGACACAACACTGGTTAGGGCATAACACCGATTAGGAGGACACAACACTGTTTAGGACACAACAATGGTTAGGACACAACACTGATCAGGACACAACACTGCCAATGAGACACGACTGGCTAAAAGACAACATTAGATGGGACACACCAATAGCTAAGACAACACTGGTAAAGAGACAACACTAATTAAGATAAAACACGGATTAAAGCAATTATTTGTTGGCTAATATATATATTTTTGGAATAATTCTACGAATTATAATTTTTTTTGTGTGTGGCATACTAATTACTCTATCACTTATGTTTTGCAAATTATGCAGAAAATACGTTTTAATAAGTAGAATGTCGTAATAAGTCTGTGTCTACACAGGTTACTTGGAGCTGGACATTATGTGGCTAATTAATTATGCAGCAGAATATGCACGCATGCTCAGTTTTGGCATACATAAAGTAGTGAAGTTGGACAGAACCGAGCATCGATGAGGATGTCTTATCTGACACCGATTTGCTGCTCGTGATATAAAATTCTGGGCATGCGCAATTAAAATATCCATAGAGTGTATGTGTTTATCGTTTAATGAAATAAAATGTCTAATAAACTTAATATATAAATAGGCTAGAATTTATTTTATCTACAGTATTTCGGAGAAGAATCGCTTAACAAGTTAAGACAGAACACTGCCTAGGACACAACGTTACTTAAGACATAACACTACTTAAGACACAACACTATTTAAGACACCACGCTACTTAAGACACAACGCTATTTAAAACAGAACACTGCCTAGGACACAACGTTACTTAAGAGATAACACTACTTAAGATACAACATTGCCTAGGACACAACATTACTTAAGACATAACACTACGTAAGACATAACACTACTTAAGACAGAACACTGCCTAGGACACAACGTTACTTAAGACATGACACTACTTAAGACACAACACTATTTAAGACACAACACTAGTTAAGACACAAAGCTATTTAAGACAGAACACTACCTAGGACACAACGTTACTTAAAACATATTAGGCTAAAGATACACCACAGCTTAAGATATAACATTTCTTAAGATAGAACATTGGTCAAAAGATAGTACTTCTCGGGAACTACCACTCTTTAAATGTTAATACCATCCAAGCAACACTACTGTTTAAGAGACACTACTACTTCAGACACACTACTACTTAAGACACACCTCTATTTCAGACATACTACTATTTCAGACACATTACTATTTCAGACACATTACTATTTCAAACACACTACTACTTAAGACACACTATCGCTTAAGACATACTACTACTTAAGACATACTACTACTTAAGACATACTACTACTTAAGACATGCTACTACTTAAGACATACTACTTAAGACATACTGACACATAAGACAGACTACTACATAAGAATAGTACCACTTAAAGCTGGTTAAAGCATATCAATGTTTAAGACAAGTTCTTGTTAAGATACAATCCTCCAATAAGAGTCCAAGCTGTTCTCAACACGGATCACGTTAAGTTCGGGAAATCCGTTAAGCAATAACGTGCTGTTGGCAGAAACAACAACAACAACAACATCATGGAGACTAATAACCAGCTGATCTAGACATCATCCCTACAATTATATCCAATCGGGATATCTCTCAGAGATCATCCCAACGGAAGGATCCCTAACTCCCTCCCCCCCCCCCGCGAGTCCACGATATGGATCCCTATTCTAGATTAAAGCAATAGAAATGGCGAAGAATGTTCACAGTATATCGACATCCTGATAGTAATAATTTAGACATAAGCTTCATATTCAGCAACCCTCCCCCCGATCCCCTCCCCATACTGCGGCTCCTCCCCCCACCACCTCCCCATACTGCGGCAGTCTTAACGGGCTCAAGTCGAAGCACGTATTTCTTCCCAACGGAACGACGTCAATTCCGTGTTATATGGAGTCCCTGGAGCCATAACGGCGACGATTACTGTTGGCCCGACGTTGTGCCGCGGTTCGGCTTCAATCGGCAGCCACCCGTGTAATAAGGTCAACTTTCTAGTCCGGTCGCCGCATGTTGGTCAGTGCCCGACTTTCGTCACTCGTAAACAAAGACCACACACACACACACACACACACACACCCTGTACTATTTTGAATAAAGGAACTGTGTCTAATAACCGCACACCTCGATCTCTTTAACTTTGACATTCTTATCAACGGAAGCCAAACATTTAACTGTTTTCACTCAGAACAGAAACATCGACATATGCACTTTGTGATACCGACCATTAAGTAATGTGTAAATATTTAGATATTAACTCGACCGTATTTCGTACTTAGGGCCTTCCAGTCTATTGGATGCCAGACTTGTCTAATCAGGTCGTATTATGCATGTCAATGGTTGGCTGCATAAGGCAGGTTTTTTTATTATTGATTCCACGTAAACAATATCGGCTTCCTATATGTAAGAAGTGTACCCGGTCAGACTCTGTTTTGCCATTTCTCTCCACGGTACAGTACCTTTGTGGACCTTTGAGGACCTTTGTATACCTATGTGGACCCTTGTCAATGTGTACGTGCTCTGGGTGATGTCCTTAGAGTTATCTTTGCTGCAGCCTGACTTCTATAATGTAGGAGATGCTCTCTCTCTCTCTTTCCCTGTGTGTGTGTGTCTCTCTCTCTCTCTCTCTCTTGCCATGTGTGTGTGTGTGTGTGTGTCTCTCTCTCTTTCCCTGTGTGTGTGTGTGTGTGTGTGTGTCTCTCTCTCTCTCTCTCTCTCAGCGTGTGTGTGTAATATATTGTAACGTGGCGTTAGTTAGTATGAGATATGCAATTTGTTTGAATTCGTTTTTATTATATATTACTGATTAGTGACAGAGCGTGTACAATATATATATATATATATATATATATACACACACCGACAGACATACACAAATATATACACATAGACACACGCCCCCTACTACTACTAGTAGTACTATTACTAGTATTATAACTACTACTACTACTACTTTTACTACTACTATTACTATGATTAAATTAGCAGTAACATAAGTATTAACAATAATTTACTAAACACAAACGCCAATAATTGGGAAAAACCTTTATTTACACTGACGTGACCTTCACAAAGTACAAGGTCACGACGACACATATTATAAAGAGATTGTTCAAAGAAGTTGATCTTATATAATAAAAGATCCGGTGTAAAACTTTAGTGATTTTATACAAAATATCGTGCTATAGGTTGAATATAGCAACACATAGACACGTGTGAGCATACCAACACAGGCTCGCGTGCACGGGCGTGCGCGTGTGTGCACGAGTACGCGGGGAACACGGCCGCCAGTGCACGCAGGCACGAACGTAGTAATTTTGCAAGGAACCGAATCGATGGCGAGAAAATGTGGTGAAAATACATTAAACCTTGAAACGAACGTATTAAAAGTAGCCAACTAAAGTACGGGTGATGAATTTGGGGAGGAAGGTGGGGGGGGGGGGGTCTGACATGAGTATGTTGGAGGTACGTTCATCTAGACAAGACTCGCGCAGAAAAATGCCAAACGAACTCCGCCGAGGCACACACACACACACACACAAACAGACAGACAGACAGACAGACAAACAGACAGACAGACGCACGCCCACTTGTCTTCTCTTAATAACACGTAAACATCGCTCAGTCTTAACTGACTCAGGTGTGTTATTCCGAATGAAATTTTACCTTACAGCACTCTAGACTGTAAACACGGTAGACAATCAGGTAATTACTGGGAAAAAGAGGGGGGGGGGAGGTGTGCTATATATTTCAACAACGGACAGAGCGAGTTGCCTAACCGAGGTCTGTTCTTAAAGTTGGCCTTTTTCGGAAGGACACGCGTTACCCAACCGGCGGCCATACTAAATTAGAACCGAGGATAGGTTTCCATGGTAACTTAAAATACCGCTGTCGACGGGTTTTTATAGACATAGAAGTTCGAAGCCGGGCCCGACGTGAATAAATAGCAGTAAAACTGAGCAATTGTCTACTTTCGCCACGAAATCGTGCCAGTAATTTCAACTTCGTTCTAGGCCGAACAAGTAGCGTGGCCAATCACAAAGCCCCTATTACCGGGGGTTCGAAACCCGGCACAGTTATGTCTGAGGGATGTTTCATCAGACATTTCACGTCTACACCGTCGGAGAACGCTTGGCCCACTTAGCCTAACGTGTGCGGAAATGTGGCCTTGAAACAACAACAACAACAGCAGCAACAACAACAACAAGAAAACAACATTAACAACTTTTCCAATTCTGTTCTGATCGGGTTGAAGACAGATGCAGCTAGCGAAGCATTTTGGTAAATAGAACAATAAGATCCCTCACGACAAACCACGGCATCCCAAGTCCCGTAGACTGAGAGCAGGCATTACGTGGACTGGCTTAAAGGCAAGTTTACATCAGCGCCTATACAGTGAAACGTCGATTGTTTACTTTAGGAAGTTGATAGACGAAACACATAAATGTGCATTATTCACAGTGTGGTGTTAAGGTGATAGATTGCAAAAGTTGCGAGTATCGTGAAAGTATTTAAATCAAGGATTAAAAAACGACCAAATATTCCATTTGGGTTTTCGCTGATCGGAATAGACCACTGACGTCGGTCCATACGGCGACCCAAACGTCCCTTGCTGGTCTGTATTGGGGGGGGGGGTTATGTTTGGCGTTGTTGTTGTTGTACGATGTGACGTCATCTTGTACGGAGATGGAAGGGAACTCTTCGTGGACATCTTCCGGCATTCACTATCTAGCAGCGCTATCTACCGGCCGCTTAATGAGATGTTTGACACGAACAATCCTGAACACGCCGCGAACGGTAAAAGAATACGTGAGATAGATAGATAGATAGATAGATATACAGATAGATAGATGGATATATATATATATATAGAGAGAGAGAGAGGAGGGAGGGAGGGGGAGAGAGGGAGAGAGAGAGGGAGAGAGATGAGAAAAAAGCACGAGAAAATCCGTGCTGATTTCAAAATAATTCTACAAAAATAGACATCTTCATAGATTGCAAGATATGACGTAACATAATTTGTCTTGACAGAGAACAGGTCAACACTGCTCTCACGTGTATGGTCTCCTATCTTTATGATAGCACGTATAATGACACGTGAAAGCAAATAACTGTGTGTATGTATGTGTGTACGTATGTGTGTGTGTGTGTGTATATGTATGTGTGCGTGTGTGTGTGTGTATACGTGTGTGTGCGTGTGCGTGCGTGGACAATCTGATATTGAAACACATTATCTGAAGAGGGAACGCCATCAAGAAATGCATACTGATGTAGTTAAGTCAAAGAGTAATGCCACACCAAAAAAATTAAAAAATAGTAATCAATCAAAACCACGCCTCGCTGACAACGATAGACAGAGAGAGTGTCATCAATGGAGCTTCTTCTCTCACTATTTACCTGTTGCCATATTGCTAAACGTACGTCATTTAGTTTCGCATGAAATCTTATCCACGTCCAGCCAATATTAGTCCAATTTCGCAATTTCCGTTCGCGAAGATTATCGCGCTAATCCGGAAGCGGACGACATCGACATCCGGTGTTGGCGATTCGGCGGCACAGTGCCGTACGGAGTGAGATATCCCGAAGAGAGTCAGTCACGTCTGGATCGGTGCGCGACGCGAGAGGAAATTAAAACGAATGCGCACTTCGCCGCCGGATGAGTGTGGGGATGGTGGGGGTGAGGGGAGGGGGGAATCCCCCAACTCGGCCAAGTCCTGAGTTCCACAGTGACGTCATCGCCGAAAGCGAGGACGCTATGGATTGCTGTATATGACGCTGATGACGACGATGATCGTCATACACGTGAATACCGTCACGGCCACCACGATCCATCTCGACTTGTAGTTCTTGTTGACGACACTCTTAAGGAAGATTGGCCCAGGATGGTCCGCTGGGCTGGGCTCCTTGGGTCTCCGACTGCCCACAGACGACGTGCGCAGACTCAGCGTCTGGAGCAGCTCATCCGGCTCTGCCAACTGATCGGTGAGGAATAACCTGAGGAAGATAACGAGGACAAGAACCATCAGAAGACATTCTTTGTTATTGTACGACAGAAGAAAAATGTACCTTTGACTTAATCACATAATTAAAAAAAAAAACCCAGACATCTAGCCTCCGTGGTCTAGTTGGTAGCGCGTTGGACCACAGATAACTAACCACTTAAATTCGAATCTTGGGAAAACCTGAAGGGTGTTTCGTCATCTTTGATTTCGCTTCATTCCGTTTGGAGGTCGCTCGGGCCATTTAGCTTATCATGTGCACAAAAGTGGCCCTAAAACACCAATCACCACCCTTCTTATATTACCGATGTGTTTTTTTCTCCATATTAAAAGGACCATAAATACAATGTTGTTATTTGTGTAGGTGATATAATGTCATTTTAGTTATATGTAGCATAATGCACTATATTGTCAACATTATTACTCTTATATAATCGACTTTTACTCGTCCATTAGTGTTTGACTTAATACGCGTCTAGACTTGCCTATTTGCATATTCATAACTCTCTTCGAACACCGGGAACCTACTCTAAACGTGACGTCATTTACGTCGTCTCCTGTATAATTCATGGTTTCTCTTAACCGTTTATTGTAGAACTTTCTACATTATTCCTACGCAGCATCAATATGATGTATACAGTTTTCTTGACCTTTGTCCTGACCTATATTCGTTTGTTTACATCCATGGTATACAATTTTCAAAGATGGCGTATTACCCGAGCTACCCCCTCCCCCCAACTATAAATGACGTATAAAATAAACAAAATCGACTTTAACCGGAAGTAATTAACAAGTTGTCAATATAAATTAGTATTATTCGACGGAGATAAGGAGATCTAATTAAATGACGAATTTGTTTCCTTACAAATATGGTTTTATTTACATATCAAATAAAGAATAGCATATTTTAATTATTACATTTCTCAATAAGGTAAAAATTAAGTATATTCTAAGTGGATTGTATTACCGTAGTACATGACTATTTTAGTATTACTATATTTTAGTATGACTATATTTTTGTATGATATATTTTTGTGTGACTACATTTTAGTATGACTATATTTTGGTATGACTATATTTTTGTATGATATATTTTTGTATGATATATTTTTGTGTGACTACATTTTAGTATGACTATATTTTGGTATGACTATATTTTTGTATGACTATATTCGTTTGTTTCAAATAAACATACTGTTGACGATACACCGTCACAAAAGGCACATTATCTAGAAGCATGAAGTGAGACGAATTACAAAACAATGACTAGAAAAACTGCTGTAAAACTTATATATCTGCTTCAAAGGGTCACTCAGGACACCAATCAATATGATGTTTATATCTGACGCGTCATAAATGTAGCCGGAAGTAAACATTGGTTGTACTTTACACGCTACTGAATTTTAATATATAATGAGGTCTAAAAATATCTACATGTCATCAATAGATGATAGTGTTATATCAAAACATGCCAACAGCCTTAATTCACACGCTAACAAACGATAGATACATGTAGCTTTTAGCGCGATGTTAGCTCTTTGTTAGGTCTTTGTTAGCACTATGTTAGCACTATGTTAGCACTATGTTACCACTATGTTAGCTCTATGTTAGCTCTATGTTAGCACTATGTTAGCTCTTTGTTAGCTCTTTGTTAGCACTATTTTAGCTCTATGTTAGCACTATGTTAGCACTATGTTAGCCCTATGTTAGCTCTATGTTAGCTCTATGCTAGCTCTTTGTTAGCTCTATGTTAGCTCTATGCTAGCTCTTTGTTAGCTCTATGTTAGCACTATGTTAGCTCTATGTTAGCTCTATGTTAGCTCTTTGTTAGCTCTATGTTTGCACTATGTTAGCTCTATGTTAACACTATGTTAGCACTATGTTAGCTCTATATTAGCACTATATTAGCACTATGTTAGCTATATGTTAGTCTATGTTAGCACTATGTTAGCTCTATATTAGCACTATGTTAGCTCTATTTTAGCTCTATGTTAGCTCTGGGTTAGTTCTATGTTAGCTCTATATTAGCACTATGTTAGCTCTATGTTAGCACTATATTAGCACTATATTAGCACTATGTTAGCTATATGTTAGTTCTATGTTAGCACTATGTTAGCTCTATGTTAGCTCTATATTAGCACTGTTAGCTCTATGTTAGCTCTATGTTAGCTCTGGGTTAGTTCTATGTTAGCTCTATATTAGCACTATGTTAGCTCTATGTTAGCACTATGTTAGCTCTATATTAGCACTATATTAGCACTATGTTAGCTCTATGTTAGCACTATGTTAGCTCTTTGTTAGCACTATATTAGCACTATGTTAGATCTTTGTTAGCTCTATATTAGCTCTATGTTAGCACCATGTTAGCTCTATATTAGCACTATGTTAGCTCTATATTAGCACTATGTTAGCTCTATATTAGCACTATGTTAGCACTATATTAGCACTATGTTAGCTCTATATTAGCACTATGTTAGCTCTATATTAGCACTATGTTAGCACTATATTAGCACTATGTTAGCTCTATGTTCCACATAATTTCTTATTTTAAATTAATGTTAATGACATATTATGTATTATTATATTACATTTTATGCCATACGTTTTCACGTTTTCTTTGCCACAAATATAGCTGCATTTATTTGTGGATTCCCTGTCTCCCCCGTCCTCGCCCCCTCTCTCTCTCTCTCTCCCTCTCTCTCTCTCTCTATATATATATATATATATATATATGTTGTGTTTCTTATATCGTTTTCTTTTATCAGTTTTAGATGCCATAAATATTATATTTATATAGATCTTATAGATATCGATGTTTTGTATCTTTTTATTTGAATAATAAAAGCCACCAAACAATACAAAATAATCGAATAACAATAACAATAACATGTCTGGAACCTACGATCGAGGGACATTCCACAGGCATTCCACAGGCATCGACGGGAGTAGAACTATGAACTAGATATATTCGGCGTCGTACGCTATCTACAGCACCATCTAAGCCCCTCAAAAAGCTGACTCATGAAGCTACACAATAAACTTCGAGTTGATGTTAGTTAGATAGAGATACTGATACCAAAATATAACAATATCTCATATACATCAGACGTGTGATGTCTTTCTAATAGAGAAGAGCTCAGGTAGATAGATATACACCTGATCTGTCACTGATTAGTTTACAATTTGTTTGAAAACGCGCCGTTTCACCGCCAACTAATGATTTTTTTGTCCGTGAACAATTGGGCTGATAGGTTCATATTTTCGAGTATTTGACGCCATACGAGCTGTGCCATTGTGGACTGGTTGAATAGGATCGATGTTATAATCAGATATGACGTATAACAGGAATTTACAATAGTCTATAGGAGATGTAAGGAAGACATCAGTCATTGTTATTAGTCCTTCTTATATCAGGAATAGTCTTAGTCTACCAACGATCTTACGATTGTTGTAGTTCGTTGCGCACATTGATCAGCAACAGCTACGTGTCTAGAGAGAGATAAGACATGATAAGGTGAGGCCTAATTGATAGCCTTCTTTTGACCATCATTCAATTTTAGGATATTCCGAGTCAGCCACAGCCGAATATAAGACACGGAATGGTCGAAACTCTTAAAGGAAGATGGAAGATTGTATCCATTGTTATGATACTGTGATATATATATATATATATATATATATATATATAGAGAGAGAGAGAGAGAGCTATGTCTTTTTGAGGCTTACAAGAAATATTAAACGCTTTGTTATATCGCGGATTGGTCACTAGATGGCGTGAATGTTTACCTTTACGGATAAACTAAATCTTGTAGGAGACTAGATAACAAGCAACAGCAAAAACAACAACAACAATAAAAACAACAACAACAACAACAACTACTACTACTACTACTGCTACTACTACTATTTCTACCACCCCCACAACTACTCTCTCTACTGCTGTACCGATTACCACTATTACAAATATTAATAATGGATAGTCGGTGTTATTGGATAAGACTCCCACCCCGCCATTGTTCGTTTCATCATTTGAGAGCAGACTGTATGGGGATAATTCAAAGCAAATTTTATGCGAATATTTTACAACAGACTCTATGCTGGTACTTTAGAACATATACTACGCGTATATATAATAACATGGTGGTGTACACGTTTCAGATCAGTCTCTATAGTTATGTTTCAGAGCTATCTAAATGTCCATGTTTCAGTTCGATCTAAGTATCCATGTTTCAGATCAGACTATATGACTATGTTTCAGATCATTCTTTATTACTATAATTCAGATAAGTCTATTGTAATGTTTCAGATAAGTCTATATTACAATGTTTCAGATCAGTCCATATGACCATGTTTCACATAAGTTTATATTACTATGTTTCAGATCAGTCTATATTACTGTGTTTCAGATAAGTCTACATGACTATGTTTCAGATAAGTCTATATGACTATGTTTCAGATAAGTCTATATGACTATGTTTCAGATCAATCTATATTACAATGTTTCAGATCAGTCTATATTACTATGTTTCAGATCAGTCTGTATTACTATGTTTCAGATCAGACTGTATTAATATGTTTCAGTTAAGTCTGTATTACTATGTTTCAGATCATTCTATATGACTATATTTTAGATAATTCTAAATGACTATGTTTCAGATAAGTCTATATGACTATGTTTCAGATCATTCTGTATTACTATGTTTCAGATCAGACTGTATTAATATGTTTCAGATCAATCTGTATTACTAAGTTTCAGATCATTCTATATGACTATATTTTAGATCATTATATATGACTATGTTTCAGATCAGCCTATATTACTATGTTTCAGATAATTTTATATTACTATGTTTCAGATAAGTCTATATTACAATGTTTCAGATCAGTCCATATGACTATGTTTCAGATAAGTCTATATTACTATTGCTCACATCAGTCTATATTACTATGTTTCAGATCAGTCTATATTACTATTGTTCACATCAGTCTATATTACTATGTTTCAGATCAGTTTATATGACTATGTTTCAGATAAGATTGTCCACATATCAGGGCGGACTGTATGTCTTATGACTGTAGAGGACAGGTATTCTAGACTTATCTAAAAGATTATCATGTCATTATCGTATTAGATGCTATTTAAATGTAGCCGTTCTCTGTCCATAAAGCCCTCCCCCACCTCCCTGGAATCTGAACGTCTCATTTTGTCAACATGATACTGTATCAGGTATAACAGAAGATACCTCTATATGTCAAATGGCATCCCATCTCTTGTTACTGTCATCGTATTTACCTTATAGTAAAAAGAAATTGTATCTCATCCGGTGAGAGCTCGGAGATATCTTCCAGGTAAAGTTGCATAGGGTTCATCACTGTTTCAACAGATATGATATCAGCACCTGAAGATAGACACGTGATAAATGATGGCAAGTACTTGGATTAATGAAATTGGGGAGGTCAATAATAGACAGATATCGGGATTTGAACGCAGGACTAGACCGGAAGTAAAATATATCAGGTCAGAGAGAGTAGAGAGAGAGAGAGAGAGAGAGAGAGAGAGAGAGAGAGAGAGGTTAGACATTGATAAACGTGAATTATTAAAGGAACATTCACCATTTTTATTCACACAATTCGAATTAGTAAAACATATTTTCTAAAAACGGCAACCATCCAAACACAACAACATCAACAGCAGCAGCGACAATAACAACAACAACAACAACAACAACATGTAAACGATACACTTCTCTTCCTATAATGTGATTGGGTGTAACCGGACGCCATATTTATTCATAATGAGACTCACCAAGGTTTACGAACACTTGCACTACTAAATGACATATCATAAATCATGATCAACAACACATTATATGTGGGTAATGTCATCTTATGGCGCCATTTTGTAGTCATCTCACTTCGTGCTCGAGTTACGTAAAGTTCGTAGATTAGGCGTAATGTTACGACATCAATGACACCTACTTTGTCTGGGATCTGATATCAGCTGACTCAGGTGTAATATCATATTTCTATAATGGCTATAACATCTCATAAGGAGCAAGTCTAAGACAGGTAGGCACTGGTTTATATGCACATGTACACACATGCAAACGTGTGTGTGAGAGTGTGTAAGTAGGTATATATATATATATATATATATATATATATATATGTGTGTGTGGTGTGTGTGCGTGGGCGTTTGTGTGTGTGTGTGTGATGGCTATATTATTGAGTTAAACATATTTTAAGTGATCATAGAGAAGACAAAATGTCAGAAAGACAAAAAGCCATGGATCAAGAATTGGTTTTTATAGTTTCACCAATTAACGATAGTTCAAGTATATAATAAAAAATGTGATAGACTGCTCAAATAGCTAATTTGACACAATTTGTGAATATCAAAAGTTTTGTGTATTTGTTCTAATAACAAAATAACACCATTTGGAAATAACAGTAACATTTATCAATTTTCGACGTGATTACATATTAGGAACAATATATATATATATATATATATATATATATATATATATATATATATATATATATATATATAAGAGAGAGAGAGAGAGAGGGGGGGGGGCTAATCATGTAAACACACACACATACACAAACACTCACACATACACACACACACACACACACACACACACACACGAACGAAACATAAACAAGACAGACAGAGGGAGCCACCGCTGCAAGATCATTCTCGCCAAGACAAATCATCCGGATGCACAATCGTACTCAATGCTCATCGTACCTGAAGATTTGAGATAAGAATTCACCCTTATGAAGGTTTCCCTCATCCTCTCCATTCTGTTACGGCCTCGACCCTCCCTGGGAGGGACCAGCTCGGGACTGAACAGCTCGTAGGTGAATGGATAAATGACTGGCAGCTCGGAGACGACGTCAACAGCTGGCTTCAGGTAACACACCCTGAGGATCCTCAGGAACTCTAGAGTATGTAGGTTCTCTATGCCAGGTGTCGAATAGAAGCAGGCACGACCCGTCTCGTCATGAGGACCTTTATTATGATATAATAACAGACCGGCTTGAATGTGATTATAGCGTTTAGTTAGTTAATTAGGCCGTTAGTGTGGCGAACAAATTTTGGTACGAAGTCGAAACACCCTGAAAGGTGAATTGTTGTTATTTTACCGCCATTTGTGCACATTACACGCTAAATGCACTGAGCCACCCCGAAAGGTAATGAGGCGAAGTGAAAATTTGGGATGTGATTTATCGTCTGGAACAACATATATGTGTATGACATTTTGTTATATAATCATTACGAGAAAACAACTTTACTTGCTGCAAGTTTAATATAATTTGGGAATTTATTCCGCAGCCAGTGAGCTGATGCTCTGTGTATGTTGCTGTATGGTTCTTTGGTACTAAATATATAAGTGACATTTTTGTACTGGATATATTAGTGACAATTTGGTACTGGATATATAAGTGACATTTTTGTACTGGATATATAAGTAGCATTTTGGTACTGGATATATAAGTGACAATTTGGTACTGGAGATATAAGTGACATTTTGGTACTGGATATATAAGTGACATTTTGATACTGGATATATAAGTGACAATTTTGGTACTGGATATATAAGTGACATTTTGGTACTGGATATATAAGTGACATTTTGATACTGGATATATAAGTGACAATTTTGGTACTGGACATATAAGTGACATTTGTCATTTATATTTTTTACAGAGTAGAGTCTTAGTATTTTATTTTATATTTATAGACGTCTATTCGTCTAGCTACAGTGTTATTTACTTTAGGATACACGGAGATGTTCTAAATCTTATTACGACGACTTGAGGCATTTTGGTACTGGACATATAAGTGACATTTTGGTACTGGATATATAAGTAACATTTTGGTACTGGATATATAAGTGACATTTTGGTACTGGATATATAAGTGACATTTTGGTACTGGATATATAAGTGACATTTGTCATTTATATTTTTTACAGAGTAGAGTCTTAGTGTTTTATTTTATATTTATAGACGTCTATTCGTCTAGCTACAGTGTTATTTACTTTAGGATACACGGAGATGTTCTAAATCTTATTACGACGACTTGAGGCATTTGAGGACTATCATCTTCAACTGCCTCTAGGGATGAGTAAAACTGTTAGAAACATCTAATTATTGGACTCAATAAATATACGACGTACAGGGTCTGTTTTGTCCAACATATTTTCTCCACTTCATCGTATTATATTTATAATCGGGATAGCTCTGCTAGTTAGATAATTGAATATTCATTTACTTGCACGGTATATCACATCGTGTAAGCGGATTAAGGGCAATTTAGTTCACAGTATTATAAACTCATCACTAATTTTGGAATATTATTTTTTTTTTTGAAATATTACTATTAGAAACCGAAATAAGCGAAATGGCATCACCGACATCTTTTGTAATATCTCTTATTATCAGTATTTTATTAAAATCGTAATTTAAAGAAATATGGTGTCATACACCATTTATCAAAAAATATTTAAAACAAGCCATAATTTATATTGTTTCTTTACTATATTGTGTAGTATCACATTCGAGCTATCCACATTATATATAAAACTGTACAATTATTTTATTATTGTCCTTTATTGCTCAGAAATTGATGTTGGTGTTGGAGGGGGGGGGGGGTTATGTAATATTAATAAATAGTTTTATTTATAGTTGATGCATTTAACTGGAACTCTGTCAAACGTTTCATTTTAGGCACCGAGTATCTTACCTAATTAAATCTATTAATTACGATCATCTTCCATCATAAACCACTTATTGATCGATTTTGGTTATTGTCAGCATTGACCTGAAAGAAAACTAGACCGAACACTCAGTGGTGTTTGAATGTGCCGCCATGGTCAAACAGCGCTGACTTCCGGTAGTGGCAAAAACAACGTTGAAGCGGCTGCGCTTCGAGTTTTGAACCCATGAATACGGACATTTATTGTGATGTGTGCATCATAATTGTGTGTGTGTGTGTGTGTGTGTGTGCAGACAATCTATATTATTCCTGTCCTATTATATGCCATGAAATATCTAAATGTCGTTTTATGTAAGTCCGTAGATCTAGTTTAGTTGGCATCAAACGCCAGAGACAGAAGGGGGGTTGTCGAATAGGCTAAATGTAATCATAGTTTTTACTTACCGACGAAAAGATATTCCTTTTGTATTACTTTTACTCCCACGACTTATGCAACCAACGACAGAACAATAATTCACCAAGTTTATAAACCCGATTTTGCAGTCTGCGTTCCTTTTTTTCCACGACCGGAAGTTGGGACCTGTTTGCCATCAAATCAACGGCCGTGTTCGATCTAGTTTTCTTTCAGGTCAATGGTCGTCAGTAAATAAAAAAACTCAGATAAGGTGGAGTACTAACTGAGTATTTTGTTTTTACTAACCTGTATCTTTTTGTACCATAACAGATTGCATGTTAGCTAAAATGATGTCTGCTTGATCTTTGAGCCAGGTGTTAGCGTGGATACTGAGTTGATCGAATGATTCGTAACCTTCGTCGGTCAGACACGGAATGAAATCCCGTATACCTGCAGCAGAGGGTTTAAACATAATTAGCTTCAGTTAACGAGCTACCTGGCGCCACCTACTGGTTGACATGTCGGATGGAGATAACTGTGACGTAACCGATGTTAGAACAGAGATCACGTGATGGGGGAACAATTAAGCGCGCAAAGACAAATTGTTTTATAACGGCGTGTAATATTTGGTTATGATTATTATTAATATTTTTAATAATAATATTGCTCTTGTGATTTTTATATTTAACATTCGTCAGATTCTTAGTATTATAATCAGTATCATCTTCATCTAGATACTACATTTACTGATGTAAACAGCATCTCCCCCCACAATTTAGGGCCAGTATTGATTGGAGCGAATTCTTTGTCGTAATATTCTGATGTCGGATTGACTGACTGACTGACTGACTGACTAACTAACTAACTGACTGACTGACTGACTGACTGACTGACTGACTGCACTCACTCACTCACTCACTCACTCACTCACTCACTCATTCACTCACTCACTCATATGTACATAATGTAGTTCTTTTAAATTGGGAAAGTTTATTATATCTGATCCCAACCAACTTACAAATATTAAAATAAACAAAATTACCTTTTCCGATAGACATGTAATTATGTTGCTAATGTTTATAATCGAAATCTTTAATAAATATAAGTTATTAATTTAACAAAATATCAGCTTTTGAGTGAGTTAAGGTGTACGATCCCTTGCTCATAGTGTATGGGGGTGGGAGGATTGTCATAATAGTGGACATAGGGAGAGGGATTGGAGGATCCAGAGTCTGCAGACAACCAAATTTGCAAGTCATTACTACTACTACTACTACTACTACTACTTATTATTACTACTACTACTACTACTACTACTATTATTACTACTACTAGATCAACTATTACTACTACTACTATTACTACTACAACAACAACAACAACAACAACAACTATTACTACTATTACTACTACTACTACAACAACTAACTATTACTACTACTACTATTACTACTACTACTACAACAACTATTACTACTACAATTTACTACTACAGCTATTACTACTACTACTATTACTACTACTATTACTACTACTACAACTATTACCATTATTACTATTACTACTACTACTACTACTATTACTTCTACTACTACTCATAATAATACCAATGCTAATACCAATTATGTACAATGCTGAGTCGGAATTTTATTAAACTTTTAAAAATAAAAATACTTAATGTATTAATGATATCTTTATAAAATACTGACCGAGTGATGAGCCGTTACCGGGAGAGCTCTTGTCGTGGAATATTCGCAGACAAAAGGCATAAGGTATGTCATCACTGACAGATTCTGTCCATCTTGTCAGTTCAGTGTCAACATTACCATTACTGATAGGAACAGATACTGTCTGTACAGTGATAATTTGTCCTGAAACATAACAAACAGAACAAGGTCAGCATGACTTTGGTCAATTAGTATATATATATATATATATATATATATATATATATATATCGAGAGAAAGAAAGAGAGAGAGAGAAAGAGAGAGATGGAGATGGAGAGAGATCAATCAATGATCAATAGATCAATAGATACATAGAGTGATCGATAAATAGATGGATAAATGTATATATCAGTTGATAGATATATTGATTGATCGATCGAGAGATTGATAGGTAGATAGATAGATAGATAGATAGATACATTTATAGAACGATCGAACAATCAAGAGAGAGAGAGAGAGATAGATAGAGAGAGAGAGAGAGAGAGAGAGAGAGAGAGAGAGCGAACGAGCAAGCAAGAGATGGAGAGAGAGAGAGTAAACAACATTTTCCATAATTTATTTTTCCCTTTTATATTTTTTTATTCACGATAAAAGCATTTTTAGTTTGACATCCCGTCATAAATACGCCACCATTACTCTCCCAATTAAGTTATTATAATAAATGGAAGCGTTTTTTATTACTATGACGAGAGAAAATTCGCCGCTTCTACTTTAATATTTATGTTGATATTTTGTAGAAATCTTACTCCGTAAATAATTTACATTATAATAGAACATCGTTATCTCACCTGGCAGCTGATGAATTAACACATTAACTAATAATCATACTTTATTGATCGTGTTTTGTTATTCGTTGAGCCATCAGTTAATTAATTATTTTTGACAAATAACTGCCAGCTAATTTAATTATCTTAATGATTCACTCATTAGTTTGTTGGATATAATTTAGCTCTAATATCCACATTGCTAGTTAATTCTATTCGTCTGATGACTCACCTGTTAATTAACTGTATTCTACCGATGACTCACCTGTTGCTTAATGCTATTCCATTAATAACTCACCTATCAGTTGATTCTGTTGTATAATACGATTGACCTTTGTCACTAGACTCGGAACAGTATCTGATACATCAGGTAAGATATCCGTATAACATATACACTGAACTTGAGTTCGACGTTGAGGCAACAACCATAATCTATAATAGTAACATAATCTATAATAGTAACATTATCTATAATAGTAACATAATCTATAATAGTAACATAATCTATAATAGTAACATTATCTATAAAAGTAACATTATCTAGAATAGTAACATAATCTAAAATAGTAACATAATCTATAATAGTAACATAATCTATAATAGTAACATAATCTATAATAGTAACATTATCTATAATAGTAACATAATCTAGAAAAGTAACATAATCTATAATAGTAACATAATCTATAATAGTAACATAATCTATAATAGTAACATAATCTATAATAGTAACATAATCTATAATAGTAACATTATCTATAATAGTAACATAATCTAAATAAACTGGCCGAATATGTGCAGTAAAGATATATATATATATATATATATATATATATATATATATATATATATATATATATATATAGTCATTTGCAAAAGGTTAAGACCAGACAGACGGTTTTTAAATAAAATTGATAAAACTGTGGGGTTTTTTGGTCTTCAAACCAAATTATATTAGTTAATACAACACAATATGAAACTTGACGACATCTAAAAGTGTCAGTGTCACTACTTTTTAGCATTTAGCATGTTCTCCTTTGCTGTCAATGGCTGCTTGTGTGTGACACGGCGTGCTGGATACCAGAGATTTGCAGTACTACTGGGTTATTTCAGTGTCCCAGACTTCCTTGATTGCTCGCCTCAGTTTGTTAGCACTCGACAGCTGCTCGTCTGCCGCCTTGTCCTCCATAATAGTCCACAGATTCTCGACTGGATTCATAGCTGGGCTGTTCCCGAGCCATTCCCTGTCACGAAACGTGCCATCGGCATGGAATTTGATGATAGCATTGTGCACCGCTGTCTTAGACCAACGCCATTTAGCAGCAGTGTCCCTCGTTGTGTATCCTTCTCCGTGTAAAGTAACTATTTGTGCCCTTCGAACCACTACCAAAGAATATATTTTGTCCGTTGTATCGGTTTAGAGATGACTGGAAAACAACATCTAACGACATCGAGAGCAGTAGATAAATAACCAACGACTTCTGACTTGGTTTACTCTTCCATGACCCAAATTGTTAATGAATAAAAACATTAAATTATGTCATCTGACATCATGGGATAAAAAGGTTTAAAAATTGTGTCTGGTCTAAAGCTTTTGCAAATGACTATATATATATATATATATATATATATATATATATATATATATATATCCGAAAGACCCATACAAATCCATATTCACAGTCATAACCCATCCAAGTTTTTATTTTTAGGCAATAATACCTTATGCCCTATATAACCTAATATTTAAATCCTCAGTGGCGGATTACGAGGTGTCGACAGGTCGAGTTACAACTGTAATGTGGCCGAAACGTGTCCATTATCAGTGGACGATTGGCGTAGGATGTGGTTATGCCATTAGTCAGTAATGGGTCAGGCGGTTGGCCGTAATAGGGAGCTGGAATGGGATGCTATTTTACTCCCCAGTTACCACGTGACCTCTGGATGCTCGTAAATTGAGCTAAACGCGACGTCACGAGGCCACCGAGGCAACTGTTAAGGTGACGATTTGGTACCGAGACATGTCGTACCCTTTAAAAGTATTCTCGATGGAGGGGTGAATATCAAGTATTACGGTGGGCCGAAAGGTCATAGATATAACGAGGTGTGGACGAAGACCCCCTCCCTATAGAGATGACAGGGATTACACAGAGATGACAGGAAGGCCACAGAGATGACACCGAGGTCGTAGAATTAACATACATCGCGCGGAAATGGCACAGATCGTAACATACCTGTCATGTACCAGGACCTGACCGTAGTCATTACCGGTTTATGAGGCCGAAAAGGCCATTAATCGCTAGACTCAATGACATTAAAGCCATAGATTGGCTCCTGATAGTGAAATGTAAAGTGTTTCTATTGCCGCTAAGATAAATACCTAAATATATACCTAAACATAACTATTTTTGCACCGTATATATATATATATATATATATATATATATATACAGACACACACACAAATGTGTGTGTATATATGTATGTATGTATTTATGTGATTGTGGATATGGCTTTGTGTGTGTTTGTTTGTGTTTGTGTGTGCGCGCGCGCGTGCGCGTGTCCGTTATCTAACCTGAGACCCCGGATGTGGTACGTCTTAGCGTGTTCCTCCATCCTCTTTCGCAATATCATCTGTTCGCTGTCATCAAGTCGTGTGACGTCATGATCCATCCACGTGATCGTCTCACATTCTTTGACCGTCAGATCTGTGTTCTTTGTTAGCCAATCGTTAGCTCTCTCTACAATTGATCTGTTAATAAAATAGATAAGTAAATAAATAAGTATATATATATATATATATATATATATATATATATGAAGTCTAAGTAGTCATATATAATTAAATTGTAAACATCAATTATCCATAGAGAACCAATTTAATTTAACCATATATATGTAACCATAGACACCTACAAGACTTCTCGACATACAACATTTAATTGTACTCAGTAGTGAATTTATCATCCACTAGTTTTTCTCTCATTGGTTCGCTTCATATAATTTAGGCAAGCTCGAGATTTGAACTGGTATTCGGAAGTAGGCTCTGGATCCCGATTACTTAACTCATATGGACTTTAGATCCAGTTGGTGTGAGTTAAATACCACAGAGATCCGGATGGTATAATATAGATGGGCTCCTATATCCAGCTGGTATATAACAGAAATGTACTTCATATCCTGATGGTTTATCACAGATAGGACTCCAGATAGATAGATACCAGATCCAGTTAAGCCAATTTTATTTTATGCCCCGACTATCGTACTATAAAAGCTGGCATAGACCCAGCTGGGAGTCTTACCCAGCTGGGAGTCCTACCCAGCTGGGTCACATCGAGTTAGACGTAACGCCTTTCAATCATTGATGAATGTAAGCAGCTCTAAGTACTTTTCCTCTTCATAACCTAACTGTACCAGATCTGGACAACTTGTATGATTTCCCTGGCTGAAGTCGGTATTTTGGTGACTCCCTCAACGTACAGAGGACCATTCGGCACGAAGACACTTCCTCGGACACTATCAGTTACCGCTGTCAAAAAGGCAGACCTCAATGAGACTCGAACCCAGCGTCGTTGGATAGTTGCCTACTTATATATGGCCAGAGCCACGCTCAGTCATAAATGATTCCGGAGTAGGTGATTCACTTCGTTTTAAATGACCGCCCGCAGCTGACTCCTTAATCAAGTGCCAATAGGCGACGCACCCATGAATTGGATGCTCCTCGCCGGGTCGAATATGTTACCGGAATGTATGGGTCTTTAATCCCGACCGTAAGGACTGACGGGTTAAATCCTAACCCGATCCATAGAACCCTTGTAGAGACAATGAGTGATCGTTCTCCAGTATATTTTTTGGACGCAGAATAACCAGAAAACATCAACATTTTTCTTGTCTGTGTCCATTTTTACTCAGAACCTTTCATATATTTTAGCCTCCGAATGTAAAAATCCAGGCTTTGGTAAACAAAGTTTTATTCATGGGTGCTGAAGTATGCGGGAGGGGGGGGGGGCGGCGGTGTTTTCCCCCCCGAAATCGAGTGCCGACCAAAACTTACAAATATATGACAAGTTAGATTAAAGAATTGTCTAAGTTGAAGATGACATATTTCTGTTGGGAGTTAGTGTCATCTTCACCAGTTTCTCTTTTAGATCATCGACGGGAAGATTGAGTGGTGCATTTTGCTGCGCGTATATCTCACTGACCTTCTGAACCACTTCAATTTCACCACAGACTGAGGTGTCGAAATGTTTTACATACGGGGTATTTATTTTTGGACCACACAAAATTACTGTTGAATGTAAACTGTGGTGTCAAAATAGTTATGATATGTATGTAGCAGGTCACCATTGAACCACACGCACGTGTTGTTTGTTGCAAGTTGTGGTATCAAATGGTATGTTCTTACGTGCTTCCGCTTTTTGTATGTAGCCTGCATGTAGCCGCTTTCCTGTGGGCGTGACATATTTGTCGCGTACGAAAAGCGAATTAGCTGGTTCCCACAGGCTGATGAGTAGACCAGACACATGCTTAGGTATACGCACACATTATCAATATGTGGAGGTATGGAACATTTTATTTTTAGATTAATGTATGTATAGTTGTATTTGTATTTAGATTTATGGAGGTAGGTCTCGAAGGATGTTTAGATATGTTGATGCTCTGTGCCTGTTGTCTCTTTATTGTATCCTAAAAACACACACACACACACACACACACACACACACACACACACACAAACACACGTATAAAAGGTATGGTGAAAAGGTACTGCTGAAATCATTAGTTTGGAGTCAACATGAGGTATATTTGGTTAGTAGTGTTCTGCAGACATGTATAGGAGTAACAACAGGAGTAAATATTGCTGCATTACGGCCACGTTGTATACAAGGTAAATGGTAAATGTACTTGGTAAATATAAATGGTAAATGTACCTGGTAAATATAATGGTAAATGTACTTGGTAAATATAAATGGTAAATGTACTTGGTAAATATAAATGGTAAATGTAAATGTATATGATAAATGTACCGAGCGACCTCCAGAGGTTATTAGGCGAAGTGGAAGATGAAACTGACATAACTGGGCCGAGGGCAATTGTTGTCCCGAGTGACGTAATCGAGGCCATTTTGTTCGACGTCGTCGACAGAAATCGGGCCGAGAGAGACGTTGAGGTGTCACAGCTCTCGGACCTGAACCGCGTAAGGTCGACTCACCGTCGGAGATCCCGACACCTCCTAACAGCTAGCCGATAAATGGCAGAACGTCCCCACCACACCCACACCGTGTTCCCACCGTCGACAAATTACCGCCTCACGCCGATACCTTTGTCCCACTACTCGGGAGACATCGATATAATATGCGAACTAACACGATGATTGTTAACATCCGGGCACAGAGCGCTTATTAAATCACTTATATCATAATTCCCCTCAGCTCGATATATATATATATATATATATATATATATATATATATAATGGAGAAGGTCGGGCAAGGCAGCAGGGAGGAAAAGGTCATACCAACACAGCGGCCACAGACGATGACGAACAGACGACATTAGCGCCCTCTAGCGACAGACCTGTCGACAATCAGCTAAACGTCGAGTGTCCCATTTCTACAATTAGTTTCATTTACAAGACTCATGTCCTAGGAGGAAGCAGCAATTATCGACATCGGGCGCCCTCTACTGGCCATACGGGGGTCGGGGAGGTTGGTGGCTGGTGGAGGGGGCTGGTGGGGTCGGGGAGGTTGGGGGCTGGTGGTGTCGTGGGGAGGTTGCGACTGGTGGGTCGGAGCGGTTGGGGGCTGGTAGTGTCGGGTAGGTTGGCGGCTGGTGGGGTCGGGTAGGTTGGGGGCTGGTGGTGTCGTGGGGAGGTTGGGGGCTGGTGGGGTCGGGGAGGTCGAGACCTGGCGGATTACGATTACCAGGTAAACGAGTGATTTAGGGACAGCGTCGAGCAGAAATCATTTAATATTTATCTACTGTGAGGTTTGTTCCAGAAATGCTGACTCGTTTCTCGGACTATATATATGGCTGTTGTTGTTGTTGTTATGATGGTGGCTGCTGTTGTTGTTGTTTTTGTTGTCCTGGTAACGTGAGATGAGCTATGATCGCTAGTTGCTTTATAATGGATTCTTTACTCGTAATTCATGTAATTAGAGACGATTTCTTATTTATAAGTGTGTGCATGTCCACATACATTTGGGTAGAAATATATATATATATATATATATATATATATATATATATATATATATATATATATATACATATCACAGCATATATCATCTAAATAATCAATAATACATACTCTGTCGTGACACCATTAAACTACCATTGACTGTGACACATCCCATTTCCCTGATCGAGCGCCAGATCTCGTCATCAAATGACCGTTTTCTAATACAAAAAAACCCCACGTTAACTCGCCAGTTTTTCACATCAATCCGTCTTATCTAGCGTCCAGTATACACGATTCTCAACTACAATATCTATCGGTGTTTTGTGGCCTTTTACTTGATACTCTAGCTGGCTGGCTAGGAGAGTTGCCGTAGTGTTCAGTTCCCCAATGAGTCATCCTAAAGTTTTAATCGCGAAATTCCTTTTGCTTTTACTAGCTTCTGGTACTACTACTACTACTACTACCACTACTACTATTACTACCACTAACACTACTACTACCACCACCACTACTACTACTACTACTACTACTGATGATGATGATGATGATTGATGTTTTACTGCCACTTTTGTGCACATGGTAGGCTAAATGGGCCGAGCGACCTCCAAAGGTAATGAAGCGAAGTCAGAGATGAAACAACCTTCAGATATGCCCACGCCTAGATTCGAATACGGGTGGTAGTGATCTGTGGCCCAACACGCTACCGCTAGACCAAGGAGGCGCCCTACTACTACTACTACTACTACTACTACTATTAATATATATATTATGATTAGTAATTGTTAGCTATAATAGAGATTAATTGTGCTGAATATCAGAATTGTACTCGAGTACCATTGTAATCCCGCTCTTTAGTGAATATATTATAGATATTTATGAGATAATTAATGGCAAGTTATTAATTATTCTTCTGAGGATGAATAAAGAATGATGACAGTCTTATTCTTCTTTAACGCTAAATCTCATATTTGTAATAATTGTAATGTTTTTATGGTTTCTACAATTATTATTCATCATATTATTAATGTGTTTTTTGTTTGTTATGTGTCATCTTCATGTCAGCACAGTAGCTCTTAAAGTAAATAGGATTTCTCCAGTATCCAGGGCAAATATCGTCAGGATCGATTACACGGGGACAACACTTAATGGGATTGTTTTTGGTGACAAAATATCCTTATTCCGTGATGTCCACCCGACCAACTGACTGCTCTTCTGATCAACTAACTGACCGACAGACTGACAGACTTACTCACCGACCGACTCACTCACTCACTCACTCAAATATCCAGCTCGGAGTTCAAAGCTCATGTTACACGATAGTGTGGGATGTTTCATCTAATCATCTCATGTCCTCAAAGAACGCCGTCAACGATAAACAAAATAGTCATCAACTGACTTAATGACTCATACAATAATCCGTTTGATATACAATCTTAAAACTTTGTGGAATATTGTTTTGTTGTTTGACATCTGCGTCTAGGCATCTTCTCAACTACCACAGAAGTATGCACCGCAGGACTTATCCAGATCAAACGTCCCATTTCAAACAAACATCGACATGTGGGGTATATGGAGACTGAATGGACTGGGGTATGTGGCGGTTGAATGGACTAAAGTACATGAGGGTTAAAAATATAAGTATAAATGTTGCCGTTTTACGGCCAATTTTGTGGATAAGGTAGGCTAAGTTGGCCGAGTGACCTCCAAAGGTATCGAGACGAAGAGAAAGATAAAACACACTTCTGCTGACATGACCCGGCCAGGGTTTGAACCTAGATGCTGTAGGTCTGTGGCCAACCGCGTCAGCGCTTGGGCCATAGAGGCGCCCCGTGGAAGTTTAATGGACTGGAGCATATGAAGTTTGGAGCCCATCAAAGAGAGAAGATATTGTAATATTTATAACGTTCTATCAACTTTATTTGTATGATTTTAGCTTATAGTTATTTAACTGAAGGGGTAATTTGTTAATTATCCCTTGTAAAAATTATTATCAGAGTTAAACAACCCGAACCGGTCATAATTAATATGGAGAAATGCAATGAATGCTCTTGGGTAAGAACGATAGTGACAATTTTGCCATTTCCACGTCAACACGAGCTACAGGTGAGTTAATGGGCAGCCATTTTGACAGTAAACAAATACGTCATTCGAGTCATCGGACACGGGCATCGCTTGTAAAACATCCTAGTTTCTATTCTATTATCCGGCCCGTCCTCGGGCCACGAGAAAGTTAATGATCTAAAGACAGTCGTGTTTATATAAAGATCCCAGATGTAGAAAAGAGTTGCGAAGAGAACTGTAACCTAATTAGTTGTCTGTTAAAGAAATGCAACCTGTTTACGTGGCGAGAATGGAGAATGGAGTAGTTACTGTTTGTAGACGATGACCAAACAATTAGTATTTCAGACGGGAATAAATAGCTAGGTTTTTGACAAAGAAAAGACGACCGAAGCTCGTTATCTGTTATGGAAAGACGATGATATAGAACATAATCATGTGGTGACTTAACAAATTTAGACATTTCCCAGTACGCCGTTTGTCGTCTAAAGCCAGAACAAGAATAGAGTGAACCTTGAGGTGCTTCCGGAAGTCAATAGAGTTATAACAAGCCACCTGTACGGTTAAAAGGATTCTTTAGTGTTAACAGTCTTTTTGGGGATTATTTTTTATGTAACATTGATGTATATTGTCGTGATTAGTTCGTATAACACTTTTATATATTCCTAGCCTGGTTATTAGTCAGAAATTGATTGTTTAGGTGACTCACTTTGAGTTGGTTGTCATTTAGCTCTTTCGGCATACGATAACATACGCACGCATGCTCAATGTTGCAACGGCATGAACATAATCGAACAAAATATCAACTCCCGAGTTCGAAGTCAAATAAGGGTATACAAAACAACAACAACAACTGCAACAACAAGAACAATATGAACACAACACACACACACACACACATATATATACATATAATTTGATGACGTCAGTACACATATTTAGCCACCAGTAAGTATGGCGGAAGTTGTCGAGTGAAAACCGAACATTGCCGAATATTTATGAGGATGTATTATTTGCACAGCGGAAAAATGTTTAACTTATTTATATGTTTAAAAATATAAAACTTCTGATACGACTGTATTTAGTCTTTTCCGGGTTTTTAGTACGCACTCGCGATTTATAAACACACACACACACACACACACAGAGAGAGAGAGAGAGAGAGAGAGAGAGAGCGATACACACAGAGAGGGAGAGGGGGGAGAGATATATAGAAAGAGAGAGAGAAAAACACACACACACACATAGAGGGTGAGAGAGAGAGAGAGAGAGAGGAGGGGAGGGAGAGAGAGAGAGAGAGACAGACACACACACACACGCACACCCCCATTTCAGTATTTGGATTACCCATTCCAGATTATCATACACATCATTGTATTGGGTGGAGAGGACACCACAGACAGATGTAGGAGATGGGCAAGGATGATGATATAAGGTGATATCTTGTCTACACAGAGATAAGTAGAAGACAAATATTGGTGACATGAGCTCAAGTAGAGACTTGGCACACACGTGTGAGCGATAATAGGTTTTGTTGTGGAGTAGTAATCGACCTAAGTGATATTGGAATGTTAGAGTTGAGAGAGAGAGAGAGAGATAGGGAGAGAGGGAGAGAGAGGGGGAGAGAGATGGAGAGAGAGGGAGAATGAGAAAGTGAGAGAGAACACAATTCAATGATATTTTATGACAGCTGTTAATTAAGGCAGGTGGTTGTCATGATAGATTTACTTTGTGTATTTAATATCGCTTCACTATTTCTGCCAATCCTCACCCATCCGCGAAGGGCCGAATTGAATAGTTTAATCGTCGTTTGGGGCCAAAGACAGCTGTACATTTCGGAGCAGTGTAACCCCTGACATTAACTCGTCGCCCGAGGCGCCCCCTGATGTATATTACGAACCACTCCATGCGAGTACGAAACAAAAACGAACAAAAATACATTAACAAAAGAAGTACGGGTAATGAGGAAAAAATAACACACAACCATTCTGGGTATTTTGCTCCGAGGACCGAAATGTGGAATTCCCAAATCGCTGATAAGTTTCAATTGGTTTAATAATCGACCACAATACAGTGTCAATTGTTGATTATTGTATTTCGGCTTAGCTACTAAGTAAACCATTTTTTTATTATACAAAATGTCAATGGTCCGATAGACTATAGATAGACCACGATGTTGATCTCCGACCCCCACTGAGCGTTGAGGTAACAATAGATTGATCATATCAGAAAATACGAAATAATACTTTTTAAAATAATATTTTTCTGTGGCGTGTTTCATTCGTTAGCGATCACAATCAATATTTGTTAGCAAGACGCTTCCCATTATGTTGACTATTTCAGGCAGAATACACAAACTTGTCTAGAAGCTCACATACTGGTTATAGATAACCCGGTGAGCCGAGTCTAAACACGTGGGTGCCGGATATTAGCCCGCGGGTGGGGGGATTAGACGACCCCACCCCGGAGCGCTATATGTTGTATACAGTGGGGGTCCTCTTCTAGATAAAGATCTCGGGATCGCTTATAATATCCTAGACCCACCCGACATCGGAATAATATTGACACAGTACGCCTAGTCCAATATTTACGCGAACCGGAATATCCCGATCCAGAACGAGGCCTGGAACGCGGCGTCCATGGCAACTGAATCGGTGGACTATCACCTGGTTAGCCAAATCACACCTCAACTCGTCCTGTCTTCTCATCATTTCATTGTCGCCATTGATCGGGGACTGGGTGTAGATAACATTGTGACACATCGGAGACATCGCAGCTGTGAGGTAGAGCGCTGAGCTCAGAAGTGAGGAGATTCTCGGTTAGAATCCCGCGAATCTGATTTAGCGTTTCCCGTTATTTATTCAGCCATCAGTAGTGAGCTGGTATCTGGCTGAAAGAGACTGACTATCGTAGATAATTGAACTATCAGTGGCAACTGGAAGTATATCATCCGAGTTATTGATCCAAGTGATGTATTATCTGAGTTTATATAAAGGTAGAAAATTCAATAATAATAATAATAATAATAATAATAATAATAATAATAATAATAATAATATTATTATTATAATAAGAGTAATAATTATAATAGTAATAGATAACAATACAGCGGCTGAAACATAATCATCTTCTTGAGAGATGAACAAAAGAGATACTAGAGAGAAGATGATCAATTTGGATTATAAAAAATGGAATAATTTCTTTTTTAATCTTATTTTATTTATTATTTGCTAAATGTATCTATGTTTGTTTGTTTGTTTATTGTTTGTTTGTTTGCTTAGATTGTTGCCGTTTCTAGCTCAACATCACAAACAAAGCTAATCAAATGTTTGAGAATAACATGGACCGTATTATAGACATTTAGATAAAGAGGATATCCGGCTCTGTTTACGTGTTGGCGTCATGAGTACGGATAGAGATAGTTAGTAACAATGTTAATACAAATGTACGCGAGTAGATTTAATCGTAGTCTTTATAGATACTTATAAACAATGTTCATATTTGTAACTAGTATTATTGGTATGATTCTGTATACTTCAACGGAATTGTCTGGCCGTGTGATGTATACACCTTAAATAACAGTTCCTTCCCCCCTCTCTCTCTCTCTCTCTCTATATATATATATATATATATATATATATATATATATATCAGGATTTAATACCCTGATGAATCGTCCTGAATTTGAATTCATGATTCGAGATTATTTGTGCCAGTACCTTATTCCATACTCCTAAACACAAACAAACAATCACATATATATTTTCCACATAAGTTTGATTTCCTCAATCTGTAAATTATCACGAGTACCCTTAACTTATCGTGAACGAAGTCTGGAGTTGTTTACTAGGTCAGGTCACCCTCGAACACGAGTACAATCATATATCATGGCCCGGGTCCCGCTGTTTGTACTCATACCGACTCAATGACGTCCTCTTATATTCGAATACTTCAGTAAAGTACGCCTACTCACACCGTATCCAATCGACGGCGCTAATACGATGGCCAGTTGAGCGCCCCTTCGATGGAGAGCAGGACAGAAGTCGAGAGGCGATTGGTTCGAGTCCGTGGTTGAATCCATCAAGACCGAGAACCCGGTTGAATGTGGTGGATTAGCGTAGACTTATAGCCCGAAACATTATACCCCCGTGGGGGTTGAGAACAGGCTCTCGCTGTACCGTGACTGAAAGTGCGGGCATCTCGTTTGGCGATCAATAATGTGGGCGAGTCTTGATGAGTTCTGTTTTTGGAGTCGCTTTAAATGTTATGACGAGTTAGGTATGTCAGAAGAGTGATCGAATGCTTTGTTTAAGCTCGGCCCGGGGTCACTTCCGGAACATTACGGCCAATGGGCAGCTCTCTAGCTAAAGTAAATGATCAGATGAAACATCCCACAGATCTGGTTAACACTGGTGCCTGGCACTGTTAGGAAAATTAGGAAGAAAGAGTCTTAAAGACGTTCAGGAAAAATAGTCCACGTTCAGTCACTGATTATAACTTAGCCACCAATTTGCTTTTAGGCGAAACAAATTGTCCCACACTACTAGAATTATAAAGCACCAACTACAGCATATGGCTAATTAAAGTCATTGGAGTAAATAAGGGCCGGGGTTTGAACAAGGGCCGGGGTGACAATGGCATGAAAACACCCAAATAGCTAACCGA
>JAODUP010000256.1:317500-345000 GCA_025642065.1 Paralvinella palmiformis | reverse complement strand
AGATGACAGAATATATTTATGTCTAGTACACACACTCGCGCGCGCACAGACACACACACGCTCCCCCCATACAGACACGCACACAGACACACACAGACACACACACACAGACACACACGTGGATAGATACATAATTAATGAGTAAATGAGTGAGTAAATAGGGAGTATGGTTTAACGACATATAGGTACAAAAGGGTCATTTAGGGTGACCCTTCCCTTTCACAGTCGTCTTCTACGACATACAGTAGCATACGGGAGAGAGGAGGGGGTTCCTTTATCTGTATTAGCGGGTGGGTGTGGGGGGGACGTTGAAAACTGTATCAAGTAACCAATGGAACCTCTCCCCAGATGATAGCTAGATATGAGCAGAATACATCTACCCGAATATTGAATGTCACCCGGCGTACAGATGACGCAGATGTGGATAGAATAACGAACAAAATTGTGTTTTATCGAGAAATGGAACTGATCACAAATTATTCGATCACAAATTGTCCAACACTGATTAATCAATCATAATTCAGCCGCTCACACGTTTATCAATACGAGATAGAGAGATCACTGATGAACCAACCACAAGTGTACTAATCACATATCTACCAATAATAAATATACTAATATATATATATATATATATATATATATATATAAAACAATAATTTGTGAACCAATCACATGTGGAATAATTGCAAACGTATCAATTACAAGTTAGCAATTACAGGTGTGACATTCATATACGTGTCAGTCTGAGCATTTGTTCATTAGCTCAATAGATAGTATACTAAACAACGCAGACGTTCAATAGTATTAGGTACCGTATAACAACCACTAATACAGGTAGATACTCTGGTGCTATAGTAAATACAATAAGTAGATACCTTTATTGGGGATAAAAAGGGTACAAATAGACGATAACATATATTGTATATTAAAGTGCTAAATGGGCATGAACTAATGGGGTGAAGCGAAAGATGAAACATCATGCAGACATGGCAATACAAGGATTTGAACACCGGTGTTTGATGTGTGTCAGCAACCGCAGACCCACCCCTTCTAGAATCTGCATTGAAGGACCAACTATGTTAAACGATCCTCTAAGTTAGATTATACTCTACTTATATTTCACGCTTTGCATTATTGTAGATCCAGATGATCCATTTACGAGTCAAATAAAATGATTCTATAACAATTGGATGGTATTTAGTATCCATGTACATAGGGTCTAATTGCAGATATGTATCCAATGAAGAGCATCACATCTAGAATGATAATGGGATGACACTGTTTTATGAATATTTAATAACATCACATTTATTGGGCACGGCATCCACGGATAGTAGCCATTGTATCGGAAGACTAGAAATATAGAAATCTCTCCGTAGATGACAATGTTAGATTGTTTGTTGTGGTGTGTTTCCAAGGTTACTCTCTCTATCTCTCTCTCTCTCTCTCTCTCTCTATATATATATATATATATATATATATATATATATATGTATGTTGTAGCGTTGGTATATAAAAAAATTTTTATATTATGTGTGTGTGTGTGTTTGTGTATGCGCGCGTGTGCATATATGACAGTGTGTGTGTGTGTGTGTGTGTGTGTCAGAGAGTGGAAATGAGTTAATGATATCACCTTCTCTGTTCCGTGTGTGTACGCGCGCGTGCATGAACGTATGTCAGGGCGGGAACTCATTTGGGTATAAATACATAGTCACTACAGGGAAAATATGGAAAACCTGCTGGCCGCTTATACCACCATCAACTGCCATCTCTTAGCCGCTTATACAACCACTAACCGCTATCTGATAACCGCTTATACCACCACCAACCGCTATCTGCTAACCGCTTATACCACCAACAAAACCCACCTTCACTCGTGCATCGCTTATACCATCAATATCCGGCACTTGTTGGCCGCTTATAACAACCAGCAATGTGTACCGAAAAATATGCCGTCCGCGTAAACAGTCGGACATTCACACAGTCGGCCTTCAGCGTGGCGTCTCATTGCAGCTTAGTTCTCCTATCTGGTTATCAATGGCCGACTAGAGTAGACATTTATTCTTTCCTTTCATTCCTTAAAGCTAGCCTTTGTTCCATACTGTCTACTGCTAACCCCCCCCCCCTTCTCTTGACACAGCTTGTAGTATTACGTCCATACAACATTAACCACGAAACTGTTATATAATCCAACACGTTGTTATTTGTGTCACACCGATCTAAAGTAGCCATTGTTGACCAATATCTCTATCTTAGCTTCTAATTTATTGACCTTTTCTCTAGTATTATTGGCTCAAGTCACGGGTTCATGACCTTTTTTGCTTATATCACCTTTTTTCATTTCCGGCATTTTCCCCTTTTGCTGCAGTAGTTGTCTTAATTGGCGACCTTTTCCTGCCATATATATATATATATATATATATATATATATATATATAACCTTTTCGTGGCTATTTATTTGTCATCAATAGTTTACGTTTTAATATTCTGACATTTGATTGCCATTACTAACTTAATATACATTTCCCCTTCATATTTATTATTATTGTTATCACCATCTTACTTTAAAGTCTGTTTATCATTTTTAATCATATCTCACTGAATCTTCGGCGCAGTTTCTTCGTTTTCTGGCTGTCGTAATTTTAAGTTTGTTGACTTTTTGTGCGATGTTCACAACTTAAGGTGTTCATCTCCTTTCTGATATTATTGACCCACATTAAAAAAAAAACATATTCTCCTGTAAACATCATTTATTATTACCGTCGTTACATTATCTATTCTGTTACAATGATGTCAAATAACATTTTAATATTTTTTTCCGATATCATTGTTAGAATGATGAGTTAAACTTAAATGCAATTTTTTGGTTTCATATATTCATGGTTAAGCCAATTTTGACACACACACACACGACACACACACACACACACACAGAGAGAGAGAGAGAGAGAGAGAGAGAGAGAGAGAGAAAACACACACACACCATATATATATATATATATATATATATATATATATATATATATATTATATTATATATTTTAGAGCATTTCGTTGGTGCAGTGGTTACATCACAAAGCTGTGAGTTCGAATCATCCTTATACCTGTGTTTCTAGGATTTGGTTCTTTTGACAGATGCCCTTCGGCCATATAACCAGGATGTGACGAGACCCCAGGCCATATAACCAGGATGTGACGAGACCCCAGGCCATATGACCAGCTATGTAAACCGAGAACCCCACCATATCTACCAGGATGTGACGAGGCCCCCGGCCATAGACCAGGATGTGACGAGACCCCACGATAAAAATGTGACGAGACCCCCGGCCATATGACCAGGATGTGACGAGACCCCCGGCCATATGACCAGGATGTGACGAGGCCCCCGGCCATATGACCAGGATGTGACGAGACCCCCGGCCATATGACCAGGATGTGACGAGACCCCCGGCCATATGACCAGGATGTGACGAGACCCCCGGCCATATGACCAGGATGTGACGAGACCCCCGGCCATATGACCAGGATGTGACGAGACCCCCGGCCATATGACCAGGATGTGACGAGACCCCCGGCCATATGACCAGGATGTGACGAGACCCCCGGCCATATGACCAGGATGTGACGAGACCCCCGGCTAAATAATTCATTTCAGCTCATTTCAACTCGACGTAACCTATTATGTAATACAATTCTACCATATCTATTCCATGATGCCGCTTCTAAAGACGGTATCCCGTGAAATAGAAAAATATATCTTTCTACGATACCCAAACTATTATATGTATTCGATAATACCCAGTTTACGGTACCCATCCCACAATACCCAACCTATAATGCCCAATCCACGATGATACCTATTCAATCTGTCTGTCTGTGTGTGTGTGTGTGTGTGTGTGTACAGTCTAGGCCACTTTGGTATATCTCTCTGTACAATACTACAGACATATCGGCCTAGAATGGTCCCGTCAAAACAATATTGTTCAGTGTGAAGCGTCACCAGGTTAGTTTAAGCCTCCGAGAGCCATATTTTTAGACGTGGTTTGGCCTCGTTAAGGCTGACATCGGCATTGTACCGATCGTAAATCGGCCATTGTTGAATAATTCATTTAACTGAAGTAAGGCCAATAGGTGGATAACAATGGCAGAGTTATCTTTGTTTTAACCGACTAAACATCGCATAAGCATCCCACTCCATCTCCCAACATCTACCGTCACCCGCCCGACCCACGAACCATCGCAACCAACAACCACCCTATTAAGACCCCCTTCAACCGTAACTATTAACGCTGGATTTCCGTTCCATTTTTCGGCCCCATTCGTAACGACGATCTACGAGCCGAGAGTCACCGTCACTAAGATTAATACTCCGTCCTAAACAGCCACGCGTCGTGTTGCGTACTCGGTTTCTGACCCACCATCGACGTCGTGGTTGTCTATTTCCCGCAGATTCTAGAACAAACCGACATTTTACGGGTTTATTCATCGAGCTGACCATCGTCTAGTTACTGAGCTGTGATTGTACGCCAGGATTAACACCAGAAATACCACCCTAATTTTCGTCTCTATATTTGTTGGCTGTCTGCCCCTCGGATGAGCCTCTGGGCAACCGGATCGGGTCTTCTGTAAGACGACCCGGGGTCATCTTCTGGTCATATAGCCCCACAGATGATCTATGCAAGCCCTGGCCAGTGTCATATAGTTGGCTGTTCTATGTCGTCCATTCATCATTACGTCAGACGAGAGGTTTACGGAAATGGCATGGAATGTTCATGATCATCGATCAAACAATATATTTAGTCAGTTGATTCCTGTTTACGTAATCCTATTTATTTATTATTAATAATATTTTGTTCCCAATCCGACGAAGGGGAAGTAGGCGTAATATGACAAAAATACACTTAATTTTGTTCCCGGTTTAAAACATGTTTATGTTCTTATGGAAATAAGGATCAGAGCTTTATTTTCTCAGCGAAGGCGCCTCCTTCGATAACTGTATATAAAGAAAACACAAAACCTAAAAACTAAAATTGTGTATGGTAAAGTGTGAAGAAAGGAAAACAATATATATATATATATATATATATATATATATATATATATATATATAATATAGAGAGAGAGAGAGAGAGAGAGAGAGAGAGAGCAAAAGAGTGAGGGTAAAATAGAGAAATAGAGAGGGGGAGGGAATAAGAGAAAACAGAATAGAGAGAGAGAGAGAGAGAGGAGAGAGAGAGAGAGAGAGAGAGAGAGAGAGAGAGAGAGAGCGAGAGAGCGAGCGAGCGAGCGAGCGAGCGAGTGAGAGAGAGAGAGAGAGAGAGAATGAGAGAAGGGATGATATGCTCCTAAGGGTGCTGTGAAGACCAAGCGCAATACTCCAGTCACCCGTACCGACGCCATCGAAGCGCTTAGATCATTCTCCAAATGACCGCCAACCCACAAACATCAACCCAAATCTATCCCAATCTCTATATTATCGCCCAACCCAGCGGGCTACCGTCTTCATTCCCCAATCATCGCCCGTTTTCTAATTAATTCCAACCAACATCCAGTCTAATGAACACCTCAATGACAACTGTAGCGCCATCTAGCGGGCTGTGGCCGCCATAAGCCAAAGATCAACAAGTCGCAACAATAGAGAGAGAGAGACCTTTAACAAATCTTCATCGGTTCAGAGCTCCGTCTGTCCATGCCACAGTGCCATTCCCTGGCACAACCCCATCCCATCCCCTGGCACAACCCCATCCCATCCCTTGGCACAGCCTCATCATGTAATTGTTGCTGCCATTATTGGTTCGTGTTTTTGTGTAGAGGGACACGTCAACAAAGGTCCACCGTCGACTTCAAAGTACATGAAAGTGGGACGAGCTCTGCGAAGGTAACATTGTCTGGGTTCTGTGCTAGCCACACACTGGAACACCTCATTAGAGGTCTTATTAATGGAGGGCAGAGATTATACCTCATAATAGAGGACGGATGAGGGTTAGGGAGTTTGTTGTTTTGGTGGAAAGATCCGATCTTTGGATGACCTTTTGGAAACCATTTTCATTGTACGGAGGAGAAATGATTGAGTGATTGAGTGAGTTACTACATAAACGAATGAGTGAGTGAATCAATGAGTGAGTGAGTCAGTGAATGATTCGGTGAGTGAATGAATGATTGATTGAGTGAGTGTGAATGAGTGAGTGATTAAGTGAGTTTGTAAGTGAGTTATAATGAGTGAGTAAGCGAGTTGGGTTTAACATTATATCAGCACAAGACGATCTTACTGTACGGAACAGGACACAGTGGACCATTTCTAATCTCCGAACCTACCCTTGGAAAGGTTGATGACCATCTGACAGTCCGTGATATCCCGTCTCTGGATACGGTCATCAGTTACCTCTACCATTTTATAGCTGACATACGTACGACTTTCGGTCATAAAAAGTACATTTATGCAAAATGGTTCGATCCACTTCGGAGAGGACACGAAAATTGTGAAGACGAGATCCAGTTTATTGGGTTATTTCTTCTGGAACAAATTCCATCCGTATCCCGAACCCGCCTCAGAGCCAATCCCGATAAGATACCAGTTGTGTTCAGGCTGTTGGCGCACAGCGAAGAACCAATTTAGGTAATTTTCCGGTCAGCACAAATCAGATTTTCTTATGGGCTGACACATCCCCTAATAAGGCGTTCTTATTACGCGCCATTTCTCGACATTCTCATGGGATGGTAAATCTTTCGATGAGATGTCCTTATTGCATGACGTATCTTGGCATTGTTACTGCATAATATATTTGCCAATAAGTCCCACCTTACTGTACCGTTACTGTTTATTGCATAGCCTACCCATAATGCAATTTTATTGCAAGTGCATAGACAACAAGGATAAACGGCTATGACGAGAAGCTACCAGGCTATTTATTGTCTCCTTTATCTTAATATCGATCTGATCGGTTTCTGTGTATTAAAAAAATACATTACAGTAAACCCTATATAGTCCGGATACCGATAGCTCAGAGAAATAAAGCCGGTTTATAGAAGGTGCCGATTCAAGTATTTTGCGGAGATTTACAGATATCTAACTACAGTGTGGTAGAAAGTATGCCGATATGTAGGTATAATATATAGCTGTGTATCCCGTGATTAATTCCATTGTGTCCTTCGCTGTCCATGAATCATATTTACTGTAATGATGAAAATAAATCAGGTGCTATCTAGAAAAATGGCCGATCTGCCAGTTCCGGTTTATAAATCGCATCAGGTTTGGATCAGAGACGGGATGGCGGGTTATTGGATAGGTCGGCATTCTGGCTAAGCCTCTGCTAAGGATGTTGGGGAGAGGAAGTGAGTGGTGTGTGTGTATGTGGGGGGGGGGGGGTGAAGCCCCTCAGAGGTTTAAGAATTCTAGATTTTGTAAAATATATTTCTCATTTCTCCTGATCCATGGTGACATCTTTAACGTCATTCGTTGTCTATGATAATCATCCCTTAAGTTTGTAGATTCTATTTCCCATAAAACAAATAAAATCGTAAACAAACTATTCCCGTTTTGCGTCCATGTTTTGCCAAATGGTAATGCGGCGAAGTGAAAGATGAAATATCCATTGACGACATATTTCAGCAATGTTACGCTCTACGCCTCACAACGGTTGGAATCAATAGTAACACAATATATTAAAACATATAGACTAGTATGATATTTACAGTAAACCTTTGATTGATCGGCCCTCAGATTAGCAGGAACTGTAACCGGATCACAAAGGTGTGTTCTAAGCATTACTACAAATATGCGTAAAATTCGATAATCCGGCACCTTTATTAACCGACATATTACTATAGCAATAGATTTAACGAAATTAAACGGCTTCCACATCACTAAGTATCTCTTCAGTCGTTCATTTTAATGACAACACGTTACTAAGGACTTGACGTGTACAAAGAACCACACACATCCCACCCCTCTCTCACGTTCTGGGAACTACGTCATTGATTTGACCGACATGTCCGTAATAACCAGTCTTGGTCTACCAGATACTCACTGTTCGGAAAAATGAAAAGGCTAACAGCGTGGGCCATCGTTACTTAGTGGTAGAGTGTTGAATCAGAATACGAAAGGTTCCAGGTTTGATTCATCCGATTAAAATGTCAAGTACTTCGAATGGCGGAGCCAATTTCAGACTCAAGGTTAGAACCCAGCGGTGAGTGGATGTCTTCGAACAGGGAACCTCTGGTATGAGACCCAATATCGTAATTACTAAACGGCCTTTCAATGCTAAAAGGCTTCTACAAGGCGCCTCTCCTGAGCCATTCTAAGGCTAAAGACTATATTGAGTTGTACTTAGATCTGCCCCTCGTTATGTACTTTACACTCCGGCACCATCACCATAATCAACTGCCCGAGGAGCATCCTCGGGATTTCGAACCGATAACCTTCGGATTTCTAGCCGAACGCGTTATCAATTAGTTGTGACGTCTTTGTTATTGTATATACACTACATAAGTGATATTTACGGCTACTATTGTGCCAACGGCTAAATGGGTCGCGCGACCCCACCCCAAGATAATGGGGGCGAAGTGAAAGATGAAATATCCATCAGTCAAAGTCCGGTCTGGCTTTGAACCCGATTACTAGAGGCCAGTAGCTAACCGCACTCCCAGTTAGGCCATGGAGATGTCCCCCCCCCCCTCTCCATCAGATTGTTGTATCCAGTTCAGGTGTCAGAGAGTAGGGAGAGGAAGGGTATTAGCCATCTTTAAGTCGACAGATAGATCCTCGGGCTGTCTGGAGAAGTCACTTTGTGTTCAGTGGCTCCCTCTACCGGTGGCCGGTTGACGTTAACTATCTCGGCTTGGCCTCATTTCCTTACACTGATTGGTCTCCGATCTGTGGTCACAAGGCGGCGTTGTTGAGGTGTGAGGAAGAGACCGAGTGATTTCTGCTTGGATACTGTTAGCCTGTCTGTATGTCTGTCTTTCTGACTAATGGCATTTTAAGAATATATATATATATATATATATATATATATATATATATGAGTTAAACAGGTAAATAGATCATCACAATATTCATCACATCTATAATATACTTATAGATATTAGAAATATTGTTATTATGTATGCTTCAGATATACTTTTACTATAATCTCACCATGCCACGTTAAATATAGATAATCTATCTATCTATCTATCTATCTATCTATCTATCTATCTAACTTTCTATCCATCCATCCATCCATCCATCCATCCATCTATCTATCTATCTATTTAATTATCTATCTCACTATCTACCAATTGACCGATTAATCCATCGAACGATCTTCCCAGTAAATAAATGTATCACGTATTAAGAAAGTTATCGCCTTCGATTAATCGGATATCGGTAGAAAGTTAATACAAATATTGGTAAAGATGAAGTCTAAAATATGGAATATTAATATCGGATAATTATTATTGGGACGATTGATCGTGAAAATAAATCCCTTCATATATAAATACAATTTCTTTATCTCTGCTCTTCTCAACTCCATGTTGTTGTTGTTTTTCCAGCGCAGAGTATTTTCCAATGGCTCGTCTCTTCAAATTTGTGCCCTCAACGTCACCCCCACACAATCTCTCTACCGATCTCCCGCCCCTTTGAATACCATCGGTATTTACCAAAGCAAAAGCCAATCTTTCAATTTACAAAAGGAGAAGTCGCATCACTGATTGTCTATCACGAAGCATCTCTCCAATCAGGGTTCCATCAGTTGACGTTTGATCGCTCACCTGGAGGCTTTAGGGCCCTGGGTGTCTGTCTCTTACCCAGCCGACACACTCTCTCTGTGATCTCCTACTAACGTGGCACCTGAGGACATCCTAGTATCTCATCCTCCCCCCTCTCTCTCCCATTCCCTCCCTCTCTCCCGTCCTCCTCTCTCTATTTCTATATCTTTCCTCATTTCCACTGATCTCTGATCCGGATGATAACACTCCAGAAACCGACATCGGCAAGCTTATATTCTGAGGCGACATCTGGCGGAATTTGTTCGTAAATAGAGTTTTGGGCTCACGGATAACTTGGTGTATAGGCCTAATGAAGGTGGCTGTGTGTCATAACACACACACACACACACACACAGGCGTGTGCGCAGAAGCGCGCGCGCGCGTGTGCGCTATTCTCCCAATATGGGAAACCTATTTCTAAACTAACCTATCTCTACACGGTATGTACCGTAAAAGATGTCCACAACTCGTCCGTCTTCTTGTTTTATCGCCTCCCAATATTACGTCATGTACTCAGACCACCATATTGTCTATCAGCGCCATCTATGTTATTGTTCCTTTAATGATGCACCTAATTGTTAACACAGCCATAGTGAGACAAGCTTTATGAGGTGAGAACATTTGTGTGTGTGTGTGTGTGTGTTGTGTTTGTATGTGTGTGTGTTTGTATGTGTGTGTATGTATATATGTGTGTGTGTTCAATAATATAATATACGATGTGGTCAAACCTTTATATCTTAAGATAACGACCTCTAGTGTGCTAGCATAAGACATATTATTCCACGTTTATGACGCAAATGATGTATTATAACGGCGTAGATATTGAAGAGCAGAATAGACTTAATATGATTAACCCCTCCTCTCTATCACACACACACACACACACACACACACACACACAGAGAGAGAGAGAGAGAGAGAGAGAGAGGGGAGAGAGAGAGAGAGAGAGAGAGAGGTATAGTTTACTGTCGACTGTTTTACTATAAAAGATCAAAGACTGAAATAAATATTTAATGTCTCAATTTTATAATATATATATATATATATATATATATATATATTGTGAGATAATAATTATAAAACTAAATAAATTACATCATATTAATAAATTGAATAATTAGTTTGAATAATTAGTTTGAATAATAAATATATGCCCATATTTATAGAGACAGACACACCCACACACACAAATACATACATAAGAGAGAGAGAGAGAGAGAGAGAGAGAGGGGGGGTGAGTGACCATCAACCAACATCTAGTATGACACACCATTCTTATCAACACAAACATCACACTGTTCTTGATTCTGTCACACAGTTTACTATCAGATAGTCAGACAGGATAATATTAATATCTCATTAATGATATGTTCCCCGTATTTTGTCATTTGATCATATTTTATTATCGAACTCTTACTATTCGAAATAACATAATTTCCGGTGTATCAAGAATAATAATAATAATAATAAAGACGCCAAAATGTGAGTTTTAGAATCCAGTAAAATCTTGTTTTCTACATCACATCAATGACGTATTGGTGACGTGTATAGTCAACTGACGTCAATGATTGACGTATTGTGGACTGTTTATGTTCGTCATAATTGCACACGGTAACTGATTTAGGAAGATAACGTTATTTGTCGGCGATTACCCCAGAAATATAATTTGCATACAGACATAAATATAACGCACCTAACAAAAAGCGTATCTCAGTATGACGTCATTGTTAGTAAAAAGTGGATAAAATTGGGGGGGGGGGTAAACATTACCCGTAAAGTGTGGATGCTGCTCGCAGGTAAAGTTTTTTATATCATTAATACAGAAAGACAAATTACAATGATACTTGATGTGCCCTTTGGCTACAGCAACACGTTTCGAACCGGAAACATTTGGGGAAGTCTGATACACTAAGCACGGAGCCACGTACAGAACAATAGTAAATGTTCCCGAAGGACGTTGATATAATTAATATTTGTGTGATTATTATTATTAATTAATGATGATTATCATCAGCTCACACCTGATGATCAGATTAGTAAGGTATCTTTTGATCTGATCGATCGATGATTTATAACTGATCTATAATCGATCTATTACTGACGTAGAGGTAACCAATTAATTATATATCCGTAATCTTTAGTTGATGAATTTCTCATTTATAACTAATCCATAACACCCACACACACGCACGCGTGGACGCGCTTGTACGCACACACGCACGCATGCAACGCACATATACACATATACATGTACAGATATACACACACGAACACGCACAAACACATAAATGCACGTGCGCACACACTCAATCACCACACACACAGATATATATATATATATATATATATATGCACACGCAGACACAGACGCATATGTACACATACATACACAGACATATGCGCTGACAGATACATATTCAGGTCTAAGGGCACAGTAATAAATATCGGAGACATTTCGTCCCAAGATTAAGACGTACACAAAGCCAACACTAATCACCACCAACTATGGCAGCTGAACTGACTGGAGACAGTTACCGTGAATAACAAGCAGTCATTAGACTAGCAGATGGACTAGATGGACGACAGCCACCTGACCGAGATGACACGATCCTGATAGCTGAATGTCAACGTCTGACGTCACCTTTGGCAAACATATGGCCACCAGGTGTCAGGCCGTACGTCAGGCACCTGCCTGACGATGGGATGTCGGTATTCTGTTGTCAGAAAGCGGTCTCTCATCAACGTACGTCATTTATGCCCGACACAGCCGCACGCACGCACACATGCACATACGCACGCACGCACGCACACACACATTTAAGCAGTCACAGAATCCTGTAGGGAATGTTTATATTATTGGGGAAATAATACTTTTATGTATTTTTGTGTGTTGATGAAAATAATTTTTAACGTATATATGTCACCCATAACTCACTCACTCACTCACTCACTCACAGCTCGACTTCAGCATTTCAGCAAATCTTCAACTTCCACAGTGATATATGCCACACACACACACACACACACGCATCATTCTGCTCTTTGTATCAACGATATCTCGATGGTGACACATCTGTGCCATATATCAGTCAAGTGTCAAGGGTTAAGCATCGAGTCACCTACCAACCATTCTGACGACTGAGCCATACTCCCCCCCGCCACAGAATTACTAAGAGGTGTTTTGGGATCCAGTATTTGGTTCTTTCATCTGACTACTAATATAAACCATTAACTGTTGGTCAGGTTTCGTGTGTCTGGATCTCGTCTCTTGATCAATCGTGTCTGTTCTGGCACTCGGCATTAAGGTCGTTATGTACTAGATAGACAACCGTTTCTTGTTACATGGAAAATGAAGTGGGGCGGTGATGGGGGGGGGGAGATCTGAGGGGGATACGTACAAATAGTGTGACAGTCTGGAATGTCGAAGATTTCGGGGTCGAATCTCGATGTGAGCTTCTCGGTAAAATGAGGTGTTTTTTGGACGAGGCAAATTGTGGCACCTTACGTATGATCTTCGGATGAGTTAAGCAATTGCCCATAATGTAAAGGTAGCTATATCAAGTGTTGAGATAACACCATCACAGCTTGGAGACTTGTCTCTGGCTGACGACCTCTACGGGTAATGAAGGTAGTTAAAGACGAAATATAGTCCAATCGATGGAGGTGGCGCCACCTGGAAAGGTAACCAGGTAAGTGAAATCTAAAACGGTCTTCAGCCATAACTATAAGGTGACCTAATTAAACTATTTATCTTTGAAGTAACATCGTGTTCGAAGTTGTCTTAAGTCAAACACTAGGTGTTGCATCTTGACGGGGAGGCAAGTAAGCAAGTAAACAGATACAAACCCCGACTTGAAATTACTTGATCGGGGAGGATCGAAGGCTAGCATGGACCCAATAACCCCCCCCCTCCCTCTCACTGCTAGGTGGTTGTGTTGTGTTTAGGGACATGGTTTCTGGATGGTGAAGAATTCTAACAATTGTTAATTAAATGTCTGATCTCTGGTTGTCTTCTGTAATAAATATGTAATCTATTATTGTTGTTGTTGTTGTTCTATTTTAATTTCTGTTGCTATGGGACAGATGTTTAAATAAAAAATGATGGAGCTGAATCCGAGGTTGAACAATATTAAACATCATTAATATTTGTACCAACATCACTGGGTGTGGGAGTATCACACACACACACACACACACACACAAGTCAGACCCCGTGACAGACAGATAGACGGATAGATAAATATACAACCAGACGAGTAACATGGCAATAAACAAACACCGCATTGACTGTGCTGAGTAGAAAAATAACAAAGTAGTTGACTAATAAAAAAGTAAACAAACAAACAAACGGTATCACAATTATACAGATTTGGTCAAATTAAACCATACCGTACTCAACATCATTATTCACAAGTAGGTCAAGGCCGATGATAGTTTCTTTTCTGGAGCCGTTCCCAGCCAGTATTTCTTCATCAAAGCTTTCGCATTCACTATTCGCCAGATTGTCCTCATGTCGGGTAAGACCTGATGGAACAATTTTAGTTGAACGCAAACGATAAAGGCGCATGCTCCCCCCCCCCCTTTTTCTATCTATCCCTCTCCGTTCCACACCTTATTAATAATGCACCACGTGATATTGAAAATGACGCACGTTAGAGGTTCCGGATGTTGGTATTGCTCTTGTCGTAGTACTGATGGCACTAACCGTGTGGCGGCGGCAGATACTGGACAACGGAATAAAATGCTCCCAGTCTATAAGGATAACGGCGGCACAATTCCTGGCAGGATTGTGACGTCATTCAGCCTGAACGCTTAATGACGTCATCACGTACGTATGTGACGCGTTCGACGACAGGAAGCATGGCCTGGAAAATTGATTGGCCTCGGCGAGGCCCAGATGCTAAAGGTTGCTCGAGTTTGGTTCTATTTTGACAGAGAATGTATTGTTCACGTGGCCGATAATTGGTTGATTAGTTGTAGGGCGGAATGTTATTAAATGCTAAATTGTTATAAGGTTGTCATATTAGTACACCCACAAGGCCCTAGAAAAACATATATCGCCAAATATATATTATGGCTACGGTTAATATCAGACGCCATGATCGTCTGCTCCACGTTATGTCACATATTATACCGGTTTAATATCAACATATCATGGCTGTATTTGCCATCAGGTGATAATTAAGTTCCTTATCAACTCTGACAGTTCCACATAATATTTATTACAAACTAAATATATACCGACAAACCGTAGTCGTGTTCCCGATTATCTGTTCTAGTTGTTCTAAATTATTTTAAAAACGTCTATATTCTATATCACCCACCAACATCATGTATTACTTTACATGTCAAGCTTAGACTTCATAACGACGAATGTTCTGTATCACAAATAATACACATATTGCATATCACATACGTCATAATATCGTCCTATATTATCGATCATAATCTTTTACATATTGAAATTAGGCGACTTTGTGTGAAAATTTTATTTAAACATTTACATTACCGAGAATTGTCTTAAGCATCTCAGAGTACACGTGCACTCAGTCAGACACGTATATATATATATATATATATATATATATATATGAGACAGTTACCCCAGGCAATTTAAATTGTTAATGTCACATAAAACAATCATTTGTAGATAGTGTTGATACTGAGTACAGCGACTCAAACAGACATCACAACATACAACATATTATACACAATTATATACCAATACAATACACAATATGAACTATACCATGACTCATACGGCGAGGTATGCATAATATAATATCCAATACCGTACACATCGTATTGTGTAACGCAATATATAACATAATATAATCCAAAGTACATGATACACTATGGTACGGAACCAATACATGACGGGGTAAATAACACAATATATACACACAATAGCATCTTCTGTCATACAAACTTAAACACATGATACAATACACAGCTTAAAACGAAACCATACTGAGTATACCATCCTTTATCATTTCCAATATTACAAAATATAAACTTACCACAACATGACATAACATGATCTAGAATTATGTCACCCAATATAACACGCAATTTGTCACATAATATGAGACAACTAAAAACAGCCAATATATAACACAACATAACACAAACAACAACAATAACCAGTATATAGCACAACATAACACAAACAACAACAACAACCAGTATATAGCACAACATAACACAAACAACAACAATAACCAGTATATAACACAACATAACACAAACAACAACAACCAGTATATAGCACAACATAACACAAACAACAACAACAACAACCAGTATATAACACAACAAAACACCAACGACAGTGGAATACATAATGTCAACAGAAGACATAAAGTCAACAGAAGACATAATGTCAACATAAGACATAAAGTCAACAGAAGACATAATGTCAACATAAGACATAAAGTCAACAGAAGACATAATGTCAACATAAGACATAAAGTCAACAGAAGACATAATGTCAACATAAGACATAATGTCAACATAAGACATAAAGTCAACATAAGACATAATGTCAACATAAGACATAAGTCGACAGAAGACATAATGTCAACAGAAGACATAAAGTCAACAGAAGACATAATGTCAACATAAGACATAAAGTCAACAGAAGACATAATGTCAACATAAGACATAATGTCAACAGAAGACATAATGTCAACAGAAGACATAATGTCAATTATGGTATCTTCTGAAGCGCTGAATGGATGTATAAAGAAAGAGAGAGAGAGAGGGAGGGGGGGTTGATGGGGAAGTTGAGGAGAACTAATAATGTAGTAAAGAAGATAAGGATGTCGAGGCTGGATGGGGCTGATGTTAGAGGTGAAGAGAGGAAGATAGTGAGAGGGAAAGATTAGCTGGATAAGTGTAGGTGATGGCGGTAGGGGTGGAAGGAGAAGGAAGATGATGAGGCAGAAAGGCAAGGATGAGGAAAGGAAGACAAAAAGATGAAAAATTAAGGTAAGAAAGAGGAAAGTGTGGAAAGGATTGGAAAAGAAGAAAACTACAGAAGAAAATTGCAAAAGAAGGAATACGGGGAAGAAAGAGGCTTCAAGATACAATTCTGATATATCTTGTATATATTTTTGAAAAATACAGTTTTATTTATGTTTATGATTAACAGTAGGGTCAGGAAGTAAGTGAGACGAAGAGGAAGTGAGAAAGAAGTTAGACGAAATAGGTTGAAAAGGACAATTTGAGGGAAGGTATCATCATCAGGGTATATTATACTAGAAATCTAATTAGATGTAATGTATTAAAGCGGATGACCACTTCCGGCCCGGGCCGCTTACCGGACGTGTCACGTGATCTGCACGTCACACTGCACGGATCGCAATAGATATCGGTGTTAAACGGCGAGGAACTGGACCTGTTTTATGATAGACAGATGAGGAAATGACTCTAATTGACAGTCCTGACTAGTTGATGGGAAACTACAGGTATTGGGGGGGGGTAGAGAGGGCAGGGTCACAGCAGATAACTCCACGCTATTCTACATAAACAAAGCCCCTCAGTCAGGTAAGGTCAGGTCACGGGGTCGGGTTATGTATTAGTTTCTAAAGTTTCCTGAGCAGAAATAAAAATGACTTCTAGGTTTTCGTAATACCTGATCTAAGGTGGTAATAATAGTTTACTTTTTGTTAAGATAATCTAATCAGTATCCGATTCTTCGTATCCGGATCAGGTTTCCGGTTACCTGAGTACGATCTTCGGTTCGCTTTGAAGACCCACAAATGTCTAATCCGGAATATTGGATTGGATTAATAGCATCACATAATGATCCTTTTATGGGCGGATATGTGGACTGTTTGGCTGCGGATTAGTTTTACTTCCCTCCTCTCTCGCCTCTCCCTCCTCCCCTCTCTCTCTCTTCTCCTTCTCTCTTTCTAATTGACTGACTTTCTAGATCATCTCGTTTGCCTTTCATTGGTTTAGGTACGTTATATATATATATATATATATATATCCGTGCGTGCAGCGTATGTGCGTATGACCGTGTACGCATGTCCGTCTGTGAGTGTATTGTGTGTGTGTGTGTGTGTGTGTAGACAAAAAGCGCTGTGTGCTGCATTGATGAAGGATTATTTAGAAAGCAGAGAAAAGAAAATAACAACAACAACAACAACAATAACAACAACAACAACAACACAAATACATACATAGATACATACATTCTATCTACATTGAGCATAAACATACACTTATTTAATACCAAATACAAATCCCGTTCTCTATACTGAACCAAAACAAGACAAGAATCTCTGGATCAGTAAGTGATAGGACAAAAGCAATGACTCCACGCGCACGAGTCATCAATCTCGACTGTCAATAATTGATGTCTCTCCGGTCATAAATTATACGCATCTATTAATAATTGCACGAAATAGACGGAGCGTTGACAATATTTCGGTGTAGAGTCAGTTTACGACAAAGATCTATTAATTTACTCCAATATGGCGGCTCACGTCGTATGATCTGTGAGCAGCAACTAACTGCTGTTTATCCCTGTTTTGTATACGTAAACATGATATGGCGGGTAGACGCAAGTACCTGGGTACACATTAGTATAATTGTTAATGTGTGTGTGTGTGTGTAAAGATGTATGTATAAATGTGTGCCCGCGCGTGTGTGGGTGAATATGTAATAATGACGGATGCGTGTGGCTGGCCATAATTATGTCTAGATGTGCCTTGTTTGTTTGTTTGTTTTTGCATGCACGTGTGTGTGCTTTCGCGGATGCGTGCGAGCATGGATGCTGGCGTGCAGTCATATCTTCACTTACTACCTTGTCAAGCAACACTCATATCTCTCCCCTTCCTCCATCTACCACCCCCCCCCTCCCCAGTTTACAGTCCTCACGTCAATCAAATAATCTCACCACCTCATCTCATCAACTCTTCTCATAAATACGAATGTCTCCGGTTTTGAGACAATTTATCCCTAAAGAAGATGTCATAACGAACTCAAAAGACAACAGAATCGAGCAAAAAGCGATCTACATCCTTCACGACGTATCAGACGATCTAGGGTCGCGCCATGATAGTCACGTGACAACCGTCCCGAACCCGACAGATCGATATAATTGGCGGGAAAGCAACAATAGCTTGGCAGACGATAGTTGTGTTTGTGTGTATGTGTGTGTGTGTGTGTGGCAATGGCCGTCCAGTCCTCGTTATGTAAATAGGTTTTCTCCGAATGGATCCAGAATGAAGAACATATTTATGCCGGAGAGAATCTTCGCTGAAGATCTCGGACTAACGCGACAAGTCGTCCACGATATCTGGATCTCGCACTAGACAGTGGTGTTGCCATCAGTCAGAGTGATAAGAGCTATGGCGTCGTTTGATTATTGGAATAAACGATGTCGAGATTTGTTTATCATAACACCTCCAGGAAGGAGACTGTCTCCCTGATCGATAACTAATCGATAACAATCAATTGATTAGTTGATGGTCAGTCAGCGAAACACCGAGGAGGGGGTGATGCTGAATGGTCGGTGACGTCACTGCAGCTGCGGAGTGTGTAAATGGAGATGGAATCATGGCGATGAAAAGGAAAACATTTTTAAACCCAACATTTTAGCTCGTTATTCCTTTTTTTCCTTTCCTTCCTGGACGTTCGCTTCCTTTCCGGATCCGTGTCTCGATATCCGACTAATCCTCGTTCGAAGCATAGCGGGCCAATCGGTGACGTCATCATGTGATGTTACATCCTCCGAGATAACCGCTAACGATTTAGATCCAGACGAGATCTGGATAGGATTCGGACAGGATTTAGGCAATCAGCGACAGACGAGAGATAGGAATCCGGAAAGGGATTTTCTTCTTGTCACTGCGATTATTATTCATTCCATGGCTTCGGCTGCGATTTACCGTGAGCCTCGGACCACGTGTTAGTGAGAGAGTACCACGTGACTGGCGTGTATACAGTAAATATACTATAACACCTATTTCCAGTAAATGAACTATGACACCTATTTACGGTAGAGGCACTACAACACCTAATTATGGTAGAGTCATTGTAACACCTGTTTCCAGTAAGGACACTATAACACCTACATCCCGTAGAGACACTATAACACCTACATCTCGAAGATACACTATAACACCTACATCTGGTAGATACACCATAACACCTATTTACGGTAGACACACTATGACACCTATTTACCGTAGATAAATTATAACACTTATTTATGGTAGATACACTATAAAACTTATTTACGGTAGATACACTGTAGCACATATTTACGGTAGATGCACTATAACACCTATCTACAGGAGAGATATTCTAAATTATATCTACTATGTGTTCAGTTGAGGTACCATAACACATGCATACATTTAGTGGGTGTTTATTAAAATACTATCCTATCATACATTTATAGTAAAGCTACTAAACGAGATGTTTATAGTAGAGATACTATGATAGTATGACACTTTTTGAACTTGGAAGAAAATGTGTTATACAACACATGCACTCTATCGATACTGTAACATGTGTTAACAGTACTGATACTGTAAACAATCTATAATAGTTCAAATGACGTGATACAGTATCGGGATGTTTATTAAATATTTACAAAGACTCGATATGTTTACTGTACAGTGACATGTCGTTCGTATGTTTACAGTAGATTATCACGTCATTGGCAGCAATAGGACACGAGACCAGATTGTGTTTACAGAACAACTGGTACATTAATAGGTGCTAAGCTTGACAACACACACACACACACACACACACACACCACTTGCAGTGTAGAAATAGCAGAACATCAGCCTTAAAGTACGAGCATGTGTCAAGATGTGTCAACTATATAAAAGTAAGCCACGTTAATTTGTTTACAGTGGCTAATGAGTAACAACAACAGTACCTTGTTTAGTTTACAGCAGAAAGGACACTTTAATAGCACGGTGGTTGGTGCACTACGCTGCAAACCTTCAAGTCAGGGTTTGAATCTGAGACATACCTGTGTTTTGTGGGATGTTTCCTGTGGCAGTCGGGCAATACTAAACACTGACATCAGGGTCAATTCAATTCCGGAATTGGAATCGGAATTGGAATTTTCAAAAAAATTCACAAATTCACAAATTAATTTCCATTTAATTTTTTAATTCAGAAATATTCCTTCCTAATAGGGCTAGAATATTTGTAGAGTAATAAATACCAATGATGGATGAAAAGCCCTTTAAGTATTTGCTGGTTTCGAATCCACGACATACTAAGTGGGTTGCTACCATCGTCACACACACAAAGCTTAAATAAAAGTTACATTTTATTTGTATGGTTCCTATGTGCCACGTCAACAACGAATAATTGGTTTCTTGTATTTGCTACAGATACAACGTCAAATTACATAACGTCGTCCGACGTATGCTGGCCACGTCTGACGTTACGGCGGTCTTTTCCGATCAAATTGGATGCGGATGGAATTTTTATCCAAAAACAAAACCCGGAGACAAAGTTCAGGATCTGGAAACGATCCATTCTGACCTTTTATGTCCCGATACTGGGACATTAAACTGGACGTGGGCGCCATCTGGCGACGAAATCATGGCCATAACCCGAACTTAGGAAGCCAGTCGGATCCGGATCAATTCGGGGACGTTTCCTAATCGTTCGAGATAGGTTCTCGGCGGCGGGGAAATGGCGAAATTAGATGAAATATGTAAGGAAATATATGCCAGAAAATTTGGTTTTATCGTCTGTTATCCTGTCAGACATCAATAAAAGTGGAATAGGTCACGTGGAGGGAACTGGGAAGATTGTTTTGGTTAATTAATTAATTTATTTATTTTATTTTCGTACTGTCATATATATTTTATGAGTATTTCGTTGTTAGATAGACAATGGCCCATCTCTTTTATCATAATCTTTAAGGTATTGTACTCCGCTTTCCCCGACTGAAGAATCCCCGAAAATCCCTAACAATCGAATGGGAAGGGATTCGATTTATCCAACATTTAGATCATTCGTTGTATAATATGTCGTTACCATGTGTATACATTGAGATGTCAACACACGTTAGCTGTATATGCCAAATGATGCTATTTTTGGCTAGTGTGTGTGTGTGTGTGTGTGTGTGTGTTTGTGTTTCAAGACAACTTAATGACAGGGACTTTAGACGGTAGACTCGTCTATTCTCTTTATTGACTTAGACTTGTCTATCGTGTGTCCACGGGACTGACGTGACTGAAACTGTTGACTGAAAGTGAGTCATCGTCAGTAGGCCTGGCCTGAAATATGGTCTATAATCGGGGGCTAAACTAGGGGGCTTAATTATCGGTCAAATTATACATCGAAATTGAGCTCGATTATACACGGTCTCAAGGCTGAAATATCGGTCGGTAAAATTGTATATGCATCCCGCGTACCTAGTTAGTGATCCGCAGTATCCAGATGGGCTCTAGGGATGGGGCCGACTGCCAATTTTAAATTATTCACTCTTCTTATACTGTCTTGTGGTATGTGGCATGTGGTGTAATATTGAGACATCGCAATATTGCCAACTTTCGGTCGACTAATTAATGTTTGAAAGTGAAACGATAATTTCTAAAATATTGATGCTTGTTGTCACCTCGACCTCGACGTGGTTATCGTTCTTGATGGTGGGTTTTCACGCGAAGGAAATCCCAGAAGGGCTGGGTTTTTGTAGATCAGAACCGATCTACGCTGTATAGTGCCTCGTGTGTGTGTGTGTGTGTGTGTGTGTGTTAGCATCGTGGAACAAAACAATGGCATACGTGAGTAAAAATTAGAATTGAAATCATTCATCTAATGAACAATGAATCGTTAACGGGTTTGAATTCACGACTTGATATTATTGATGCTAGTGCCTTATTCCACACTCTTAAAAACACGCGCGCGCGCGCACACGCACACACACATACATACACGCGCACACACACGCACCGGTCCTAGTTTACTTTAATCTACATTTCCAATAAGCCAGTTACCTCGCACAACCAGCCTCCAGACCTCTCAGCTCATTAAACTGCAAATAAGATTTCCTAACAGACCATAACATCATAAACACAACCTGTCCGGCACGTCTAATTACCATAACGTCGACTCTGTCAGAGAAAACTAACAAATGTTATAATAATATCCTTGCTATGACCCATAGAAGACATGTCTAATGGAATTTTCGATGTCCATAATTCTATATTGATAAAATTTTACCGTATTTTGGAGCAAATAACAACTCAGGTTCTGGTTGTTTTGGCAAAGAACTGGTCTACTGATTCTTTGACAAACTGACTGACTAATTGACTGACCGACCGACTGACCGACCGACTGACTGACTGACTGATTGACTGACTGACTGACTGACTGACTGATTAATTGACTGATTTCCTGACTGATGTTCTGGATTTATGAATGGGTGGTTAAATGGACGAGGCAGTGGGGGGGGTGAGTGAGTGAGTGAGTAGGTGAGCGAATGAGTCAGTCAATCAATTAATCAGTCCCTCAGTTAGTCAGGCAGTGTATGTTTACACTCAACGTTAGTCTCCCCAGAGAAATAAGATACTCTAGCTGAAACGGTTTTACATTCAGCTAATACTGGGATTCGAACCCATAACTTAACAACGCTAATTACATGAGCTAGTTGGATGAATGGATGGATGAATGAAAGGAGATGTTAATTGACCAAATAAATATGTTAATTCATCAACCAATCAGCCGTTCAATTCATAATATAACATACTCTCGTGATATGCCATGAAAATCCTTTAACAATGTTCATACTATATATATATATATATATATATATATATATATATATATGCGCATTATTCACTAGTAAGATCTCAGATCTGTTTTCTACACCTGGCTACACCTGTCCTACAGTACAGGTGACATCTAATTGATACACCCAACTACCCATCTTCACATGGACGAGCTAAGAACTGTCTCCCTGGGAAGCATCCATTGTCTTGTCCTTGCCATGGCTCGTTCAGCTGTCAGTCATCGGGATCAGAAAACATTTGATGACGTCAATCAGTTCCCAAACATCCGTACCTTGACAACCTGCTCAAACACGACTACCATATTGTTGTTCCTTTGTTCCGTTCCGCGACGGCTTTTAGCAGGATATTTACAATCAATTTTAACATGTCGTGGGCATATTGTAAAACACGAAATGGAGATATTCATCCGAGCTGACGTATGGTACGACAATAAACCTCCTCTGCTAATATTAACTGACCAACGATGGTGTTAGTTTTTTTAACCGGTCGTATTTTTTAATTTATGACGCGAAATAATCCGAAGTACTAATTTACACCGACGAAATTCAATGAAAGACCAATTTCTCTCTACAGCACGTGACATGCGCATTCGACAACATCCGGTTTAGATGCATAACGGTAGCATAAGCGGAAATTGTCTAACTAAAAGGAAATTAATGATGCCAATTCGTTTATTAATAGGATAAATAATTAGGGAAATTTCAGGAGGAAATCTTTTTTTTCGTAGCTTCTTCCAAAACGCATTATCAGTTTATTTCAGAGAGAGAGAGAGAGAGGGAGAGAGAGAGAGAGAGAGAGATTGCGTGTGTGTGTTTGTGTGTGTGTGTGTGTGTGTGTTTGTGTGTTGAAGTGCCCTTTCTTTCGGCTTTAGTTTGTTTTCAGATGAAATATTACCCTTTCGATCAGCAATCGGATAAGAAGACGTCGCGTGGCAGACGATATCGGGATTATACTATTTACCACAACGTTCCCCTTCCCGCCATTTCACGGCGGCCAACTGGTGCCGGTGAATCGTATTTTATGGCGCAATTCACGTCAGATATTCATTACAAAAGATATAAATATTTTATGAAATAGTACACAATTCCCCCGAGAGTCTGACATGTGCACATCGACCTGTGGTGTCAGGCCGGGGTACTTTGCCATTTGTGCGCATTAATGCACGCTATTCCAATATCAAATTGCTCGTACAGTGAGTGCAAGATAAAGCATGCATATTGTGTGGGTTTTTTTTTGGGTGGGGGGTGATTGGTTGATGGCTTGTATCAATGCCAACACAGAAACCAAAACACATTATTTTGGTTAAAGAACGTGAATTTTATTATTTCCTATTTTGGTTAGTTAATGACATCAGCAAATTGACTACTACAAAGGAAGGGAGATTATTTAAATTCAGCTACAAGACAATTACAAGTGACTCAGACAGATCAGCTGGACAGCAGGTGAGACGAGGGAGAGATGCTACTGGGATTACAAAGGCACTAGAGATAATATACAAATTTGAGACGGAACAACGAGTTAGAAAAAGGAGAAAATAAACAACACTTTCAGTATAAGGTCCAAGAAAAGGCATCACACAGGACTGAAAGTACAAATTAAAAATAGCTCTTTACTATGATGTTTAATATTTGGACATACAATCTGTGGAATGGAGATCCCAACAGTTACAACAATATAAGTCATTATTTGGCTTCCTGTGTGATAGATATGGCTTAAAGAACGAATCTAAGACTAAATATGTACTTAAGGACGACGGGAGGAATTTGGCCAAATCTTTGACGAGTCATGGAAACAAATACGTTGATCCCGAAGATCTGTGTCGGTGTACTTCTCTTCGAACTAACAGAGACACTCCTGGATACTGTGCCTAATGTTTCCATTTCTCTAAGGATCCGTCAGTGGCGAGTTTGTGAACGTAGTTTTTCAAAGCTCAAACATTAAAAAACTTACATACGCTCTACAATATTGGAAGAGAGACTAGTTGACTCGACAACTAAATCGATTGAACATTAGCCAGACATGGGTCTTTTCTAACTCTGTTTGTCCATTGTTTTGTTTTTATCATTCTGATAGAATGATTTTCCAACTGGTGTTGTTATTTTCCGTATTTAAAACTTATTACTCAAACCAAGAAGTGTTTTGTAAACGACGCGTAATGTGATATTTGCGTAAGTGATGGGCCACTTTCACCAAAGAATAAGGTAGCAGTATCTTACAGGGCCCGTTTCCATATTCATGGATAACACACCTTTATCAATAATGACGTTGGCATCTTACGGTATTTATTTATAACAATTTAAAATAAATTTAAGTTTCAGTTTTGTGTTTTGTTTTTTTTCTTCTAAAAATAAGTTTTTAAGAATCGAAGTTGGCATATTTTTTTTTTTGGGGGGGGAGGTTTTCCATGTAGCTGGCCTTGCCTATAGGGTACAAAATAGTCTAACGCAGGCCCTGGTCAGTAATACGGTTAATTATTCAGCGAGATGCGACTTACGTAATTGAGAGATTGGGACTTGATTACTAGCTCCCCCTATCGGCTATCGGAGTGGTGAAGAAGGGTGTTATATGACCCCGGCTGAGGATAAAGTTGTTAACTGTCGTTAGTCCAGTGTAGGACAAGATTGACAATAACATGTTATTGTTATACAGGCTTCTATTATCAGGTTATATAATAACATCTAGCCAGGATGTTAGTCTTGCATATAGCACCATCAACGTATATCTCTACCTCGCTATATGTGTATATATGTTATAATTAATATATATTGCCTGTTAATATGTATAGTATCTGAGAAAGGCAGTTAGTTAATACTTATTTATCCGAAGATTTCAGATGATATACATATTACCTAATTTTGGAAATTAACTGGTAATGTATATATATATATATATATATATATATATATATATGTATGTATGTATGTGTGTACGCACGTATGCATGCACACACACGCATGCACACACGTGCGTAATCACGTGTGTGTTTGTGAGTGAGATGTGCAGTGAGAAATTGATTGATTAGTTGATTTATTGGTTGATTTATTGAGAAACAGGCATATTGACAAGATATATAAGTGTATATGTATATGTATGCGTGTTCGTGTGCGCGCGTGTATGGCGTATGGGTGTAAGAGAATTGTCTCCCACAAACAATGTTGTTATTATTACTAGTCTATAGCTCTTGCCGATATAATACCCCGGTTGATTCTATGACGTCACGACTATAATAATCTATCCCCTAGTACAAGTTATCGTCTTACAATAAACACATTGATCCAGACATCAGTTAGTACAGAGAGAACACATCCACCCCCACCCCCCGTCTCCCCACTGAGTACCGATTATATTCAATTTCTCGACACAGGCGACGTGTCTCCTATTATCGCTCAATATAAACAAACGCACGCAACACGGCCACTGAGCGAGCTACCCATATGAGCACGCGCACCTGTCGCCGGCTCGTTTCCGGTGGCGCTTAATTGCAGCCGAAGAGCGGCGGCCATTCTGGATCAATCGCGTCGCGAGTGATTGAGAGCAATCGTTTGTCTGACAAAAATACCCGGATGAATGGTCCCGACACGGTCGGATCACTCTATTATCGCCCAGCCCAACCATCTCACCCCCCATACCCTGTCATCACCGAGCTATGGGGTACTAAACCCACAATTAACCAATCGTTGAGCTACGGGACTTACTTGAAATCACCTTCGGGATCGTCGATTGGGCCGTCCCTCTTCGGTGGCATGAAGTCATGGTATTTCAGTTTCCAGGGGGCGCCACCACCGGAGCGTTTCGTCACCCGGATCTGCGTCTTCTGGGTGATGCCCGCGGTTTGTTTCGGCGCGCCGCCGTTGATCCCGGGCGAGCCGCAGCGCATTTTGTCCCTCGCCGTCGGGCCCGCGGGCTGCTGCCCGCTCCTGGACAGGGGCGTCGACGATCCGTACGAATCCCGGCCCGAGCCCG
>JAODUP010000256.1:305000-315000 GCA_025642065.1 Paralvinella palmiformis | reverse complement strand
AGTTATTGCGCAGTTGCCCTATTATCGACCATGTGGCGCCTCCTCAGGGAACGTTGTCCGAGATTCACCAGTCACCGAGCTACATTCACGATTCGCCAGGGGGCTCTGTTAACCCGACCTAGCGCGTCGCAGATATGACGTGGAGACATGTCAGTTCGAACGAGATCCAGACGTACACGGAGAATCGCCTGGAATCCAGATAGGTCAGATGACAGATTTCTGGGTATCAATGTCTCGTGTCCTACTTACCGAAGAATCCAGTCAGTCAATGCGTTCGGCTCCAAAACACATCGGCACAAAGGTATCATTTAGTGCCACCCGACCCCCTTCAGATGTCTCCTACCACGTGTAGTAGGACAACGCGGATGGGCGGGGGGGGGGGGAGTGGGAAGGATTGGTGGATATGGGGATTGCCTGTTCTGGCCTCAGAATCCAGAGAAAGTTCAAAGAACAAAAACGTCGATATCTCTTCAAGATTTTACACGAATAATGTACCAAGTTGGCAGTCAAAATTTTATTATTTCTGTTTGATTCACTTCTGAGAGTATGACACATCCATGTAACAACAACTGACGCCTCCGTGGTCTAGCTAGTAGCGCGTTGGATCACAGATCATTACCGCCTGAGTTCGAATCTCGGCGTGGGCATATCTGAAGCGAGTTTTATCTTTGACTTCGCTTCATTACCGTTGAAGGTCACTCGGCCCATTTAGCCTACCATGTGCACAACAGTGGCGCCTCCTAGGTCTAGTAACTGGTAGGGCGTTGTATCACAGATCACTACCACCCGAGTTCGAATCTCGGCGTGGGCATATCTGAAGGATGTTTCGTCTTTTACTTTGCTTCATTACCTTTAGAGGTCGCTCGGTTCATTTTGGCCTAACAAGCTGCACAAAAGTGGCCGTAAAACATCAATCATCATGATCATCATGATCATCATCATCATCATCATTTATCATCATCATGTAAAATAACACAACAACAACAACAACAACTATAAAAACAACAAATATGACGTATGGCACGGAGTCTATCATTTCTGGTCTGGGAAGGGATATCCTACGTACCACATATAGTAGTGTGCTGTACAATAGATGTCAAGGTCCTGGGATAGAACCCAGTGTTACCTGATCGTCTTATTTCCTTAGGAAGTAGTTTTTCGCCTGTATCTTCCTGGCGTAATCTACGCTGAGGTTCACTCACTCACTCACTCACTCACTCACTCACTCACTCACTCATCCCAGTTTGTCGATTATGTTGCGAGACTGCATGAAATTCATAAGTGAGAAGTCATTCAGAATGAGCTAGTGATTGATTGATTGACTGATTGATTGATTGAGTGAGTGAGTGAATGAATGAGTTAGTGAATAGTGAGTTAGTGATTGACTGACTGATTGATTGATTGGTGGGTTGATTGAGTGAGTGAGTGAGTGAGTGAGTGAGTGAGTGAGTGAGTGAGTGAGTGAGTGAGTGAGTGAGTGAGTGAGTGAGTGAGTGAGTGAGTGAGTGAGTGAGTGAGTCGGTGTTTTGTTTAGCCTCGGTAAGGATCACGCCTAAAACATATGTCCGAGGGTTAACCTCTCGGGGAGATAAACATTATAGATTATCAGGTAAAACATTCTACATATACAGGTAACACTGGAATTCGATCATGAAACCTGGATGTTAGCGATGCGATGCACCATCAACTGGGCTAAAATATATTGGTTTATTTTATATCTGAGATTATCTGTGGATAATTTTTCTATTTTCGAATGCATAATAATTTAGTGTTTGTTTATAATAATATAATTAATAAATAACGTACTTCGTATAAGCAGTACAGTTGTATATATGTCGTTGTTTACATGCTAATTGTGCAGAATGTGGCAAACAGATGACAAACAGAAAGTGACAAACAGAAAGTGACAAACAGAAGTATCAAACTAGGTACAACAAATATCATCAATCGTAAAAATAATAATAATAATAATAATAATAATAATACAGACTTATGATCAAATAGATCAAGTGTGATCCAGATCCATTAGAAGATGAGATCCATTAGATGATCCATGATCCGAGATTCACCAAGATCAAAGCAGGATTTAGATCAATGGTCGCCGAATTAGATCCACAACGAACGAGATCAAAGATCCAGGTAGAACAAATCGAAGATCTACCAGGACCATATCCGTACGGTTCCGGATCAAGCCCCTAAGCTACCAATCAACGCGGAGATAATAACTGACAGGTGTTCACGTCTGGACGACGTCCCTTTTGGCCTCTGGTTTGGCAGTCTTATGACATTCCTCTGACAACATGACATCGTTGACGAATGCCAGAATGCCAGAGATGGCCTTCGCGGGAAGAACGGCTCGCGATGGCAGCCATCTTAAATGTTATTTACAATGTCTGGAATTCCTCATAAAGGTGACATTATTTATGGTTTGTAGATGATATTTCTTAATTCTTATCCAATCTTCTTTGGCAGCCATTTATCACTGAATTCCCGGATGAGCCTCATTGGTTGTCTCTAAGTAAAAATTGATGCTGCTCGTGGTGCAGCTGGTAACGTTATCCGCTGCCACTGTCAGGTCGTTGGATCTAATCACGACGGGTGTTGTCCATCTGAGGGATGTTTGATCTTACTTACTTACGGAATCAACCCTCTGCAATATCTACTAGGTGAGGACAGCGCCGAGGCTAGACTCACTCACTCACTCACTCACTCACTCACTCACTCACTCACTCACTCAGTCACTCACTCACTCACGTCACTCACTCACTCACTCACTCACTCACCCCCCCCACCCCCCCCACTCACTCACTCACTCACTCAATCAGTCAGTCAGTCAGTCAGTCAGTCAGTCAGTCACTTACTCAGTCATTCACTCAGTCTTTCACTCACTCATATATATATATATATATATATATATATATATATATACATATATATGAGGACACTGAATGGCCTAAATTGTGCCGATGTGTCGTTAAGCAACATTCATCCATCCATCGATCCTTCTATATATATATATATATATATATGTGTGTGTGTGTGTGTTTTGTGTGTGTGTGTGTGTGCGGAATAAGGCACTGGCACAAGGAATCTCCAATTGTAAATTCAAACTCTGGACAATCCACCAGGAGACTGAACCCAGAGAAGCGGCTTTTCATTTGAGAAGTTGTCGTCATTACGTCTTCCTACTTCAATCACATGTCAACCGGAAGCTGAATGGAAGCTGGGACAAATTGACACAAATTTTACAGCTAGAAATGGGATTCGAACTTCTTTTTTTCGCAATATGCATTATCATTAAGTTGGTGCCAAACTCACTATCATCAACTGTCCTATCCTAATCGGATACAAACGCAGGCCCAGACACACACACGAGCGCACGTGCACGCGCACGCACACGCAAACATTTTTCAGGAATTAAAAGTGTATTACCTGTGTATCTCAGGTTGACAAGTCCAGACTTGTATCATTGTTTTGAGCTGATTTCTATATAGACCAATATATCAATAGATTTGTGGTGGTGTATAGGTTCATGTATGTATAGGTTTATGTATGTATAGGTTTATATCTGTATAGGTTTATATCTGTATAGGTTTATGTATGTAGAGGTTTATGTATGTAGAGGTTTATGTATGTAGAGGTTTATATATGTAGACGTTTGTGTATGTAGAGGTTTATGTATGTAGAGGTTTATATATGTAGACGTTTATGTATGTAGAGGTTTATGTATGTAGAGGTTTATGTATGTTTAGACTTATATCTGTTTAAGTTTATGCATGATTAGGTTTATGTATGTTTAAGTCTGGCCTGGTTATCCAGCATTTAAATGACTGTAGCAGGCACAGTACACTGCATCGCATCTCGAGCGGTGGCATTGGATACAGCTCGTGTGGTTGGTGTGTTTTATATAACAACTTATATAATTCACCTTGGTTGTATGTGGGAATAGAATTATCTTTCCTAGGTCCAGTTATGTCCAGTTTGTACTATGATATTCAAGATTAGCTCTAATCTGCTTGTCATAAATAACATTTAAGAACTACAATAGTTAGAATAGCATAAATTAGGTCAGGTTTCAAAATGATAACATAGTTCAAACAGTATCAAAGCTATGACGCGCTAATACGGTCTGCTTCAGCGCAGATATCAGTCTTTTAATAGCAATTAAGCTAAATAGTTTGAATAGTAGTCGCTTCGTGACGCCTGCCCGTTGTAAAAACTGATCTTTGAAGACGGTACAATTGGGTTATATAGTTTATATAGTATTGCTTTGAAGAAAGATACAGCAATTGGAAAATAGCTATAAATAGGGCTGCTTAGATAATTAAGCTAAAGTAGTGAGCTCCGGTGGCCTAGCGGTTAAGCACCCGGCACTTGCTGCCAACGGTCGCAGGTTCGAACCCCGTAAGAGGTCGAAACTTTTCCAGGGATTAATTTCTCGGCTCACAACATCGTGGGTGGCTGACCACGTTAAATGGCGCTGCCGCCTCCACCGAATTATTTAAAATAAAGGGGGATTTAAAAACCCTGAGGACGTAAAACACTCTGGCAGTGACCACCCTCAGGGTATTTCGGCTCCATCTTTCCGTACTGCTCCCCTGTGAATGGTGGGGGGGGAGTTTCTCAACCACTCCAACATAGAGGCTGTGCTGATTAAGCGACAGCCTGGGGATTCTCCCCGAACAACAAAACAAAACCAAAACCATTAAGCTAAACATTCTCACTACTGCCGTGATCTGACTTGGGTGTTTACACCCAAACTCCACGGCTGTAGGTGATTCGTATTTGTTTTTGCTTGGCGGCTTAGGGACTGGTGAGACATTACACATGTCTCAGCAAGAAAAGTCGCCACTCTGGATTCAGTCCCCTGAAGAAACGTCCAGAGTTTGAATTCACGGTTCAAGATTATCTGTGCCTGTGCCTTGTTATACACAGCTAAAACACACACGGCGCCTCTGTGGTCTAATTGATAGCGCGTCGGATCACAGATCACTACCACCTGAGTTCGAATCTGAAGGGTGGTTCATATTTGACTTCGCTTCATTATGTTTGGAAGTCGCTCGGTCCATTTAGCCTACCAGGTGCAGAAAAGTGGCCGTAAAACAGACACACACACACACACACACACACACACACACACACACACGCCACACACACACACACACACACACACACACTCACTGTTTATACAGACATTCATTTCCATCACTATTTATTTCAAAACATTTGTAGCTTTGTAGCGGAGAATCCGGGGAAAAAAACCTTTAAAAAACAGAGAGTAACGAGCAGTTATCTCAACAAGTTTTAGTTTAATAATTCAATATTTAATATATCACCCCCAGAAGGGACAGCATTGGGTTGATAATTCTAGATTTACAAATGTTCGTTTAATTATGATGATACTAATATTGATAATGATAATGATGATGATGATCATGATAATAATAATAATAATAATAATAATAATAATAATAATAACAACATTGATAATAATAAAACAGTTTTTTACCATAAGCTATAGATGCTGTGTCTAGAGGTTAGTTTGTGACAGAGTACAGGTATCCCCCCCCCACAGCATCTGGGGAGCACTTCACGACGGAGTATAATTAAATCGTCTGGGAATCGACTCCGTGACAGAGTCCAGAGTGAGTATCTGGGGACTAGTTGGCTAGTCGGAGAGCAAAATGGAAACAGATATCTTTCTATACAAAGGTCGTACAGGTGTCGTGAGTTACGTACTGGGAGAGATTAACTATTATTGTATGGACTCCTTGATGTCTGTGTGTTTGTTGTGATATCTGTGGCTAGTTTACGGAGTAAGGATGTTATCATTTGGTAAGAAAAGACAGCACGTAGGACGAACACTCACGCGAGCATCATACAAATGTACACACATGAACGGCCACTGGTAAACATTGCACATGTCGCAGCATGAAAGCTCGCGACTCCGTATTTATTCCCCCGATGAATCGTTCAGAGTGCATTGTTAACACGCTATTTAAACGCTATATAATACACATTACAGGAGAAACCATTGACAAAGGATTTTAGAGTGGTAAAATTACATTATTAGTAAGTAAATAAACACACATACATGCACGCACGCACGCACGTACTTCCCATATATATATATATATATATATATATATATATATATATATATATATATATGGTGTAGATCTATAAAGATCAAAGGTTAGATTATATATATATATATATATATATATATATATATATATTAATTTATATAGAGTATGTTCAATTTATCAGTTATACTAATCTTTTTTTAAAGTTGTCAATTAAAATAACATCTTCTGCTACAACAAGTGATGCAACAACTGCTACAACCAGGGTTGTAACAAGTGGTAAAAAGTGGTAAAACAAGTGCTACAAGAAGTGCTACAACGACTACTGCAACAAGTGCTACCACAAGTGTCACAACAACATATACAACAATTAATACAACACTTACTACAACTGCTACAACATCTGCTACAATAAGTAGTACAAGAAGTGCAACATATTAGACTATATTACTATAAAGTTGTGTAATAATTATTGATTTGTTTATTAACGAGACAACAACCGACCCCCCCCCCCCCTCTATATATTTTACATTTAGAATTGACTCATCTTGTCTTCCCATCATTAATTATTATTGATAGGTAGAGATATATATCACAGGTAAACTATCTTTGGTATTTTTCTCAGTTTTCACAGTCACAAGATAGGCGTGAATATATATTGTTGCTAAAATAAATAGCCCGCAGTAAATATATATTCCCTGGTGTTTGTGTAATATACATACTGCCTAGATTATGTGATATTGTAATATACTGCTGAAATATGTATGCCTTCTATTGGTTAATAATCGATGGCAGAGTGGTTAGAACATTGCGCTGCAAATCTCTAGGTTGTTGTTTCGAATCCCGTTCATTCCCGTATTGGGGGGATTTTCTCCCTTAGAGAGTCGCCTTTCGGTCACATGTCCCGGATATGACTAGTGCCGAAGATAAATAACTCAACTCGACAACTGTATCTTCTAGTACAAACGTGATAAGCCCTTTGTTAATAATTATTTCCCACCCCCCATTATAAAATATTAACATTGTTTAGCTGTCATAAGAATCAACTAAATTATAATCCAGGTAAACTATAATTATGTTGTACTGATAATGTTTGACACTGAGTGACCTCTGGGTATATATCATTCAAAGGTAAATCATCATAGATTTAAAATGATACGTGAATCCATTAACAAAATTGGCAGACGAATTTCATTGTTAGTCGTTGATGACCCCAGATAACCGTCGACACCCCCCCCCCCCCCGCTTGAAGATACGTCGGCTTAATACAAAGATCAATTAATTTAATATTACAGAATAGAAAAATATTGGAGAAGAAAAAGATGTTATTGAAAATAGAATATGTTTTGTCTAAAAATATACATTAGAAACATTCTCAAAGATGAATAAAACGTAAATATTGTATGAAGTGAAAAAGGGGGCGATATGATAAAGTCAGAATTATATATATATATATATATATATATATATATATATATATATGTATGTATTTTACGATCTGAGATCACTTTGAAAGTGGAAAACAAATGTAAATATTTAGTATCTGAACCAATAGTTTTACAGGTACATATACCGTCTTGGTACCGTAGGTTATAACATTTTAGCATATACCGTCCAATATATTACCTGGATAAATTCCGTTTTAAGCCATTTGCTGTAGACTTTATAAATGTCAAGGACGTTTTAGCTCAGGTAATAGAGCGTTATAGTCAGAATCCAGCAATACTTTGTGATTTAATTCGATATATATATATATATATATATATATATGGGGGGCCGCACGCGCGCGCGTTTGTGTGTGTGTGTGCTACAGTTAATCTGTATAATCAGGTAATATGTATATTCATTTAATGTGTGTTAAATCTCAGTTAGCAATAGACGAATTATCTGAATATTGTATCGTGTATCGTGTGAACGAACATCTTTGTTTAAAATATACAGCATGTACCTTCATATATACAGCACGTAGTCTCATATATACAGGACGTAGTCTCATATATACAGCACGTATATATATATATATATATATATATATATATATACAGCATGTAGCTTCATATATACAACACACAGCCTCATATATACAGCACGTAGCCTGATATCTACAGCATGTAGCCTCATATACACAGCACGTAACCTCATAATAAATACAACACGTAGTTTCATATATACAGTATATAGCTTCATATATCCGTCGTGTTTGAGTTCTGGAATCTTGACTGCAAAATAAAACTAAACCGGATGTAGCACAGAATGTAAAATCTTTGATCTATGCTCGCAATAAGTTGAACTCGCTGACCCGTAAACTGTGAGTTATCTAGGTTGTTCGGTTGTCTAGGGATTCTTTGTTAAAAGTGACAGCTTCGACGTGGAAAATCCAGCTCACCATCAGCTATGATGAGGTCACGTAGACAGCCTCATGTTTGAGGCTATGAAGGAAGGCCCAAAGCTGACGAATTGTCACTGGCCTGTAAATAGGCAGACGACGAAGGTGAGATCAGGTCCAGAATGTCCGGACACAAACAGACACATTTCTGAAAGAAGTATGTCTCCGGATTATATCGGGGGGTGGGAGAGGTGTGATTCGTAAACTATTAGGCAATATTCCAGATATAAGCCCATTCTTATTCTTCTTGTATACAGATGGTAAGCTAAATAGACTAAATGACCTCCAGAGGCAACGTGGCGATGTGAAAGATGAAACACTCTCGTGACATAATTCGGCTGGGGCTTGAACCGAGGTGCTAAAAATCTAGGACCAACCGCGCTACTCGATAAACCACCCAGATGTATATCTGGATGCATCATATTGGGTTTGATGAATAATAATCAAATCGTTATATTAGTAAACCTTCATTAATTCGATTAAAACAATATTTAATAATTATAAAATAATAAAATAGATAAATAGGTAGGCTAATTGATAATATTTAGATTATTTATATTTTATAATATTTGGATTATTGATAATATTTGGATTATTATATATTTTTGTACATTTCGTTAACGAGGAACTCTCCGCTAGGACAGTGGTTAGTGCACTGCGCTGCAAACCTTCAGGTTATGGGTTCAAATCGGACTTATACCGGTATTTATGGGATGTTTCACCAGAGAGTGGCCTCTCGGCCCAGGTATGACCAGTGTCACTCATATCATCAATGGTAATGGCGCACTCCTTAACTATAAAAGGTACAGATATTCCACGAACGTTCCTTTGAAATTAAATTTACTGACATGTTTTGTTGTTTTGTTTATTTGTGTCATCTAGCAAAAATATGTTTAAAATATTATCCACAAACAAGAGATAATTGATGAGTATAAACAATGCGTTAAATAATGAATTGATTATAACATTCATTGTCTACACAAATGCTGCAAGTCATGTAGAAATTAGTATGGGCGATAATTGAGAATTGCCATAAGTTTTCAGGTAAACATCAAATTAATCATAAGTTCAAAACGAGGCTTGTGTATGAATGCGCTGATAGAATATTACTGATTAGAACAAACAGTCAGTGTGTGTATGTGTGTGTCTGTGTGTGTGTGTGTCTATGTGTCTGTCTCTCTCTCTCTGTCTCTGTCTCTCTCTCTCTCTCTCTCTCTCTCTGTATTTAAATCAACAGAATATCCATTCTCCAGCAGCTAATTTGGCTATCTTCATTCGATTATCCACGAGATGGTCAATATTTCCATCGAAATATCTACACGATATCTATATCGTCGTAATCTATACGAAGTTGACATTTAAAAATGGCGACAATTGGCACGATATCTCACGCAAAATCGTTGTAACGCGTCCATAAAAATTGACATGAAAAAAGCCATCTTATTTTTATTTAGCTGCCTATGCTCGTTTGATCAGCAACTCTTGGCCATTATCATTCGACGACTTTATCATTTACGGATGTCAGATT
>JAODUP010000256.1:295000-300000 GCA_025642065.1 Paralvinella palmiformis | reverse complement strand
CTTAGTATTATGCGGTAAGAGAATGGCCGTACCGGACGGCTAGTGGCGCCTCTAGTGAATGTCGACATAAAGTTCATTCTCGACCTTAACAGAAGCTATGAAATGATACAGAAACAACTAAATCTTTCAGAGTTGATCAAATATTAACACATTTCATAAAAGCCATAAAAAGGATGGATTATCTTCAATCCGGAAACGCGAAGTGGTCAAAAACTGCTAAAATTCGAACATTAAAAGAAGTGAGCATTAAATATTTTAGTATCCAAATCTGCACCATTATACCTAGGGTTCAGTTTAGAAAATGTCCATTATCTTAATAGAATAACCTTATGGGGACAACAAATTCTTTTGGAACGTTCAAGTTTAGGAAAGTCAAATCTCGTTTTGTGGCGTCTTTTCTCGGTCGGTTACGTTCTGGTATTTAGCTGAAGCTTTTATTGTCAATGTATAAATCTTGTTATACACTAATAAATTATTAAATGTTTTAGAGTAATATTCTGATAGATCATTAAATGTCTTAGAGTAATCTTCTGATAGATTATTAAATGTCTTAGAGTAATCTTCTGATAGATTATTAAATCTCTTAAAGTAATCTTCTGATAGATTATTAAATCTCTTAGAGTAATCTTCTGATAGATCAGACCGATTAAAAAGCAGTTTTGAACTTTGTTGATGTTTAGTTGTTGTTGTTGTTATTGTTGTTGTTGTTATTGTTGTTGATGGTGTTGTTGGTGATGTTGTTGTGGTTAGTGGTGTTGGCATTCTTGTTAGTATTGTTGTTATTGTTGTTGGCGGTGTTGATGTTGGTGGTGGTAGGGTTGATGTTAGTCTTGTTGTTAATGTTAATAGTGTTGTTGTTGATGTTGTTATTGTTAGTGTTGGGATTAGTGTTTTTGTTAATGGTGGCGGTTGTAGTGTTGTTGTTGTTAGTGTTCTTGTTATTATTATTATTGATGTTGGTAGTGGTGTTGTTGTTGCTATTGTTGGTACTGGTGTTGTTGTTGTTGTTCGTGACGGTGTTAGTGTTGTTGTTGTCGTTTGTGGTGGGAGTGTTGTTATTGTTGTTTTTGCTGTTCGTGATGATGTAACTGTTGTTATTGTCGTTTGTGGTGGGAGTGTTGTTGTAGTAGTTGTTGTTGTTCCTGATATTGGTGGTGTTGTTGTTGTTGTCGTTTGTGGTGGAAGTGTTGTTGTTGTTGTTCCTAATGGTGCTGGTGTTGCTGTTGTTATAGTGGGAGTGCTGTCGCTGTTGTTGTTCGTGGTGGTGTTAGTGTTGTTGTTGTCGTTTGCGGTAGGAGTGCTGTTGTTGTTCGTGATTGGGATGGTGTTGTAACTTGTCGTTTGTGGTGGGAGTTTTGTTGTTGTTATTTTTGTTGTTGTTGTTCGTGATGGTGTTAGTGTTGTTGTTGTAGTTTGTGGTGGGAGTATTGTTGTTATTGTTGTTGTTGTTCCTGATGGTGTTGGTGTTGTCATTTGTGGTGGGAGTGTTGTTGTTTCGTGATGATGTTAGTGTGGTTGTTATCGTTTGTGGTGGGAGTGTTGTTCTTGTTATTGTTCTTCGTGATGATGTTGTAGTTGCCATTTGTGGTGGGAGTGTTTTTGTTGTTATTGTTGTTGTTCGTGGTGCTGTTGGTGTTGTAGTTGCCGTTTGTGGTGAGTGTGTTGGTGTTGTTGTTGTTGTTCGTGAGGGTGTTCTTGTTGCTGTTTTTGTCATTTGTGGTGGGAGTGTTGTTGTTGTTGTAGTTGTTCGTGATGGTGTTTGTATTGTTGTTGTCGTTTGTGATGGGAGTGGTGTTGTTGTTGGTGTTGGTGATGATGTTAGGGTTGTTTTTGTCGGAGGTGTTCTTGTTGTTCTTTATGGTGTTAGTGTTGTTGTTGTTGTTTTTGTACGTGATGGTGTTTTTATTGTTGTTGTCGTTTGTGATGGGAGTGGTGTTCCTGTTGTTTTTGTTGTTGTTCGTGTTGGTGTTGTCGTTTGTGGTGGGAGCGTTGTTGTTGTTGTTCGTGATGGTATTGGTGTTGTTGTTATCGTTTGTGGTGGGAGTGTTGTTGTTGTTGTTGTAGTTGTTCGTGATGGTGTTTGTATTGTTGTTGTCGTTTGTGATGGGAGTGGTGTTCCTGTTGTTTTTGTTGTTGTTCGTGTTGGTGTTGTCGTTTGTGGTGGGAGCGTTGTTGTTGTTGTTATTGTTCCTGTTGGTGTTGGCGTATTTGTTTTCGTTTGTGGTGGGGGTGTTGTTGTTGTAGTTGTTCGTGATGGTGTTAGTGTTGTTGTTATTCGCGATGATGTTGTTGTTGTCGTTTGTGGTGGGAGTGTTGTTGTTGTTGGTGGTGGTGATGGTGTTAGTGTTGTCGTTTGTGGTGGGAGTGTTGTTGTTGTTATTATTGTTGGTGTTCGTGATGGTGTTAGTGTTCTTGTTGTCGTTTGTGGTGGGGGAATGTTGCTGTTGTTGTCGTTCGTTTTGTCGTTTGTGGTGGGAGTGTTGTTACTGTTGTTGGCGGTGGTGATGATGTTAGGGTTGTTGTTGTTGGTGGTGTTTATCCTCATGTTGATGCTCTTGTTGTTGGAAGTATTGTTGTTCTTTATGGTGTTAGTGTTGTTGTTGTCGTTTGTGGTGGGAGTGCTGTTGTTGTTGTTGGTGATGTTAGGGTTGTTTTTGTCGGAGGTGTTCTTGTTGCTCTTTATGGTGTTAGTGTTGTTGTTGTTGTTTTTGTTCGTGATGGTTTTAGTGTTTTTGTTGTCGTTTGCGGTGGGAGTATTTGTTGTTGTTGTTCCTGATGGTGTTAGTGTTGTCGTTTGTGATGGGAGTGTTGTTGTTGTTGTTCGTGGTGGTGTTGTTATTGTCGTTGTTGTTGGTGTTTATCTTGGTGTTGATGTTGGTGCTCCAGTTGTTGGAGGTGTTGTTGGTGTTCTTTATGGTGTTATTGTTGTTGTTGTTGTTGATGATATCGACGTTGGCACGATGTTATTGTTATTGTTTCGGGTGTCATTTTTCTCACAAGAATTTCAGGAATTATTTATAAATTTGTTTTATACTTTGATGTGACGAAGGCATAGATAAGAAGATAGCTAATAAAAATGTATCATTCTATATCATAAATATTAATACTGTTTTTCTTAATTATGCTAACTTTTTCTTCAAATACCAAAAAAAGACAATAATTATCAACCTATTTAGTATTAAATCCAACATGATATTGTTTATATGATGGATGTGAATGAGGAACAATTCTGTCTCTTCTCGATATGTTGTCAATTATTGTAGTGTTTATTATATCTCTGCTATATTGACTAGTAAATGAAATGATACAATAGAAAATAGTCATGAAGATAAAATTATTAGTATAACCCCCCCCCCCTCCTCTCTCTCTCTCTCTAATCTTTACATTTTTGTTTGAATTGTTTAACTTCGACATTGGACACGACTGGCGTGAACCAAATTCGAACCGACGACCCGGAGCTTTGCATGGCAGCACACTCAGTACTGGGCCAATGTGGCGCCCTCTGTTATTGTATATATTCTTGTTTATGGATGTCACTTGTATCTCTCTTCAACTTCTCGTCATAATCTCATATTAGACATTGTATGTCATCATATCCTTTGATAAAAATGTATTTATATCTAGTCGGCTATCTATATGTATCAATATTCCTGTATCTAGTTACAAATACCTAGGTATTTTGGGTATTTGATTATGTATACTATATTTGTTTTAATATTATATATATATATATATATATATATATATATATATATATATTGTATTTAGTTAAATATTTTTTAATCTAATATATATATATATATATATATATATATATATATATAAAACTTCCATAATATGCCCCATGAAGTACTGTGCCGCATCAGAAATCAGCTTTTTTTATACAAATGGCTTCGTTTTATATATATATATATATATATATATATATATATTGACTGTTGAAATCTAGAACTTCCAGTACGTCTTTTGTTTGGCGTGAATCTGATTTCATAATCCTTCATAAACGTAATCGGACCACGATTGTCTTTATGAATGTTTGTTTTTTAATCTATCGTGTTAGACCTATTGGTTTTTATTTTCCACACTAAACAGATATGCTATCCGTGTTGGGTGGTTCCCAGTACGGAAGGGTCAACTCGGGATAAAAGAATTATGTACCAGGAGTGCCATTTAAACGCGCAAATGCCCGAAGTAATTTCGTTAAGAGGTAAATAGTTTTGTCCAATGGTTGCCGGGGAATAAAATGACGTACGTTTTAAAGTTACGAGATAACGGCGGTGCCGATATGTAACTGTCATTGGCAATATGTTGTCTGGTAAGTGGATCAGCGGAGAGATTGTACTTAACGTGAACATGAAATTTAAATATTCATTAAAACAGCTCGAGGCTGGTAGTAAAGATAAGCCTGTTATTAGAGTCGGATAATGTCAACTGAGTGCTGCCATAAATATTAGACATTCCGTAAAAAGACGAAGGTTGTCTCGCCCAAGACTGTAGTACAGTCGAGAGCCAAGTTGGACGTAATTAAAAGCGACAAAATGAGTTGAGGCGAACTGAGACGGGACGTTTTTGTCTCCTGACTTAACGCGTAAATTATTACCCATACAATTGTATATGACAGTTTTGTTGGATAATTGTTGCTACTCAGTTTTAATAGATGAAATGATCATATAGTTAAGTTGTTTTTAATTGGACGTACACAGAAATGTGTGTCAACATCACACACACACACAGAGAGAGGGAGAGAGAGAGAGGTAGTGTGTGTGTGCGTGTGTGTGTTCTAAGGTTTCCAGGTACGCTAATTGTCGTCAGGTATTGATGGAGTCACAGGTAAGAGCCCCGGATCCTTTGATCCATTCACGGTGGCATCATATAGATGATGATCGACTTGGCTATAGCCAAACACTCATAAACAATATCTACATTATGTGGATAGGTAATATGGCACCCAAATATCGCTCTATTAGTCAATAAATCATGCTCCAAGATATAATATTATC
>JAODUP010000256.1:22500-290000 GCA_025642065.1 Paralvinella palmiformis | reverse complement strand
CAAGTATATTAGCTATTTACGAACGCGAACACGTCATTTTGTCGGGTCAGTGGCTGAACTAAGCCGACGGTAAATGGGAAACTGTTGTACTTACTCAAATTTTGGCTTCTTAGATTTTTTGGTTGGAGTAGGACTTGATTTGACGACGTCAGCTTTGTCACCAGAAATAGGAGGGAAGCCCATTGCTATCATAAACTCTTCTAGAGACATGTAACCATCGCCTCTTGTATTGTACTTTATAAACTCAATCTAATATATATATATATATATATATATATATATATATATTTTTTAAAAAATTTTCAGGTAAATGCTAACTGATATTTAATATAGATTATCTGCGCATACACACAGACACACACAGACAGACAGACAGACACACACACACCCACACACTCACTCACATACAGAGAGAGAGAGAGAGAGAGAGAGAGAGAGAGAGATCGCTAATATCATATTTCATGAACATTAAGATTGTTTTTCTTCGAATATAACAATAGCTTTTCTTGTTAAACAAACACTTAATATTATTGACTTCTAACAAAATATTTATTTACATGTAAATCATGTTGATTATAATAATAATCTCTCCCCCCCCCTCCCCCTCTCTCTCTCTCTGTAGCTCCAGAATGAAGTATTCAACATATTTAAGTTGCACAATATAATAGTATATTCCAGTATATGTATGGTCCACAGAACATATATGAATGTATACTGTATGGGTATTATACTATATCCTCTATACTGGAGTGATATCGTAATAAACTATTCTATTCTATCATATTATATCCCACTATTGTGTGTATTAGCCATATGACTTGCCACAATACAACACAAATCCGTTATACTGTGTTATACTGTGTAACACCTGTCTTATTGAAACCATTCAAAATAACGTTCACAGCACCGGGACACCTCACTTCACCCTCAACTTAATATAATGACATTATTGTTGGTCTGTTTGTCGAAGTTAATAACTAAACACATCACTGATTCTGGATCAAATTGTTTGTACTTAATAGTCACCATTATAAACAGCGTATTCTCTCTCTCTCCTCTCTTTCTCTCTCATCCCCCACATACGAACACAGACACGAACGCACGTTCACACACGAACATACACACACACGAGCGCACACACACTAACACATGAACACACACGAACACACACACATACATACGAACACACACACACACACGACCACACACAAACGAACACACAGACACACGAACAGACACACACACGATCACACAGAGAGGAACACACACGAACTCACACAGATACACACAAACACACACACACACACACACACACACACACACGAATACACATAGACGAACACACACACACACGAACGCACACAGATACACACAAACATACACACACATACACATAAACACACACACGAACACACACACGAACCCCCACCCACACACGCACATCCTACCTTAAGTGTTCTAGCCAGGTATTCTAAATTATATTTCTTTAGAGTGACAACAAATTCTTCAAATGTTATAAATCCATCTTTATCTTTGTCAGTTTCACGAAAGAATTCTTCATAAATCCAACGAGCAAATCGAGGTGTATTGAGCCACTGTAAGTCAATAATACGTGGTAATATAAAGTCAACAAACATCACCACCACCACCACCACAACAACAACAACAACAACAACAACAACAACAACTGTAACAACAACAATAATAATAATAATAATAACAATAACAAAAATAATTCTTACTAAAGATATTGTTATTTTTAATTTATTTATTATTATTATTATTACTATTATTGTTGTTGTTATTTAGACATAAATACGAGAAGGCACATCCTATAATAGGTATATGGCATAAATATTCATAAGATATAACAAAGGTGTATCCACTAATCTCGACTCATTATAACCTATCGGATCAATAAACAGGTCAATTAAGACAACTTTAAGGGAAATGTCCATTCAGGAATCCCTGAAACTGTTACTTTTCAGTACACATTTATAAAACCTACATTTAACATTATGATATTTATGATTGGTTTGTTTTTAAATATTTCTTAAATAAACCAAAAACAAATCTCGCAGGTTGAATGGGATATTCTACAGGATCTATGTCCTCATTTGAGCTATATATAGTTCAAATGTGCACATAAGGCTATGTATAGCCTCACTCTATTATATACGATTCAGCGTTATAGCGGAGCGCGTTATATAGAGTGTGTAGTGTACTTATTATTGGTTTAAGTATATTTTATTTGTTTCACTTACCTTGGTTACAAGTGATGTGAAGTTTGTGTAGATTATTGGTCCCTTGAACGTCCAAAATCCTCGACTGTAACTCTCTAACTTACCCATCGCCTCTAGGAACTCGGCGAGATCCATCTTGTCAGCGGGAGGGATACGGGTCTTAGCCTCCTTAAACGCTTTCTACAACAGGAAAAGTAGTAGTAGTATATATATATATATATATATATATAATGGGGTATCACGGAAAATGTGCCTGTATGTGTGTGGGTGGGTGGGTGTGCGTGTCCTCGCGCGCGTATCAGTCTTGATAATCTTAGTGAATCAGTAAAGTCGGTACAGTGTATATGAAAATGGGTACATCACCGAAATCTTCTTGATTAAGGTGAAAAACAATAACAAGACGATATCAATGGATAAATGTAAACAATGTAAAGAGATACTAACATTTAAACTGGGGATCTCTTTAGTATTTGATAAAGATGGCTATAAAGTTGACTATAAAGATGACTATAAAGTTGACTATAAAGATGACTATAAAATTGACTATAAAGATGACTATACATTTGAGTATAAAGTCGTTATTTTTATGGGATCATATCATGTCAATCCTTCCTAAACGTTCGAAGCTTACAGACAAACTTCTGTCACTTTAGTGTCATCCCCCAACTTTGTGGAACAGGTTCTCGGCGGAGATAATAAGTTTGTCGTCTTTTGAAAAAGTTAAATCTGACTGTAAAAAATTACTTGATCAAGATTATACTGTCTCCGGCAAATAATATGAACTGTTAAAATTTGTTATTGGGTTCAATTTATTTGGGGTTATCACTACATATGTAGTGTCTTTAAATGGATATTGATACTATGGGGACTTTACTATATCACATTATTATTATTATTATTATTATTATTATTATTATTATTATTATTATTTATTATTATTATTATTACGGAATTAGTAGTAGTAGTAGTAGTAGAAGTAGCAGTAGAAGTAGTAGTAGAAGTAGAAGTAGTAGTTCTAGTAGAAGTAGTAATAGTAGAAGTAGTAGTAGAAGTAGTAGTAATAATAGTAGTAGTAGTAGTAGAAGTAGTAGTAGTTCTAGTAATAGTAGTAGTAGTAGTAGTACAGACCGATAAATAGCCTACGTTATCATCACTAGATATATTTACCTTGATGATATGTTCTGGGAAGGTTTTGTCAGCGATCAGGACCAGTTTCTTCAGATCCAGATAGTCAATATAACCATCCTTATCTTTGTCAGCTTCGTTGAATACCTTCTTATACTCACTCTCTGGATACAACATGGCGACTGAATTCTAGAAAAATAAATGATCCGTATAGGTTAAAGATAGATAGCTAGAATGCTACCATTTCTCTTTTAGAGTGGAGTATAATATTTCTCCACTACCCTGCCATGAAATTGATCCAGATAACGACCTCTAAACTGAGGTCGGTATATGCTTGAAAGATTTATTCTCAATATTCAGTGTTTGATTCCTACATGAATTATTTAAATATGAAATATTAAGAAAATATATGTTATCTATTGTTACTGTCTACTATAAGTCAGTTATCTTATGGATATATTTATTTCGGATAGTTTTTATTTCGGATTTAGTTTTTCTATTTTATGGATTAAAAAACAAAATATTGAGAAATGTGTTTTTAGACGCGGGAGAATCGTGTTTCTCGCATGCTCCAGTTTTCTGATGTTGAACAAAGTCTATCACTTTGAATTGTTTGACCTTTGAGGCTGCGACCTCGTTACATAATTATTTGGTGATGGTGCTAGTATCAGCGCTATCACTAGCACTATCATAACAGTATGACATTATTAAGGTTCATCTAGAACAAGGACAGGTCATGTCAAACTTTAGTAATTAACATCGGAGGACTGTGACTGTATTCCTTCAATGACAGTTCATGGCCATAAAACTGGAAAGAAATATGTTTGAAATATTGATCAGATACAATCTTTGGGATACAATGTGTGTGTGTGTGTGTGTGTGTGTGTGTGTGTGTGTGAGGGTGTGTTAGCAGAGTGGAATAAGGCACTGTCACAGAGAAGACAGTTCTGACAGTGTTTATTTTAACTGCCTAAGCAGCCCTATTTATAACTATATGTCAACTGCTGTATCTTTCTTCAAATCAACAATTTAAACAAACTTTATAGCTCAATGGCCACCATCTTCCAAACCCCGTAACATCGACTTAAATTGAACCAGAGATGAACGTTGGACAAACAGGAAGCCTCACCTAGTGACAACCGTTTGTGTTTGAAAATATGCTGCCCAGAGATAAAGCGTGCAGTATGTCTTTATCAAGGGTCACAGGATCGAATCCATTTCGGAACTGAACGTAAAGTGCCATAATATGTTCGTATAATAATTGGAGTCTGATGTTAAATTGTCATTAAATTAATGAAGTAAATGTGACATTTAACCCCCCCCCCCGACTGGTAGAGATACCCCGGGGTATTACGACGTCATCTTTTCAGATTTTTGTTATTTCAGCCTCAAATGACATAAAGATTACACTGTTTCACGGTATTGTTTTATCTATGTTCTATGATTTCAAGTTTCATGATATCAAGTTTCATGATATCAAGTTTCATGATATCATGTTTCATGATATCATAGAACATGAAACAAACTTCTGAGAGGGCATTACTAGTAAGGATAATATAGCCTAATATTAGATGTTATGTATCTGAATAATATCCTTAGGTCAATCATTTCAATGATACACGTCAACAAATCATCGGCATACTTTTTCAATATCAGCCGCAGAAAGACTTTCTGAAACCATATATATATATATATATATATATATATATATATATACTGTCAGGCTAAATGAGTGTTTTATGACTATAGGCAAGTTTATGATTCAAAGAAAGTAGATAGGTAAAAGAGATTTAACCGTGTTTTATGACAACCGTCGCAACGACTCGACAGTCGTAACTCAAATTTATTAATTATCTGCAGAACGTGTTCTGAAATAAAGTACTTTAAAATCAACGTTAAAATGAAGCTGATATGGATATGTGCTCGTATGTTACGTTTACATATATATGTATATATATATATATATATATATATATATGTGTGTGTGTGTGTGTGTGTGTGTGTGTACGCATGCAACCACGTGAATGTAATTAGATAGATGAATAAATTGAGAGAAAACGTAACAATATATGGTTGGACGTATTACTCGAATACGAAAAACTGATGGTCTGACAGACACTGTCTGATGAGTCACCCAGACGTGCTAACAACGTACAGGGTTATGAACGCACAGATTAATGGGTGTGTACATTTGTAAAGGTTTACTACGTGTTTATGGATGTATAAGTCTGAGAACTCTGAGCCAGTGCCATCACACACACACACACACACACACACACACACATACACACAAACACATTACTAAAATATATTATTATTATTATTATTATTATTGATACATGTTATACTATTATAGCTATTACAGCTCTACCTATTCCCATAATAGTTGTAAATTATCATATACAGTAGTCGAGTCAGTATGACATCTCAGTTATAGTGCAGCTAAATAATTTATATCTCGCTTTGTTTATTCTCATCCTTCACTATAAAGATCAACATCAATACGACACCATATCTAGTCATAAAACACAGGTAGAATGTCACCTTGACATACTATCTACAGGTACTATTATCATTAGAGAAGCTCTACACGTTAGTTGTACTATATTTATATACACTGGTCCCTGCTTTGGGCGACCACTCTAAAGAACGACCACCTGCTGTATACGACCACTTTTCCATGCACGGATCACTCTCCCATACTTTGACCTTTAACGGGTGACAACCTGTCTCACACGACCAATGACCCCCTGAATCGTGGCAAAAGTTCGACTTTCTGACCTGTATAAGCGACCACAAATGACACGCAATTGAAATGGTCGGAAACAAAAAGTCAGTTCACGTATAAAAAAACAAATTTCATCGCAGATTAACATAAACTTCGAGTGCTATAAAAATACGGCTTTTAATTACGTATATTTAGTGAGCTCCGGTGGCCTAGCGGTTAAGCACCCGGCACTTGGTGCCAACGGTCACAGGTTCGAATCCCGCAAGAGATCGAAACTTTTCCAGAGATTAATTTCTCGGCTCACAACATCGTGGGTGGCTGACCACGTTAAATGGCGCTGCCGTCTCCACCGAATTATTTAAAATAAAGGGGGACGTTAAAACCCCCCTGATGACGTAAAACACTCTGGCAGTGACCACCCTCAGGGTATTTCGGCTCCATCTTTCCGTACTGCTCCCCTGTGAGTGGTGGGGAGGAGGTTTCTCAACCACTCGAACATAGAGGCTGTGCTGATTAAGCGACAGCCTGGGGATTCTCCCCGAACAACAAAACCAAAACCAACCTATGTATATTTATTAACTAGAACCCATACATGTGTTGGATGATAACAACCAAAGCTACACAACATTATCTGTCGATTTCCGTTACTCCAAACCATTAAATTGATCCACAAAGATAATTCACTTATGAAGCAAAAATGTTCACGAACATTTCCGAAAATCAGACGCCATGTTGGGTTTATCGGGTAAGACTGCTAGTAATGGCGTAGTTTTGCGTGTTTTCGCACATTGCACTGGCGACTCAGCTGTCGGTATATAGCTAGTCTAGATATTTGTTGTATTAACTAAGATACTGTTTTTGTTCCTGTTAATTGGCAATCAATGGTGATAAAATAGGCTCTTCTTTTGATTGAACAACAACTGATTCTTAATATCTTTAGAGTAAATAGTTGAGTATATCCTTGAGTAGCTCTAGGCGTATATCCTTGAGTAGGTTTTAATTGTTCTACTGATGGAGTAGCTCCTGGAATATTTCTTGATGTATACCGGAGTAAATGTGTCATCTGTCACAATTGTCTCTGCATTACAACAAGTGATCATGGCTGGTTGTGTCACGTCGGTACTTAGACCAGATGTTAAATGTGGCCAAAACAACATCAATGATTAAAACATAATGGAAATGTGGCAAGGTGGATGTGGCAAGGTGGATGTGGCAAGGTGGATGTGGCACGGTGGATGTGGCACGGTGGGTGTGGCAAGATAGATGCGGCAAGGCGGAGTAAACAGCCAGAGTAAAGTGCTAAAAGCGTGCAAGGCGTTGAACTATGAACCGAACAATGGCGTGTATGAGTCCTTTTGCCAAGTCCGGTCAAATAGCATCCCCTTTTACTGGGAAGTTGTTGCAGGAGCAGGTCATCATCTACAGCGCAGAGCTTGGTTTAGATAATTTTACATCATCTAATGGTTGGCTTCAAGCATTCCAGAAGCACCACGGCATCAGGTCAGCACCGTTGTTTAGTGAAAGAGCTGATGTATCCATGGCTACCATTGATGGGCGGGAAAACGTTATGTCTAGATTCTGGACACAGAATCCGACATTTCAATTCAGATTAGGCAACACAATAAACCATGCTGCAATTGTTTTAATGTTGTTGTTTTTTTAAATCATTTCTGTGCATATATGCAAATGTCTTTTGTACATAATAAATACATAAATATAACACAATGCCTATTTAGATGGCTAAATGTTATTATCTAAAATGGCTGATGTGACCGACCTGTCTTATAAGACCAGCTGCATTGTAAGACTGTTTTGCTCTGGCAGAAGGGTAGGTCTTATAAGGCAGGTCCTACTGTAAATAACTCTGCGCTAACATTTAATGGTTGATTGTAGCCAGCTTTAAGAAGGACAAGTGGTTTACTAAGTCTTGGTCTGTATATTGATGAGATGATATGTGAAGTGGCTTAAATATGACTGTCTAATAATGTATAATGTGGGATAGGTCTGACTGGTTATATAGATGGTGAGAAACAATAGATATATGGATAGATAGATAGACAGTCAGATAGATAGATAGATAGATAGATAGATAGATAGATAGGTAGATAGATAGATAGATAGATAGATAGATAGATAGATAGATAGATAGATAGATAGACAGTCAGATAATACATATATATATATATATATATATATATATATATATATATATATATATATATATATAGCAGTCAGATAAATAGATAGATAGATAGATAGATAGATAGATAGATAGATAGATAGATAGATAAATAGATAGATAGATAGATAGATAGATAGATAGACAGTCAGATAGATAGATAGATAGATAGATAGATATATAGACAGTCAGTAGATAAATAGATAGATAGATAGATAGATATGTAGAGATTTATATATATATATATATATATATATATATATATATGTGTGTGTGTGTGTGTGTGTATATATATATATCACATGACATATTATAATCATATATATATATATATATATATATATATATATATATATATATATATATAAGAGAGAGAGAGAGAGAGATATATATATATATATATATATATATATATATATATATATATATATACATATCATCATAATAATCATAAAATATATATATATATATATATATATATATATATATAATAACCTACTCCTGTACTAAAACACTGTAAAGTATCGAGAGCAATGCCTAAGCAGGATTCACTATAGTCACTATAGGGGTACTAATTGTAAACACAAAGGTTTAAATGCAGTATAGCTCATAAAGTGTGTAAACATAAATTTGTTTTATCACAAACTGAACATCCTCAATAAATATCACAAAAAATATTATAAATAATCGGTTCGTAATCTTTAACACGTTCAAATATAGGTAGCTATAAACTTAATCAAGTACATATGATTGTAAATAGGCAATAAATACGTCAGATCTGATTTGACTTCACTTCACAAGTCGCGGTTTGAACAAAGTAGAAAGCTTAATATTAAAATAATCAATTTTAGATAATTCTGTAATAATCAACGAAATTCCACTTTTTGGATAATCGTTAGACAATTTTTACAACATTTCCGACTCTATATACTTACAATTTCCTACTGGAGCTCTATGTATATTATAAATCCAATGTGTACACCTCACACGGTCTATAGTATTAGAAGTTGTGGTGAAGTTGAATGGAGACTTTACTTACATCGACTTTGTGTGACAAAAAAGGTTGCTCCTTCGTCCAGGTACACGAAGATAACACGATAGAGGCTCCAACGAGGGGGTTATCTACAAGGTGTGGTATATTAGCAGATAAGAAATATTTGCAGGTGAGATCTCTTAGCCAACAAGGTCTATTAGAAGATGGAATATAGCAGGCGTATATCGGTGGCAGGTAGATTATACCTAAATGAAGAATAATTTATTGTTTAGGGTACAATATCAGATATAATACGATAGCAGGCAAAATAGAGTTACAAATAGAATGAACTTAAAGCTAGAATACTTTATGGGGTTGGAAGGTAAGAGCAGGTATACTATATTAGTGTGTAGAATGCTGCAACGGATTGCATTCAATAATAATAATAATATCAGATGGCATATTTTGGTAGAGTAGAAAACAGAGAAAAGGTATAAATTCCATATTGTTTTGAGTTTATTACCAATTAGATTAATTTAACCAAAATCTGCATTAGATAGAATCCGGCGAAATGAGTACTGCAACAAAGATTGGAACGTGCAGATCTTTATTATCTTTTGTAGATAGAATGCAATGAAGCCATCAATACAATAACTATTAGAATACATTACGAAGTATAATGTCCAAACGTGCTATAGATAGAATATATTGAAATAAAATTGTAACAATAATTACAACAACAAAAACACATTACCAGGTAGATTGTCGAAGCCTGTATATAGAAGACACAGACAACAGTAATATAATCTGTTTATTACCCCCTCCCTCACTGAGGCCCCTCAACTCGTAACACCCACGTATACTATAGAGTTGTTGTACTTTAATCTGTTTTACATATTGACATACAGTCTACTCATCTTGACAAGGTCTCGCCGTATAGAGTGAAGTACCAAGATTAAACTTACACACTCAGGCTGAGATATTGGCAAATATCAGTATAAATTATAATAATATGGGTCATTCTTCTGTGTTCTGGTGTGTGTGTGTGTGTGTGTGTGTGTGTGTAGATGTCTAGTGTGAAGGTTGTTTCATCTTTGACTTTGCTTCATTACCTTTGGAGGTCGCTCGGCCCATTTAGCCTACCATGTACACAAAAGTGGTCGTAAAACATCAATCATCATAATATATATATATATATATATATATATATATATATATATATATATATATATATATATATATAATAATGCACAGGCTCATAGCATAAATAGCCAAATTTCCTTAACTACTTATACCTCTATAAATGTTTACATAAATAAATCTACACATACGTGAATATACACATACGTGAATCTAAACATGTATGAACTTGAACATACATCAACTTAAACATACACCAACTTAAACATACATCAATGTACATCTCCAGAAATCTATGTATACACTCTACATATACAATCTATATATTCGTACAAAAATATTTAATCCAAAAATGTATTTACCATTTTTACAATGTTAACACTTACATGTGGTGTTACCAATATACTGGAACAATAATGATCCAGACCTAACAGTTTAATAACCATTTGAGAGATTTTGTAAACTTACCATATGTCATTGGTTTAGTACCCAGCAGGGTTGTGAAAGTAAATAAAGGATATGACCCCTGCTGGGCGGAGCTAGCAAATACACTCGTTTCAAGTTTTCAAATTCCTTCTGGTGATATTGCAAGTCAAAGCTGAAAACCAGAAGCAGATTTGATAATCTAAAGTCTCGGTGGTAGACAATCTTTGTGACCTAATGGGTTAGAGCGTGGTAAGTTTTACTCCACCAAATATGCCATATATTGATCATTTTAAGTTTGTATAGAATTAGTCCTTCTGATGAAGTAGTAAATTACAGACGATATGCGTCTCCCTCTTGAGGTCGACGGTCACGTATAATAACTACCATTTCAGCCATTATTATTGTTGTTGTCATTATTATTATTATTATTATTATTATTATTATTATTATTATTATTTTTATTGTTGTTGTTGTTGTGTTTGCTGCTGTAATGATAGAACTAAAACAAATCTACTAGCCCGCTACTTTCCAAGTGTATTCATCCGTGACAAGGTTCCAGTAAAAATTATCTTCCCAATGAAAACGACAAAATCAGCTGATTTTGATGCTACTCACGCCAGGGTGTTGAGCTAGGTGTCACTGGTTCATCAGGTACCATACGATGAAGGTGACAGGCCACCAAAGCGAGGATAAAAAGATGATAGAGACTTTTTGTCTTTTGGATGACAGCGAGCTATTATTACTGTGCAGCTTTCATGGTAGGCAGATATAGTCAGCGGCATCCCATAAGATAGTGTCCTTGGGCTGATTTCGAAGTTGAGGCATCTTCCATAAGAGGAAATGCTAACATCATTAGCCCTGTCACCACACGTGTACATGTGACTATACTTTCTTCACCGCAAGAGAGTCCAACACTAAAGGTCAAGATCAGAAGTTGCTTAAGAAAACCAAAAAAGGGAAATTAAAAAGTCTAACAAAAAAACAACAAAAAAAACAAAAAAACAAATAAAAAACATACAACTATAACATACAATAATAACATACGATTAAAAAAACAAAAAAAAAACTATAACATAAAATTATAACATACAATTATAACATACAATTATAACATACAATTATAACATACGAAAAACATAAAATAAAACTATAACATACAATTATAAAAAAAATAAAAAATTAAAAAAAACATAAAACTTTTAACATACAATTATTAAACAAAAAAACAATTTAAAAGAAAAAAAAAAAAAAAAAAAATACAATTATGACATACGATTATATTAGTTAAATAATTAAGATGAAGATATGAGCGATATAAAAAAGCCTGTAAATATCGTATATCAGTAGTATCAAGGTAAAACATCGTATATCAGGTATCAAGGTAAAACATCGTATATCAGGTATAAAGATAAAACATTGTATATCAGGTGTCAAGATAAAATATCGTATATCAGGTATCAAGATAAAATATCGTATATCAGGTATCACGGTAAAATGTGGTATATCGGGTGTTATGTATAATGCTCGATTTCGTATAGCTCGATTTCGTTGTAACGGCTTCGCAAGACACCACTTGGTGACGATGCGTGTTTTGGCACGAGAGAAAATAAAACGTTTTCCAGTTAAGCCACGAGGCTGAGTTTTAGTTGCTCAGAGGTACGCTTGTTACAAATCCTTACAAAACATGACATCAGGTATCAAGGTAAAATATCATATATATCTGGTATCAAAGTAAAATGTCGTATATCAGGCATCAAAGTAAAGTATCGTATATCACGTATCAAGGTAAAATATGTTAGTCTAATGTCTTAATACCTAAATATCGTTATTATTGACTCAACTGCTTTTGATTGTTAAGTTAGCTGTTAGTAGGCTTATAGTTAGCTGTTAGTTAGCTAGTTGGTTAGCTGTTAGTTAGCTGGTTGGTTAGCTGGTTAGTTAGCTGTGCCAGTGCATTTGCATAAACTTCACAAATACAGACACTATTTGATGTTTTTGTGTATATATTTGGTGTCAGTTAGTCCATCCAGAAATCTGTGTCTCCCACAATCTATATGTCGGGTTATCTCTCTGTCTGTTTTCACCTGTCTGTCTGTCTGTCTGTCTGTCTGTCTGTTTGTCTATCTGTATTAATGTTAAATTATTTTTTGTTGCCGTTTTCCAGCTTATATATTGCACTCATCAGAATTATCTGTATGATTTCATACAAACAATGTCATACATATTACTATATTATGTTACTTATTACTATTGTCACAAGTTGCTATTTTGTGTGTACACAAAGGGAAAAAACCTAGAATATCTGGTAGTTAAGTGCTTTTGCTGCATTTTCTAAAATATTCATATTTTTTCAAAAGTTAATTTATGCGGGTGACCCACCAATATCATACATGATAATATTTATTCTAATAACTTTAGATTATTACTAATGCAGCTATGTGACAACTAGATTTATTAACTGTGATATTAATTCAGTTATAATAACCACAATACAAACGTATATACTGTAAAAAAATTAAACCTTCATGTAATATAATATCATACAACATTTCTATAGCGCTCTATATAGATCTATAATCTGTACATAGATTACTCTAGGACGCTTAACGAGATCGATAATATGTTGGAGATTTATATTTATTAAAATAAATCCATTTTTAAAAACATAAACGATATATTAAAACTATAGACTTTGATTAGACTTACTTAGTTTACAAGTTACAATTACAGTGTTTCACTCGCCAGGGTAAGATATTGCTCGTTTTAATACTAGTTTCGCTGTCACTGTGAGATATGACGCAATATTTATTTTAAAAAAACAATTAAAAACGTGAATGTGTCGGAATTGTTTTGATTGGTTACGTTAACCCACTGAAGTATTGAATCTAAACAAGGCCATAGTTATGACAAGGACATCGAGGTGAATCCTGAATTTAAACAATCCTGCCGCCAATCTAAATCAAATCAAACCCAGTCAACGCAGCACCGACACCAAATAGTATGGGAAGATATCTCATACACTGTACGTAGTTTGGCTGGTGCTCTATATGAGCACCCCCAAAACGCAACAAAATACCACATTAAATATGCTATTTTGTACAAACATCAACCTAAAACACATGCAAATGTATGGAAGCTCTCATGTAAACAAGTTTCAATTAAATTGTCAGTTTTTACTTCCGGTAGCGCCAAGAGATCCCACGGTAACGAATAGGGCATCAGCTATCTAATATTTATATATATATATATATATATATATGTATGTGTGTGTGTGTGTGCGTGCGTGCGCGTGTGTGTGCGTTCTTATATAGTTTTTACCATTACTCAGTTATCTGTGTAACGTCACCACTCTCTGGTTTCTAACGGTGAGCATGCGTGCATATTTTGCTGTATAATTAATTACCGATGTGGTGGCCAACTCAAAGTGATTCGTGTAAACACAAACCTGTTACGACGTTTATAGGCACAAAAACAGATAGTTTATGTATAACTTGCAAGACGTAAGTGGTAGAGTGACTGTTAATGTCAATAAAGTCATGTTTTTAGAATCCTGTAAAAATATCTATTGGCCATCAAAGGATTGTTTTAAGGATTTCCTTCGTTTGTCTTAGAGACAACTCGATTAAATTGTTATTCTCGCCATAATTACGTTGTCAGGTTCTTCTCGATGTAGCTGACACCTAACTGTGTTAATATCCAAGTAATAACAATTGATTAATTGATTGATGTTTAACTGACGCCCGTTGTGTTGTCTGACAGCAAAGAGATATATTTTAATAATATTAATTATAAATTAGACTATGTTTATAAATGTTAATTCATGCTAATTATAAAATATCTATCGCATAGGATTATTGGTTGATGAAAGAAGAGTTAGATTCAACTGTTGTAATGTTGCTGATGTTGATGATTAAAGTGTTTTAATGTAAAATTATAAGTCGCGATTAAATGTCTTTGTTATCTCAGGTGTGTTGTAATTTGCAAGTTTAAAGAATCGGATCGAAATGGAAGTCAATTAAAATTAATTATGTTATAAAATCGTGATTACTGGAGATGAAACATCCCACAATGATATCACACAGTGGGCTCGTGGAAAAATATTCCGGTGACTACAACACGTGATATTGTTAAGTGTTATTACGTTTTATTTATGGCTTATCCATCAGATATTTTTATTCAACCCGTTTAACTTCATATAAGACCTACGTCTGTCAACCTAAATAAGCTGATCGGAAACACTAAAAATAAACCAATCATTATCAGTAACAAACGACCAAAATCCCGACATGTTCATACTTTTGACATTCATCTAAAAACCAACCGTTACGACAAAACCTTTTCCTCAACGCCACTCTCCATATTAAAATTGTGTGTAAAGTGAACTTAGTTTACGGATATGACCGCTACCAATTTATTTTTAAAAAAACAATAGAACTTGAATTATCGAATTGAAAAGCCAATATTGAAAATAAATCACGGGATCTGGCTCAGTTTCAGACAGACAAAAATAACAAACTTTATCCTGATTTGACAAAGTCAAAGATCCAGACAGAAAACTGTACAAATTATGGACCCATCTTCCTTGTATCAGTCACATTGAAATTATTTGGAAAACTGATCCAGAATGGATTATATAATACACAAAACTTTCAGCCATTATTATTTCCGACCAAATCATTCCATTATCAATAGAATATATTTGATCCGGTTATCACTGGCTGGCTGAGCCGCATTAGAATAACTAGAATATTGAATTATCTTATATTCTAAATAAAAATTAAATCCATTTGTTGTCACGGAAACACAAATTAATTAATAGATACTGTTTATTATGAAAGTGTTATTTAAATATTCGTAAGATATAAATTCAATATCGAAAGAAAAAACTGACCTAGTTTGTCAGATGAAGTACTTTGATGTTTCTGTACTAAATAGAATAACACTTCTAAGGTGTTTGTGGATGGTACTTTGTCTGATATACTGTGACTGTTATCTCGTGTATTAAAACGTTCTTTACCTGAAGTTTTGATTTTCAAAATATCCACACACACTCTCCTTCCATCATAGAACAGCGATATAACGTAAAAGCTTACTTGAATATAGATGACACACCCCCACCCCACCCCCATATATATATATATATATATATATATATAGGGGCGCCTCCGTGGTCTAGCAGTAGCGTGTTGGACCACAGATCACTAACAGCCGTGTTCGAATCTTGGCGTGAGCATTTCTGAAGGGTTGCTTCATTACCTTTGGAGATAGCTCAGCCCATTTAGCCTACCATGTGCACAAAAATGGCCATAAAACATCAATCATCATCATCATTATATATATATATATATATATATATATATATACTGAATCCTTACTCTGATTAAACTTTAGAAATTCGTATCGACTTTAGATGACTCAAATGTTTTATAATTTATATTAAATAATAACAAAATAAACATGATCTATTTGGCTTCAGTACAGTATGTCAAATCATTAAGAAAGACACCAGCATTACAAGTTGGTGAATCTTTCATTACCCGTAAAAGATCAGTTGAATAATGAAGTAACTATTTTTGACAAATATAATATTATGTATGAACACGTCTCATCAGTGTGTCGAGCTGTCTAATATCATCTTAAGAATATCCATTGTCTAAAAACATTCTTGACACAAGAAGTGTTTGTTATTGTGGTCCATGCCTTTGTGACATCTCCTGTTAACAATTAGAAAGCCATATTATGTGACATATTTGTGACAAGTATAAAATATAAAAATATGATCATATCAGCTCAATTCTTTAGAAACTACACAAAGTACTGGTAAGAGATAACGTATCAATTTCAATATTTTACTTACCACTCTTCAATCTATTAATGATGGCCGATTTAGCCTACCATGTGTACAAAGGTAGCCGTAACACATCAATCATCATATCATCATCATCATCATCGTCATCAATCTATCAATGACAGCGCACATAAACATTTGTATAAAGTTCTGTCCAATAGAAAGTTACTCGGAAAACTTCTGTCATTCAGTCAATTATTTTTCTTGTCGATGATTAGAAATGTATTGTTTTTCGAATTTGTTTAATTTGTTCTTAAAACTCATTTATATAAAGTTAGGGGTTTTTTCGACAACATTGCTAAATTGGTTTTTAAATGTAGTGTTGTCGCGATAATAGTTAGTTACGCCAGGAGTTAGCGACATCTGGTAATTAGTTTATTTGCTGAAATTGATCTCAAGCATTGACCTAAATATAGGTCGATGATCTCTAGTGAGCGAAGTTAGAACTAAAGAAATTTTAGCGCTCTTTTGCAGAAGTATTCCCACGAGGAGGTTTATATTTGTCATTTAATCGAATACAGATGGCCTAAAGTTGTATGAACAATTAAATAAAATTTCTCTCTAAGTAATGATATGTAATTTAGCCAGGTTTTGATCAGACAAGTTGTGTTAAATGTTCTAAGCCTTAAGTGCAACGCACACGTGCTGGGCGATAACGGAGTATATTTCGAATACTCGTCTATAAGATGTAAAACATGTAGAATGTTTTAGATGTTCACAATCATTTAATATTCAGGCCAAGGTGTTATATCAACTAATGAATATGTAAATAGAAGTTATGTCTTGCAAATTAGAATAATACCTTTGTTTTGTTTATTGTTAAATGACTAAAGGAGCTAAAATAGTCTAATATGTGTAAAGTGATTAATTGTAGAGATGTTTTGTACCTTTTTCATTGTAGTTTCACGTAAAGATGGGTCATACTGTAGACATGATATTCGGCAACAGAATAAATTGTTAAAGCCTAAGGTCGTTGTGCTTGCAATTGCCTTACAGCGAAACTCTAAGCCACAGTGATGAGAAACCGGCGATGTGCCCTGCCACTGGTTGGCGAAGTATGCAGATGTGGAGCTTACCTGTCTGATCGAGGTCCCGATTGTAAATCTGGACGTGCTGATTTGGTGAACTGTTTTGTTTGAGAAATAACTTAATAGACATAACTAACTTTAGCCACAAGTATTTTAACCATGAAGCTTAAGGAATTATCTTGGAAAGTTTTATCAGTATGGCTGCGGAGGCAACAGGGTTAGTTACAGCTGATGTAAGAGCTGATGTGCCCAAGATTGAAACTGAAGCTAAGGATCACAAGATCCGACATACTGCCAAGACAGTAGATGCTATCAAGATAGATGATACTGCAAAATAGAAATTGAAGGAATCGACGAAGAACAATTGGAAGATTTTTACCCACGAAGGCACACAACTGATTCCAGAAGAAAAGCGAGACTACTACTTAGAGGTCAAGTTCAAGAACCTCAAGAGTTCTTCATATGCCTTGGATAAATTGATGGAAGCAATTCGAGGCCCAATGGAAGAAGAAGATGTAAAGATGGGTCATACTGTAGACACGATATTCGGCAAAAGAATAAATTGTTAAAACCCAAGGTCGTTGTGCTTGCAATTGCCTTACATGCAGCATGTTTGGGCTATCAGTGTACAACAACTTGAAATGACCCCCTAATCGTAAGAATGCGGTGTTAAATATATGTTATTATTATTATTATTGTTGTTGTTATTGTTAATCCGATCATTTCCTGATATTTAATATGTTAGCATACTTAATTATAGAATCAATGTTTTATATAACTCCTCTACTCGTGCCATTTTTTAGAAGAGCCAAATGAGTCTTGGGACCTTTCACGAGAGTTGAAACATACCACAGAAGTACGCAACGCAGGGATTCGATCGCATGGCTTGGAAATCTACAGCGGAACACGCTGTCAACAACACTCTCGATAAAGATAGACAGAAAAGGATAGTATGGATTTTTCTCGTTTTGTTGTTCTGTGACGTTATGCGGATTGAAAATAATTCTCGAACCTTTGGGGGTGTACTATGTGTAAATTTTGACCTTTCTATGCGTTCACAAACCTCGGCACCGGGTGTTCCTCATTACCCTTGGAAATATTGAGGAGTCATAAGATACAGTCTATACATCACTGAATGAGTGAGTTTGAGGGCTTTAACTGCGGATTGGCACAAGTTAGTTGAGATAGATAAGGTAGATAAGCTGGATGAGCCTTCCGTTAGATAGTTGTACCGTGTATTATACATGTATATCACATATCGAAACATCCGTAAACCCGCCCATTCTAGCCCTGCTATCGATGTAATATGGGAAACTAAACCTGCACGTTATGATAGTTTATAATTAGCTGTTAGGTTTTAGCAAATCATAACATTTACTCACGATTGAGGCGATGTCTCTTACTAATCTAGTAATAATCTGATCGATTATCCAATCGAATGTGTCCAAATCTAGACCGAGTGTAAGCCGCCTAAAACTACAAGTTCAGGTCAAATTTGGTGACGTATTGAGAACCCGAAAATACAAAACCAATCATGTATGACGAGTCCGGTATTTAGACGAACTGAGGTGCCAGACCTTTTTTTGTCCGCTTCATATATAGATAAGACTATTAATGAAATATTCTAAACCAGAATAAAGTTTGATTATGTTTAGATTTGTCATGAATCTACAGGAAATTGTGGTTTTAAGATTGTTTTCCAACATATCAAATTATCTTTTATTGTAACTTGTTGTGTGAAATTAGAAGTATCCCACACAGGTTTCTGTTTCTCGGTGGCGTGACGTATCTGTCGTGTATGAAGAGTGAATACGATCAAGGCATTTATTCATGGATGGATAGGAATATTGATGTATAATTTATGGATGTATATGTTTATGGATGTATACGTTTATGGATGTTTATGAGCTCTGAGCCGCTGCCGCCACATATATGCAGACATGTCCATTATAAGCCGGCGAATTATCCCCGGTTACTTCCATTGCAGCGCCGGCTACTTTAGGTCCAGCGAAATTACACTTCCTTGGTTTAAGCTCGGCCCGAGGCCTCGCTAAATATGTTCTCCTACTACTCTAATTCAGTCTCCTCCTACTGTAAAACTAAATGAACAGCCTGTATGTGTATCACTAAATATGCACGCGCGCACACACACTTTCGAAATGCACACACACAGATGGAGCCACTGGAGAAACCGTATATTAGGGAGTGGCAGTTTTATAACCTAGTTAAGACGCAATAACTAAAACTGGGTTTTTCCAACCATATATATATATATATATATATATATCACTGAATCCTCACTCTGATTAAACTTTCGCCTCCGTGGTCTAGCGGTAGCGTGCTGGACCACAGATCACTACCACCCGTGTTCGAATCTTGGCGTGGGCATATCTGAAGGTTGTTTCATCTTTCACTTCGTCTCATTACCTTTGGAAGTTGTTCGGCCCATTTAGCCTACTTTGTGCACAAAAGTGGCCGTAAAACATCAATCATCATCATCATCATTATATATATATATATATATATATATATATATCACTGAATCCTCACTCTGATTAAACTTTAGAAATTCGTATCGACTTTAGATGACTCAAATGTTTTATAATTTATATTAAATAATAACAAAATAAACATGATCTATTTGGTTTCAGTACAGTATGTCAAATCATTAAGAAAGACACCAGCATTACAAGTTGGTGAATCTTTCATTACCCGTAAAAGATCAGTTGAATAATGAAGTAACTATTTTTGACAAATATAATATTATGTATGAACACGTCTCATCAGTGTGTCGAGCTGTCTAATATCATCTTGAGAATATCCATTGTCTAAAAACATTCTTGACACAAGACGTGTTTGTTATTGTGGTCCATGCCTTTGTGACATCTCCTGTTAACAATTAGAAATCCATATTATGTGACATATTTGTGACAAGTATAAAATATATAAATATGATCATATCAGCTCAATTCTTTAAAAACTACACAAAGTGCTGGTAAGAGATAACGTATCAATTTCAAGGCATTTGTTCATGGATGGATAGGAATATGAATGTATAATTTTATGGATGTATATTTTTATGGATGTATAAGTTTATGGATGTTTATGAGCGTTGGTACTCTGAGCCGCTGCGGCCACATATATGCAGGCATGTCATTATAAGCCGGCACCCGGCGAATTTCCCCGGCTACTTCCATTGCAGCGCCGGCTACTCTGGGTCCAGCGAAATTACACCTCCCTGGTTTAAGCTCGGTCTGAGGCCTCGCGGACGCGCACACACACACACACACACACACATACACACACACACACACCACACACTTTCGAAATGCACATACACAGAAGGAGCCAAAGGAGAAACCGTGTATTAGGGCTGGGCAGATTATATAACCTAGTTAACATAGTTAAGACGCAATAACAAAAACTGGGTTTTTCCAACCATTTATTTCCTACATTGTTCCTATAAATCTTTATGCCGTGACCTGTCTTAGTAGTAACTAGTAAGTCTGTGTTGTGGACTCTATCAGAAACAGAAATGTGAGTACAGAGTAGTTTATTTTCTTTCATTAAATTAACACCATCTTCGCATAACTACCACATTATAGAGACTGATATATAACTTTCAAGTTTACTATAGTACTCTTACTTTAGTAAAACTAATATATGTTTATGCAGGGTAGAAGGTAATTAGAATTCGTCACTAGTCCACATGACTGGTAATCTGGAAAATATACTTGTCCTGAGAGTAATTTACTAGTCCTGACTACACCAAATAAAGATTCACATACATGTACATAACGTTTATTTCATAAAGTGTGAACTTCAATTGTTTTGTATAACATTATAAATACACTTAGATGTCCATTTGAAAAAAAGAAACTACAAGTTATTGATAGCTAATTCCGAAAGAGAGTCTGGTTTCAACTGCTGAAACCTGGAGGAACCCAAGTTTGGGTCACTGTCTGTCTCGATTGTTTATTTATAAATGAGTTGTTCAGAAATGAGTTTAAATAAAATGCCATAGGCTACCTAGTAGCTTTGACTTTCAAATCCAGATCGTTCAAACTGGACTGACGTATTTGACTGTGGCGTGAAAAGAAATCTATGGACACCTGGACTCCAGTTGGGTTCAGCGTGTAAGAAGCTGAACGGCTATACGGTTCATACGAGTGATGGGTTAACCAGAAATCGGAGCTGGCCAGAAACCGAACGAGCGAGTATGATGAATTACATTGGGAAAGAAACTTGGGCCGGGGAATACCAAAGACGGAATTTCGGGTGATGGTGATGACGACACAGTTCGCTGTTCCCACTGTCAGACATTTTCCCTCAGCTTGCACAACCTGTTGGCTGGTCAAAATCATTTTGACGCGGGGTATGTCCAGCAGATTGATAACCGAAACGGAATGGCTATATCTGGGCCATAACACGTAGCTACAGATATGTACTCACCCGCACGAAGACTGTAACTGAAAATGTACAAGTACTGTCAACTTTGTACTCGCCTCGGGCGAACGTTAATTTCGAACCCTTTAAATTATGGAATGATATAAATTATTCTGTTTTACACAAACCCACGATTTTTCTCGTATAACTTTGTCATCAGATTTAGTATTTGTTATGTTAATACAGACATGAAAATAAATATGGAATATATGTTGTGTCCGTTTGCATTCTTTTGTGCAACAGTATATTAGGACCAGTTGGTTATTGTTTATGATCTGTTCTGTGGAATCACCGTAATCAATGATACGTGACGAGTATTTTGGCATACGTTTTCAACACGTGGTATTGTTTTGAGTGAGTCGAGTAGAGCTATTGCTATATCTAGTTATAATCGGGCGTGCCGGCGGAATTTGCTGAATTTGAGGAAAAGTTATTGCCATTTTCTCTCTCTCTCTCTCTCTCTCTCTCTCTCTCGTGTGTATGTGTGTGTATCTGTGTGTGTGTGTGTGTGTGTGTTATGAATTAAGTAGTTTTTTTCGGAAAATTTTCTTCCTTTGGGAAATCTTATTTTCTTTCTCCAGAAAGATGTTGTTAGTATAGATAACGCGAAAGTAGGATAATTGTGACATCTTCTGATCCAGAAACATCTCGGATAACGAAAGCTAGCTCTCGTATAGTTACGTACTGCGTAACACAGAAACTTGGCTCAGTACCAGTACCTACAGATCGATCCTGGAGGAACATTTATTGCTATTTGCTCATCTGACTAATTTTGTGTACAAGGATGACAACGCTTGGCCTCACAGAGCTCGCACAGTGGTCAATTTCATGGATTGAAGGGATTGAACACATCGAATGGCCAGCAGTGTCTCTACATATGGATACTAACGACGAACCACCTCGTTATACAACAATAACAACAACAATAGATCCAATAGAAAACATGTGGTCCGAAGTAATACGTACCTTGGATGCAAGTGACAACCAGCCTACTAATCTGGCCGAATTGCAACATGCAGTCATTGGTGCATGGCAAGCTCTGCCCCTTCAAACCCTGGCAACCCTGATTGGCAGCATGCCTCGACGAGTACAAGCTCTGTACGATGCCCGTGGTGGTCATACCAAATATTGAACTGTGATTCGTGTGCCTCATTGAACACTCTAAATAATCAGAACGTTTGAAGTCGATTTCCTGACAAATTCCTGCTTTATTTAATGCATTGCATAACGACCCCATATGTCGTATATTTAGCATATATTCCTCATAGGGTAATTATATCGATAAATACATAAAATTCACATATCCTGATACTTTCGCTGGAAAAAAATTAATTTTAAGTAAGAAATAACAAACAAAATTATATTCCATAATTATTTTCAAGTCTGTATATTTTACAGATGGAGACTAACGACGAACCACCTCGTTTTACAACAACAACTATAGATACAACAATTATACAGGTATGTTGGCATGTCTTAGAAAATAAATAACATAAGTACTCGGATAACCTTATCGAGTACAGTCCTTTAAACGCATCCCTCGATAACTCGAGCAATAGAGTACTAGTCTGGGTTCAAATCTCCGTGTTATCTATATTTGTGGGATGTTTCCCTAGGAGGTTGGTCCCGTGGCCATATATCCCAGATGTGACTAGCATCGAGGATAAACTCACTCACTCACTCACTCACTCAATGCCATTCACACACTGAAGTATTCCACGATAAAGACGGTTATCTATATTACAATCGCAACAACAATAGATCACACATTAATAATTTGACCTATATAATGACTTTCTACCAGGATCTATTTGTTCCTTTCCCAGAAAAGTTTTTGTTTTGGCTCTCTCTCTCTCTCTCTCTCTCTCTCTCTCTGCGTGTGTGTGCGCGTCCGCGCGCGCGCATGCCCGTCTGTGTACAAGCTGAGCGTTTATAGAATATGTTACAGTGTATTATAATTTGTAATATTGTATTAATGATATTTTTGGGAACTAGTTATAGATATTTCATAGCTAAATTTTGTTTACGTAAACACAGACGTGCATCAAACTAAATACGCTAAAACCAATAATATTTTTTATTATAGACAGAAACGAATTAATAAGCAAATCATATCTGAAATACGAAAGGACTTTCCTAGCAGCCTCTCCAATTAGTATATAAATCCCTTCCAAATGTAAACACTCAGCCACCTACAGAGCCAGGGAGCCTCTTTTCTATATCCCGCCCACTAGACAGGTTTTTTGTGAACTTTAAAGGAATACACTAATTTTCACGCTCTATTGATGTTTGTATTTCATGTCGGATTATTGGCTGCTGCGGTAGTGTAGTAGTTAGAGAATGGGACTAAAATCATCGGCTTTCGGTTCGAACCTGTTGAAGGTTGTTTTCATCGATAAATAATTATAATCGTTCGATCCCGTATTGTTTTTTTACAGACATAATATTTTATGTATTACTGTATCGCGCTTTCGAATTGGTCCTGCTAGTAATGGCGCTTAATCAATATGTTACTATTATTAATATTATTATTATTTTTAAAATTATTGCTATCATTATTATTATTATCAACTCAAGGTACCCACGTGTGTGGGATTTTCCCCAGTAATTGACCTTTCGAGTGTATGTCCCGGATATGATCAGTTACGTGACCTTAAGTGATCCTACTCTTGTATGATTATAATTATGTATCTTCGACCTTGACGTGATCCAGGTAGACAGAGCCAGTAAGGTTGATGAGAAAATAATCAAAGAATCCAAATATCAAACAATGACCCCAACATCGGCATCTCACCTCACAAATGAGTCACACCTTACTATCAATGAACACTCACCATTCTATATCACAGACTAGTACCCAGCCAGGTATAGGTAGGTCTGTTATCAACGGTGATATACAGAGGGATGATGAAGACAGGCCACCTCCTTACGCAGCCGTTGTCCAGGTACGTACATGTTTTGTAGGAAAATAATTACTTGAGGATTTTGGGGAAACCCATCTTCCTTAAAACCCGTTTCGTTTTAGTCAGCCGTGTTGTTAAGTCACACAATTGGCTGAAACTCTCAGGTTCCATTCTGTTCGTTGCGGCTTTGACTTGTTTTAATAAAATTGCGTTAAATGAAATACTATATAGGATCATTTGAGTATGATCATCCGGCAGGATCGTAGAGCGGGATCGCCGGTTAGGTTTGAGGACGAACTATTGCCAGAATTCAGGATCCACTGGAAAATAATTCCTACCCAAGTCTAGATTTTGCAATTAAACTCTATCTGAATGTATAATTAAAAATTGCGAACAGATCTTCTATACGGGGTTTCACGGGCATAAACATTCAGCGAATTTTAATTTCGCTGCAGAATAGAAGGCGTGGTATTCGGTCAATGTGCGCTTAATATGTCACGTGCGCTTGTTGGGTTTGGTATTGTACGAATGCTTAGATGTTCTACTTTAATTCCCGTTTGCTTATCACCTGGCTTTATATTAGACAATATTATAATTTATTATTATTATTATAATTTATTATTATTATTATTATTTCTCTTCAATATTCAGCTAATACCCGAACCAGGCAGGTACCATAACGGTGATATCGAAATACCGGATCAGAAGACAGAAGAGCAACAGCTACCCGCCGTCCAGACGAATCTTCAGCCATACATCATGTTATCTTGTTTTGTCATCTGTCATTGTTGTATTCTGTTAGGATGTATAGCGTTTATTGTCTCTGGTAAGGATCACTTCATTATTTGTTTAAATTAGCTTCTGAATCGTAACGATTCTTGATGTTTCATCGATCAACTCGTGTTAGTTACAGTTAGTTTTGTTATTCGGCTTTAAAAATATTTTTGTCGCATTTTCGAGTCATCATCCTCAACAGCAACAACAACAACATCATCAGTAACGTCATCATCATCATCATCATCATTAACAACAACATTAACAACAACAACATCAGTAACAACATCATCATTAACAACATAAACAACATCATCAAAAACAACATAATCAATAACAACAACATCAACAACAACATCATCAACATCAACATAATCATCATCATCATCATCATCACCAACAACAACATAAAAAAATTATCAACAACAGCATCATCATCATTAACAACAACATCAACAACAACAACATCAGTAACAACATCATCAGTAACAACAACATAATCAACAACAACAACATCATCAACAACATCATCATCAACAACATCATCATCAACAACAACATCAACAACAACAAAATCATCATCAACATCATCATTAACAACAACATCAACAACATCAGTAACAACATCATCAGTAACAACATCATCATCATCAACAACATCATCATCATCAACAACATCATCAACCACATAATCATCAACAACAACTAAATCATCATCAACAACATCATTACCAACAACAACATCACCATCATCATCAACAACAGCATCATCAACAACATCATACGGTGTATATTTTCAGTGTCGGCAATGAATGTTCCAGAAGAGAAGCGACAAAGACTAGCCCGTATCTCTCTCACTATCAACCTGATAGGTGTCATACTGGGTTTAACTATCATAATGACTATCATCTTATTTCTTCTTTAGAAATGTCATATTTCGACATCTACTAGACGACGTCTATTAACAATAATTAACAATCTATCGTCTGCCTTTGTTAATGTGACGCCGTCAATCGGAGATCATTTGTTTTGTGGCTAATTTGATCGATGACGTCATATTATATGTTAATTCGGTTTGTGTTTATTCGGTAATGATAGGCAGACGAACCTGTCAACAAACGAACAAAAAACGGATTTAAGCTTAGTTAATTAATCGCAGTTTTATAGTAATTCAATTTTGCTCATCAGAGGACAAAGTATTCTGTGATAGACAAATTTTTTGGGCTAATATTCAATGGTTGTGAACGGTGTGATTTTTCTAGTCGGAATTGCTTGACAAAGTAGAGATGATGTATAGATTAAAAATTAATCGAGGAATGAGATAATTTATTATCAGTTCTAATGGTCAGTAGATAATACTAGATAGTAAACTGTCTCTCCAATTAGGATATACAGAAAATATTTTATTTAAAAAGGTAAATTATTGTGTCTAAATATCGTGGACAAAAATATAATTTATGACATTAATATAAGTTTATTATGAATATATACTGATTGGTTTAGTCAATACTTATATATGTATATAGCCATATAATGAACACAAATCATTATATATATATATATATATATATATATATATATATTATTACAACCTTTGACCTCTGACATCTCACTGCGTACATAACACGTTTGTTTTGTTGTTCGGAGAGACTCCCCAGGCTGTTGCTTATTCGGCACAGCCTCTATGTTGGAGTGGTTGAGAAACCTCCTCCCCCACCACTCACAGGGGAGTAGTACGGAAAGACGGAGCCGAAATACCCTGAGGGTGGTCACTGCCAGAGTGTTTTACGTCCTTAGAGGGTTTTTAACGTCCCCCTTTATTTTAAATAATTCGGTGTGGAGACGGCAGGGCCATTTAACGTGGTCAGCCACCCACGATGTTGTGAGCCGAGAAATTAATCTCTGGAAAGTTTCGATCTCTTGCGGGGTTCGAACCTGCGACCGTTGGCAACAAGTGCCGGGTGCTTAACCGCTAGGCCACCGGATATCACTGAATAACATATGATGTTTGTGTAGTTTGGGGGTTTACCCTCAGGCTGTCGCTTACTGAGTACAGCCTCTGGAAGTAGAATAAAATAAAAAGGATATTTTATATAATAACTGATTTTAGTGGAAGATGTATGGATCTTTCTTAAGTAAAGTGAGAATAATGTCTATAATGTCTGGGATGATGGTGGCCTTTCTGATGAGGAGTGCGGCAATGTCGTGGTCAGTCCAGCCGTGTTGCTGAGGGGTTAATTGGTCCTTTAGTCGTTGTCGGCAGGTGCAATAACACATGAATGTATCTAATATAATTATGTAGGCTTACAGGAAGTCATCGACTTACGACCCACACAACTTACGACTGTTCAACTTTACGACAACAGACGGTACGACTTAGAGATGATAATTATATCATTACACGGAATAATATACGTAAGGTAATTATAACATAGGCCGACTTACGACCAGATCAACTTATGACCGGTCAAGGTCGTAACCAATCAAGGTCGTATATGTTTCTATTGTGTACAAATCACACTTAATAAATTATATCAAAATGAATTTGAGTTGTATCGTAGTTTATAATCTACGTTCATTATTATGCGTCTGTAATATGATATGTGCCTATGATGTGCTATGGGCTCTGTCGAAAGTCAATCAATCCGGAACATTCACCGGGATTATCTAGATATTATATCATAATTAATTTCAGTCAGTATTCCTTTATATATTGATTATAAATGTTTAAAACGTTATCATTCAGTCTAGTTTAACCTTTCCCCGTGTTAAAATACATGTGTTTTGCGGTGTTCCCCAATGCTCTGTTCTTGGACCACTGTTTTTTACTCTGTATACTACACCACTAAGCACAAATTAGGCCATCATTTATATGCAGATGACACCCAAGTATACATATTTTTATCTACAGCAGACACTGATCTTTCCCTTAAACAACTTGGTGACTGTCTCAGTGATATTTCTGGCTGGGTGACAAACAATAGACTTAGGCTCAAGGCCAACAAAACAGATTTCATCATTATAGGTACAGCCAGACAACGCAGCAAACTTACTCGTTTCTTCCCTACTACACCCATCCTTAATCATAGCATCACATCATCAGACAATGTACGTAATCTTGGTGTTACATTTGATAAGATTTTAGTTTCAGAAAACATATTTCTCGCTGCTACTATAATATTTGTGTCCTTCGCCGTATTCGTCGCTATATTTCTCTTTCAGTCAACAAAACCATTGCTACAGCACTCATTAATATTAGGCTTGATTACTGCAACTCTCTTCGTTATAACATCCCATCTAAGGATATCCTAAATCTTCAGTGTGTTCAGAACTGCTTAGCTAAGGTTGTCACACGGTCTCCTCAGTTTTCCCATTCTGTCCCACTTCTGAAATTTCTTCACTGGCTCCCTGTTCAGTCTCGCATCATTTTCAAACTCTGCACTATTGCCTATCAAACTCTTTCTTCTGGAGAACCTTCATATCTATTTTCCATGCTTCCTTTAACCCCCAAGCCCAGAGAGCCCCGTTCGTCTGGTTTTCACTTGTTGTCTGTTCCCAGGGTTAAAACTCATGCTGGCATACATGCTTTTTCAGTTGCTGTCCCTACTCTTTGGAATTCGCTCCGTGAACAAGTTAATTCATCAAATGGCATAGTTTCTTTCCATCACCATTTGAAAACTCACCTTGTCAGATTCGCTTATCCTTTCTAAGTTTCCAATCCATCTGATCAATTGTCGATGAATTTTGCATCGCACCCGGACTATGAAATTGACCAAATCCTGTACTATAGGTGTACCAGCGAGTTCGATTCTTTTTGAGGATATTGGCGCTATAGAAGTTTTGTAATTATTATTATTATTAAAGTAATCCAATAACAATAACAAACCATTAACTACAACCGTCTCACACACAACACCGACTAGGCCACATCCAGCCCCCCCCCCACAATTGAGAGAAACGATTGTAGGAGAGGAAACAGGAAATAATAATATATTTGTGATTATTATCTCAACTGATAATTGTAAATGGTATCATCCTGAGATCTTAGTGTATGTTGAAGATGTTAAAGTTAATATTTCATGTATATTCATAACATAATTGCAATATATATCAGTATTATAATCAGCTGCTATTGGGATATGTTTACTGGAGTACTTCGAGTAAACTGGATCATAAAACTACTTTAATAGATATAAATGTGTGTGTGTGTGTCTGTGGTTCGCTTGACATATATTTCCACTTGTAAATGATGATAAAAATAAAGCTGGTAAACATTGTGAAATTTTACATCTAGACTGATGTGATGACTACTATTTGTAAGGTGTCAATTACATTGGACACACACACACACACAGATACCTTTTTGATGTTATTAATGATGTTATCAGACCAATTTAATTTTAAAATAATTGAATAAACCAGAGATATGGAAAATAACTAACTGAACCGAAAACAGGGTAAGTTTTCCATGGAAGTACTTCCTAAATTTCAAAACGGGTCACAAAAATACATTCTCCTATCAACACTGAATCCAACAAGTCGGTTAATTAATCATATTTGTCACTGCACGGTGAATACATTTCCGAGAATATTTACAGGATAGTTTGGATTGATCCGCAATGTTTATTCTGTACTATAGCATGTGTGTACTAAAAACTAGCTAGACGTAGATTAAATGTACGGCACTAGTTTATATCATACCCGATCAGCTTATTACACACACACACACACACACACACATATATATATATATATATGCCATATACTGTTTTATTTTATGGTATTTGTTGATCTGTAATACCAATGTTAAACACGTTTTCGTTTTTTGGAAATGCAGATACAACTAACATCGGAACACGTTTCTCGTATTTTATATACTCAAATGGTGTGAAATCTTGGGATAAACTTTATTTAGTCTCGCACAATCCTTGAAATAATTTCTCTTCTTATCTATATAATTAAAATGTGAGGTATTTGTTAACAGAACAAAAACTTACACGAAGTTGTATTTGGACAACACATCTGTGAAAATAAAACTTGGTTACTTTTTGACAAAATGATATTATTCATATTTTATTTTTCTTCTGTACAGTAATAAACATGTCAGTGTCAATCTAGAGATAAGTTGTAAACATTTATATACCTGTCACCATTATGTAAACATTTTCCCTTATATTACTGATATATTTCACATTTTAATACACTACTTCATTGATACAACAATTTCTTTACTTGAGGAACTGAAAAGTATTCAGCTAAAAAAAGTCAAGCTGGAATTTCACATATTACTAGTCACCCTGTAGATTGAGAGGATGGAAGGCCCTTGAACCATGGAACCAATGATCTGAAGAGTTTTCAAAGGTCAAACTTAAGGTGAATGTCTTACCTTGAACGTCTTATCTTGAATTTATCAGTTAAAGTAACTGATAAAAACAAACTTTTCCTTTTTTAATATCTATAATATTTTCTTAATGTCGTCTTAAGAGAACGATCCTTCGGTATCAGACATAATGAGATCATATTTATTGGCAAATACTTATATGGCTTATTACACACAAAAAATGAGGCCAGTAATTCAGCAGAACAGGTGAGCTATTAATAATATAATGTGTATTTCTTGTTAATGAGTGGAAACATAATTAATCCTAACCTCCGGTAATGAGTAATATGTCAATCACATTTATGGAAAAGGATTATCACGGAAGAAGATTGGATATGTTTCTAAACTGTGTCACGTATCCTATCATCATAAAAGAAAATTGGATTTGGCAAATAATTTAATTTTTCCGAAAAGATTATTGACATAATTAAATACAGTTCACGACAAATCTTGTTCAGTCCAAACTTCGGAAATGCCCAATTAATGACGTATAAACTGAAGCCGGTGATTATTTAATTTTTGGATGAAAAATGAAAATGCTGAATCAGCTCAATTATTGCCATCTTTTGGTCGACGAATTAATGTTTGATTGTGACTAAAGTGTACAAATCTTGGACTGCCCCAATTGTGAAGCAGGCATTGCGCGATACAACAATATAATCCAATTCTGAACACAACGGTGGGGAAGAACATTGAAGTCTACCAAGTAGACCATGTCAAATAAATTATATTGCGTTATGTCAGCTCTCATGGCTACATCATGGTAGCTGAAATCTATTAAACGTGAAATGAATTCATCTGAAGTCAGTGCTTTGTTCGACCTTGACACTGGGTCACATCTGGGAGATGTAGACAGGACTCACTTCCCCGAAAAGCAGCCAATAAAAGCAGCCAACACTGTACCTTGATCTAGAGGCTGTAGGTACAGTTCTCTAACCTCTGTGCTATTGTATCGTCCTCATCCAAACTAAACGCACATAGACTGCTTTATGTAATTTTATTTTGCAGCACAACCTCATATAATCAACCAGCGCTTAGTATGAAATTGAGGGTCAAAACAGCAAAAAAAACTTTTACCAGCAACAAAAACAAAACAATAAACTCCTGCAAATGAATGAAGAAAATTATGAGATAGTCATCACACCAATACATATGACGCAGTCATGTATCAAAATTATTCACCAAATAATATTGGCCGAATGTTCATACACTCCCCTCTCTCAGCTGTGGTGTATGCTGATTCAGTCCATGTAGCAAATGTCTTACAGTATTCCCTACGTACATTCTCCAATCATTTGATACACATTTGTATCAAATGAACAAATTCTAACCCTATTTCCACACAGTGCCTTTTCCTTGCTTGCCACCGGATGGAGCCGCTTTCTTCTCAGTTTTCTTCGAGCCTGTGTTCGCACCAGCTGAACCAATGGCTTTGCCTCCTGATTGGCTAGATCGGTTCACCGAAGTGACATTGCTCTGTTTCGCCGGACCTTGTCTGTTATGAGCAGAATCTGTGGCAGTTGGAATTTTTATAACCTGCAAAAAACGCATAACTCATAACCACAAATATTGCTAGTTGTATGCCAAGGTCAGTTGACCCAATTTTTAAATGCTGTCCTTCATTCACCACATCCCCTAATATCACTCACCTGCTTGTTTCCTTGATTACCGCCAGTAGAGTAGTTTTGCTCAAGATTTCTTTTGGCTCGTGAAGTCTGCGTGACTGGCCGCGTCGGTGACTGGTTCCTCATCGTCGATGTGACCCGAGAACTGGATGGTGACACGTGTGTCTGAGCTTCATGAACTGGGGACTGTGAGGAGCGAGTCTCGATGTCGAACATTGTGGAGGGTGGTGTCTGTTCTTTGATATCACGGACAGGAACTTGAGGCTCACGTGGTGACATCAGTAATTCATTCCTTGTAAAAGAGATGGTTAAAGTGGATATGAAGTTTTGAAAAACTTTAAGCACCTAGAAAACGGAAAGAATAATCAATAAGAACAGGAAAAACCTTCCATAATACAAAATCTGTTCTATACAAGAACCAAATACTTTTCCCACAACATTTACTGCCAAGTGTATTTGATCTTTCTTCAGTTGTGTTCATATAATCTAACATACAACAAATGGCACTGTATAGTTACTAATGGCTCCCGTAGAAATAGGGATTATATTCTGTCAGTAATTGGCATTTAAAACACTTCTGAATGGCTTCTGACCAAAGAAATTCTACCGATCTACAAAAGTGATCCGGGGCAAGACACTTTTAAATCACATATATTTAATCAGTAAATCACATATACATGTATTTACCTATTAAATTACATATAATTACCATATATACTTGCATATAAGTGGAAATTTTTATACTCCGAAATTGACAACCTTAATAATTAATATATGAACAATAAACAAATTTATTAGGTGTGTTTTCTCTGTTGTCTTTCAAAAACTTAATCATGATAACCGCCATGATTATTGAATCCGATGTCATTACTATCAAAATATGTGAGCGTGTAGACGGAATGGTAAATGAGGCCATGCAAAGAATAACCATAGAAGCCACATCAAAGGAAAACGATTACAGCAAACACTGTGATAATTACTTCCAAAGATGGCACATGGGAACTACTAATAAACTATGGTACTCCAAAAGGCATTACGGAAATGAACGCACAGCAGCAGGCAACCTGAAGTGACCGTCACACAGTGGGTGAAAACGGCCTGGGATTAATTATTCAACAAGTGCTCTATCAGCAATGATTTAGATGTATTGTGAGCTGAACAGTATGATAAATCTGACACTGACTCCGACGAAGAAGGTGATGACATGTCTTATGACATGATGACACACGAACAGATACAACAGAAGTTCAGTGAAGAGAGTGATGATGATGAATTTTTGGGCTTTGAATCAATATTGCTGATTTTATTGCGTCTTATAGGCAGGTTAACTCCAGGGAGGGTTTATTGGTCCTAGAAACAGGAGCATCTTATATGCAAGTGCGACTTATATGCAAGTATATACAGTAGTTAAAACAATCAAGAAGACTACTCCACATCTCAGAAATACATTAATCTGATTTGTGAAACACCAGATATGTTCAAAGAAGTACATCAATGGTTCAGCAAAGAAGGAAAGTTCATAACATTCAAAGTAAAATACATTGTGTACTAAAGTAGCTTTATTGGATAAGTCTAATATTATTAAGCAAACTCCATGAATAATAAACAGGACAAAATTATAAATAACTGGCCATAAAAAACAAGAGCTGGAGCTTGTCGGATGAACTTCTCAAATATTTGAGGATACTTTCTGAAACTAAGTTTGCTTTCTATTTACCTTCAAAGTGTTTGAAAATCAAAACATTAACACCTTAAACATTAACTTTAAAATCTATCAATGGCCTAAACTTAAAGACCCTGAAAATGTCTGTCCATTAGAAAGTCATCCTGAAAACTCGGGTCATCAAGTCAGATAGTACTACTACAGGTGCCCATAGCTATGCTACAGTCACATGGCGATTGCACCTTTAGCACAGATAACCCCAATTTGTGAAACAGGTTGTCAGAAGAGAACAGAAGTGCATCATGTTGTAAAAAGTTAAATCTGTTCTAAAAAACAACCCTTCCAGGTCACTTTCACCAGTAAATAATAACGACAAAATTTCTAACTAACTTTTATGTGAATCACTTCCTGGTATATTTAAATGATATTTATTAATCTAAATTATTATTAGTACAATAGGATTTTATTTTAAATGTTTAAACTGAAAGATCTTACTTGTTATGTTCAGTTTGCATGCCGGGATTGTTCAGCTGTAATCCAGAATGACTATTTGTTCCTGCTGGATTCTGTTTATTGTATAAGTCCAATAGTCTGGATATCTCATTCATCTGATGTGAAGACAAGGCTCCCAGATTATCAGCTAAAATGTGGAACATCACATAAAGTGTATTGTTACAATTTTGCGCAATTACATCATATTGTTAAACAAGTCTCATGTCACAAGAGGAATTTATGTTTGATAAAATTAATGAGGTGTTATTTATAAATATGTCATCATTAACCTAGCATCTGCTGTCTTCGTTTATCACTAATTTCCATAGTAACGGATCCTGGCCCTCCAGGTGCAGCGCCACCATGTGGCCCAAGTACGGTAGTCTTGCTAAATGCTACAGATTTTGTGACTGGTTTCTTGGGAGCAGTTTCTGAGGAATCTGTTTGGATAAATATCGAAGATAAAGATGGCATTAAGGTGTGATGAGAAGTTAATTGTTTGAGTAAAATATAATGCTCTGTGATTGGTTGTATCCTGACAAACAATAATAATCCTTAATCCATCACAAAATTCCACGAAAATAGGCAGTCTTTTGGGCTATAGAATCACACACACACACACACACACACCCCTTCACTGACCTGTAGTTAATGACTGATTTCCTCTTGTTTCTTCTGTTGTACTAGATGGTGATCTTTGTAAGAGCTGAAATATAACACAGATATATTAATGTCACAAAAACAACACCATCTTTTACTATTCTTATTTTTATTACCATTAGATTCCTCTCTCCCATGAGACGGGCATCTTTTATAAGAATTGGTCATAACATAACTGATGAAATAGTGAATGTTCCAAAACATGTGCTGCATTTTTGCAATATCATTTCTAAAAGTTTACTTGTAATTTCCATACATTCAGACGCTTTAATTTTATGGTAATGAATTTTGTTAATATTACCAAAATTCTGTTAATAATAATAAAATATTTTATATCAGATTTTCAATTCAACACCCTCTTGGAATTAACAACAATAATCTTGCATAAAGTATACAATATAAATGGTGTGATAGATGGAGGAAGTTGATAAGTGATTATAAAGCAGAATATAGCAAGACAGCATTTTGTACAATGAGATCTTTTTGGCGTCAAACACACGGCTTCTTTAATAAACGAGAAAAATGGCTAACTGGATAAGCTTAATAAAGCCTGATATCACAGCTACACCTAAAAACGGTGATGATGACCAAGAGAGTGTTTCCTCATCCTGTTATCAACTGTTAGATTTATTTGTGTAAATAGACATTAATTAATGTAACATTCCTTTAAACAGATAACGTTTGTGTTTGGCCAACAACTACATCTATTTTGTTTCCGGGTAATTTGTTTTCTATTTTTCCCTATATTGTATATATTATCTAATCTGTGTTGTGTTTATTGTGCAAATTTTTGCATTGCATTGTCACATCAAAACACACCTATAACCAGAAATGAGCCGACGATAAATATAAGATTACGACTGTTTGTTTTCAGTCTATGACATTATAATATTTTAGGGGAATGTAAGTATTTATACTAAAAAGAATTCCTAGAACAAAATTAGAAGTATTTTAATTAATAATAAGAAAACGTTCTCTTATTCTGAATGACACCAAGGAAAATTTTGTTTTTATAATTAAACCGTTTAATATTATAGAATTTGTTCAAATAATACTACCTTCAGGATTTAATTGGGCAGATTCTGGATGTAATCGAAAGCCATCAACTATTCATTATTTTGATAGGAAAATTCTAATTATTTATGACGAAACAAGGAAAATCAGATAATCTAGATTTTACCACAAGAATTATAATTATATATTTTTTGACTGGAAAATCTTAAATATATCAGTGTTGCTTCTAGGATCTAGCCAATTTGCGGGAGCTCCCCCTTAGATTTTAAAAATGTGGGAGGATGTTAATGTAACATGAACACTTACCCCTAGGAATAGTTGAATTGAAAATGATGTCATTTGCACCCTATTTGAGGTATTTATACACCTGGTGTTACAGTGTAAGCATAATTAAATGTATGCATATCACTTACTTAATTATATCTGTAGCATGAAAAAACAAGACTACAGAAATGCTTCAAATTCTATTGATAAGAAATGGTTTTATAGCTAACCCATAGTCAAAGTCAGCCTCAGAACATTTTGATGTTTTAATTGTCATCAAAACATTGAGGTGGTTATCTTTTAATTTATTACAATGACTTGTCTCAATGGAGTTTTGGCAACTAAACCTACGCTGGCATTCAGCAGTCTGGTATGACATTATTAAAGCAAATGTGATGAGGAGACCGTTAATGCACAAAACACAATATTACATCATGGGATTTATTCTGCGCCATGTGGTTTCCCAAGGGATTTTTTATTTTGCACCATACATTAAAATATCCGGGGAATCCTGCAAAAACGTCTCCTAAAAGCAACACCGTAGATGGACCGTATCAAATATATTAATACCTTTTACATTCCAAAATTGTAGAACAAATATTTAACTCGGATGATACGATGTTTTGTGTACAAATTAACAGTGACGAACACAAAAATGTTATTTATAATGTAATCATCTAACCATTCGTATATAATGTTGAAGTTCTTGTTGACGTGTCTCATGTTGCTCAAATCTTTCAGATACTTGTTCCAACTCTGGTGAATCAGCCTGTCTGTAAATACACCAAACAATATATCATGAATTATGGCAATCATAAATAAACATTGAAGAGATACATTAAATTGAAAACCTGTCACAAATCTCTTCTTATCAATGTGTGTGTGTATGTGTGCTAATGTATTATGTTAATATGAGGTGATGAATTTTAAGAGATATAAATTGAACACACAAAGACACTCTACAAGATACCCCGATTTAAAAAACTTTGACACAGATTAAGGGTGTACTGGAACTTTGATATCCTCTTTAGCAGATGGTGAACGAGTACATAACTTACCTGACCACTTCATTTGGTGCCGCCACCTGCTGGTGCGCAGGGAACTACTATCCATGAGTCCAGAGGAGAGATGCTGTTTAAGTAGATGAGATAAAAATGAACTCTGGCCAGTCATTTCCGGTGGATAGCCCCAGTCAGTACCTGTAGGAAAACATCATGTTATTGATAAACTGGTTACTAACAAATTTCACAACTGTTTTGTACAAGATTTTCAGGGCAATGATCTAGTATTACATCTCATGACTGACCTACTTCCTGAAGCCTGTCACGAATGTGTAGATTAGTCAGCCAAGAGGGGTGCGAGATCATTGAAAATCTTTTGTTACGAATATCACACCAATACGTATAAAAATGAGAGGTACCTCCACGGCCAAACTTGTAGAGCAGGTGGTCAGATATCTATAGCACCTTGGTTCAAACCCCAACTGGGCTATGTTAGAAAAGTGTTTCATCTTTTACCTTGTCTCATTTCCTTTGGAGGTCACTCGGTCCATTTAGCTTACCATATGCACAGAAGTGACCAGAACACGACAACATTTTTACTTATCAAAAGGATATCAACATCATGTCATCAAGTTTATCATTAATGTCATGTAAATGTCATTCAACCAGAGTGAGTCAGTGAGTATGGTTTAACGGCTCATCAATAAAAAAGTCACCCAACATAAGCTCCTTTTTCAGATACGTCTTGTGACATGGAGACTACATTTTACCAATTCTAAATCCCGTATCCATGGAGTCAGATGTCCACATGAATCACCAGAGATAAATGTGATATAAAACTGTTGATGACAATTATTAAAGCCGTTAATTGAAAGACAATGTTATTCATACAGATAATATTGGTTTTTGTCATTGAACAAATTTTGTTCAATTGTGTAAACAAATAATAACCCCCTCCCCCAATAGATTTGGATGACAACAGTTCTATTGCTGGTAAAAACCTGGCTGAAACCTTACTAACACATTAACAACATGGCACCAAACATAAAGTCATCAACTCAACCAGACAACATTGATAGAACACCACAACAACACCAACACCATCAATCTGTTATGCTATCAACACGTTATGCAATATTATCAGTATCCAGGTGGCTAAGATCACTCGGTGAATAATTGACACAGATTCTCTTTTTGTCTCAAAGTCTTAACAGACCATAATTTACCATTATGACCTTTTAACACTTACCAGTGGAAGTATTGAAGCTGGCATTGTGCAAGAAATGCTGAATACTCTCATTATGACCTTGGCTGGTCAAATGACCATTATCGGTTGTCATCTTCTGACCTTGACCTTCATGAAACGATTGCTCAGTATGATGCGGTAGCACATTCTCCTGACTGTTTGCTTCGCTCCTTTGAACGGGTGGATGAAGCATGACATTTGGATCATTTGAGGAGAACAGTGAATTTGTGTTACTCGCATCCCTCAGTAGATTAGGCTGACCTGGCCAGAGAGCTCCTGCTGACTGTGATACTGGAGTAACAGCCTCCTGAGAATCTTGGTGACCATGGTAATAGAGACTAGCCTGGGAGGTAGACTGTTGTTGTTGGTTGATCTGCGGTGTAACAGTTGAGTTTATCGGAAGGGATGTGCTTTTTGTCGTTGGCAGTGACTGGACTAGTGACATTAATGGAGAGTTCTGTATGACGGAGTCATGTAATTTTGACAAAGCTTCCATCTGGCTGGTGTTGGTGGCCGCCATGGACGTTTGACTGATAAATGACTGCTCCATGTTGGCACAGCTCTGATAAGGGTCGCTGAAGGGGATCTGGGTCAGTTCAGAGGCCATGGAGGAGTTCAGCGTGTTAGAAAGTGGCTGAAAGTCATCTTGTTGACTTGTTTCAGAAGCTGCAAAAGGTAAGACAGATCTAGTAAAAGAGTACTATAATAATAAACAATACATTCCACCCCCAAATACCTCACACTCACAGCCAGTTAAATCTAATCTTTACCTGGTGTCTTGTCGGTGCTGCCACCTATTGACTGATGTTCCTGTGGCTGATTCAAGCTGCAACAAATTAAATCATTCAGTTACCACATTGATAATAACATTTTAATCAACACTTAAACAGACCCATCACACACAAAGCCTGTTATCTACTGATGTTCCATCTATTTTTTTTTTGGTTTTATTTAATTTTTTTAGTTTAAATTGTTTGAACTGTTAAAAAACCTCTTTTCAAACAATAGGAAATTGAAATCCTGAAATCAACCTAAAAAAAGAAAATATATTGACAAAAATATATGACATCACTGACATCATAAACATATTATATGTGAATATATATCTTGTTTATATGTTTAGAATGCATACTACTAATACTATATGTCTCATAACTTGTACTCCAAGTAGCAAAAGTTGGTTCTAATTAAGCAAATGTGCCATATTTAAATAATTATTATTTCTGTGAAGCCATTTGCTACAGTGTATCAGTCAGGAAATTAATTGAACATTTGAGAATGTCTCCATGTCAATGATAAGAAATTATGAACGCTCTGAGAAAACAGGGCAATTAAATGAAAAATGCTCCATTTTATATAAACACACGTAATGGCCATCCACATCTGGTGCATTTTCTTGCCATTCACATAAATGTGTGGCCATCCATTTGGAAGGTTGGACATTAGCCTGGATAACAGTAAGTTTTGTTATTATTATCAAGGGGTATGAGATCATTTGAGATAACACGACAATAACCCTATACGGATATAAAGGACTGTGAATTAACTGAAGGGTGGGGATTTAAAAACCTTACAACATATGAAATAATGCGTAATTACAATATTTATAGATATACCTCTCCCCCCCCCCACCCACATACACAAACACACGTAAATACATATGGTTAAAAAACAAACAGTTTAATGGGTGTGTCAGGTTTGTTTAGCAGCCTCAGTGCATGCTGACTTCAATCTAAGGTCTTTTACTGTTTGGTGAAATATCCCACACACATAAGTAAGACTGGGATTTGTTGTGGGATTGCACTTAGCAGGTAAGTGCCTGTATTTTGAGGGTACCACAATGATTGTTTCTGGGACCATGTAACTACTGTTTGTACTCAAAACCAACTGATGAAATATATAGATGACGCAATTCACTGTAGTGTACCATTGTTATGCAGATGATACCTAAGTTTATTTGGCTATAAGGTCAAAAGAAACATTGTTGGACGTCTCAAAGAAACTAAAAGATTATTTGGCTGATGTCAGAGTCTGGTTGAGTATAAATAGGATTATGTTGAACCAGGAAAAGATGGAGCTCATAATCTTCAGACTAAAACACAAATAGGTGATAATTAAGGAAATCCAGCCTTTGGGAAGCTGAAGACTGTAACACAGTCAGTCAAAACAGTCAGAGTAAACTTTGATACTTCTCTGACCATGGTGAATCAATTAAACGCAATACCAAAAGCCTGTTATTACCAAATTCGTAACATTGGTCATATCAGGTCATAGCACATGCCTTGATAACATCATGGCTGGAATATGACAATGTTCTCATATATGCCTATCAAACACACTGATGAAACATCCACAAAGGGTAGAGAACTCAACAGCTCGTCTGGTCATCAATACTCATAAATGAGACCATCTACCATCAGTCTCCTTGGCTTCCAGTCAATTACAGCTGCGTATGTTTTTAAAAAAAACATTTATACAAAGATGTAAATTTGCTACATCTATATAATCTGTCTTGTTGTGTACTCTAGAGTAATCATCTTACAGATTATATGGGGGGAGACTATATATATATATATATATATATATATATATATATATATATATATATATATATATATTGTATATTATTATTATTTTTATTGATCCTCCAACCATGAGGTCTACAGTTCAGTTAACAAGCATCTGAACTACAACAATATCCCAAAGAAACGTGGTGTGAGGACCATTTTTGTAGACTAATGTCCTGCCATGGACTAAGAGGACTTAAAGAAGAAGAATCTCATAGAACAAAATGATGAGGAAATATTAACAGGATGACTTTTAAACAAATCCTTCAGTACAATAATTGTAAATTTATAGGAATACAAAAGATGAGACATAGAAAAGTTCTGAAAATAAATTTCTAAAATATTTTTACATTGATCATATAAAAGTAAATTCTTTATAAATATCATTGTTGCTGTCAATCATCTTAATATTATTATCATCATTATTATATGATTAGTACAATTATATTTTTTAGTGTTTTGTCACTTATCACACCTGAGATATATGGCTGATTGTCAACAAAACTGAGTGAAACTTACTGCTGACACACCGCGGGTTAGGCTCAAGATGTTTGGTCACTGGTCATTCCATTATGTAGCACCACATAATGGAATCAGATCCCAGACATACTGATACATTGTCATTCAATCAATAGTTTTAAATCTATCCTTAACACTTATTTGTTTAGTATTGCATATTCTAATGTCCATGTAACAGTTCATCTAGTAATTTTTATCTAATAGAAAACTTCTACCTGAAAATTTCAAATAAATATCTAAATTTCAAACTTCTAAACACATTTGATAATTTTATGTATATTATGAAGAATGCCAATCATCTTTTTGCCAATTTTGTAAATGTTAACTGGAACAACAGAAGCTCTCTTTTATATAAATGAAATACAGGTAGCACTTATTCTTAAGCTCAGATATATGTAATTGACTAATAAGCCTGTAAGGCTGGCTATATGTTATTACTTGTTTTGTTACAATGATGATCTCTGTATACACTTGTCAGTATAATAAAAGATACTTGACTATATTCATTTTTTATTAAAAAAACAGACCCAGAACAACAGAGTTGAATGTGGTGCTATATAAAATCCCATATTATTATTATTATTATCTCTTAAATGCACGGTACAATTAACTCCAAAAATCAAATCATTTAAAGTCGTGGTGGTGGTTGAAAATAACGCACCGCAGGAGGTCGGGAGGTCAGAGTACAACAATTCTAACATTCTCCAATTTAATTGTCCAACCAGCTATATTTATCGTTTAATTACTCCACCTTTCTTCAAAGCAACATTTTACATAACTATATGCCTCCATAGTCAATGTTCCTCAAACATCAGCTAGTGCAACTCAGGTACCAGTAGCTGTCATCAAGCGACAATTATCATAACCGACAGCTTCAGTGCCATAAGAACAATTGATACTTGACGTCAATGATGCCATTATGGCATCATGGACTTGGTATGTAGGACGTGAATTATAATACTACCGTCGGCTATCCAGATTATATACCGTAGTTATAATAATGAGCTTTGATATTATTTATGACTAGCAGACTAATTTGTCATTGTATAAACTGGACATGTATATACTTGTTAAAGATAATTATATCGCCACATACTATTCAGATTAATTAAATATCCGATGAAAATTGTTATATAAAACCCACAAACCAGGTGAGCTTAGGCCAATGCCACTGCTCTAGATGTGAAACAGTATTGTTTCTGTTCCCGGGTCAGGAATTCTTATACTGTTTTTAAGAGCATACTTTATCTGTTGCAGTCGTATGTGTGGGTGCGTGTATATCGATCAATCCACAACAGATCACCTATTTTCCACCAACGAGCCAATCGGCATACTTTGATCAGATGATAAACATGATGTTAAGTGAATAACTTCAGATGATAGCACTTTACTGAAGCTTAATCAAGCCTGTTCAGTGTTCCACCTAATATCATTAAGGCAATTCACCTGTTTGTCTAATCTAAAAGTGTGTAAAACAAATCTTCTTAAACAATATTTTCAAGTTGGAACACTCTCCAGGATGAATGGGAAGAAGGTAACAGGAAAATAACCAGTGGACAAAAGAGGAAATATCCTGAATTGTAATTTTCCAGCATTTCTTCCTTACAGTCATATATGAAACCAGACAGTACTACACAATATACAAAAAGTCGACTGTGTTTAATAACAAGAATATTAAACCCAATTTCCTACTGGAACTCGAGAATGTTTTTTTTTTCATTCTTCAGCAAGATCTTTACAGTTTTCAGTCTTTTCTGTTAAATAGTTCATAGGAATTGACATCATAGACCATCGCAAGTATAACAATAGAAAAGAACGGAGTCATGTTGATTGTAGAAATCTGCATGTCCACAGTGAAGCCATTGTTATTGCAATTAAGATATAAGGTTAATCAGTGCTTTCATCTGAATCCTGGCAATGATTGTTTAATGGGCAAAAGAGTCTCTCTCTTCACACACACACACACACACACACACAGTTAAGCAGATTATAATTTGGGAATAGATTGAACATTCTAAATATATATTAAAAAACACAAATGAACAATAACTTCATTATCTTTTCTGAAGTATTTTTGTATGTAAAATTATAAATGACCTGTTCTGATGTTTTATTTCCTGATATTTTTGTCTATCACGTTTTTCCGTGTTACTTTTTTTTCCTGGATTCACATTGTATAGGGTGTTACATAAATAATGTACAATTATTATTATTTATATCCTAAAGGTAATAAAAAACAACTATAACAATAATAATAAGACGTTTATACTGGGCCATTATTCCATGGTGTGTCATATTTCTAAATACATAAATTGTAACAATAATAATAATTACAAAACTTCTATAGTGCCAATATCCTCAAAATGAATCGAGCTCAGTGGTACACCTGGTACAGGGGTCACCTAGTACATGGGGTCACGTAGTACAGGTGTTGGGCAAACTCATAGTCCAGGTACGATGCAAAATTCATCAACAAATGATCATATGGAGTGGAAACTTGGGAAGGATAAGGAAGTCTGAAATGGTGAGTTTTCAAATGATGACAGAAAGAAACTATGCTATTTGATGAATTAACATGGTCAGAGAGCGAATTCCAAAGAGTAGGGACAGCAGCTGAAAAAGCACAAGTCCCAACATGAGTTTCGACCCTGGAAACAGACAACAAGTGAAAACCAGATGAATGGAGTTCTCTGCGCTTGGGTGCTAGATATGATGATGCTTGATGTTTTACGGCCACTTTTGTGCACGAGGTAGGCTAAATGAGCCGAGCGACCTCAAAAGATAATGAGGCGATGTCAAAGATGAAACAATCTTGAGATGTGCCCACACCGAGATTTGAACACTGGTAGTAGTGATCTCTGGTCCAACACGCTACCCCTAGACCACGGAGGAGCCCCTTGGGTGCTAGATATACATTTGCGTATGTTTAATATTGTAATGTTAGGTTAGTAAAGTCTGTTTATATCTATTATTTATCATTATTACCTCATCCTGATATTATTACTATCAACATTTTATTTACCAGATCCTAATTAAATGGAAATTCAATTAACTGTTTTCTAAGATTTCACTTATATTATTTTTTTACTTGTATACAATAATCATTAGTACTATTTTATAAATATCAATTTGATATGTTATTAATATTTGCCTAATGTCATAATGTACGGAATGGAAAATTAACATTTTTGGAGCAACTAAATATTCCAATTAGAAATAACTAATCATCTGTTTATAAGTAAAGTATTTTGTTGTATTTTATATTTAAAAAAAATTATTTGGTACTTAATCAAATAAACACAAATTATAAACATTACTCATTTAGGTTTACATCATGTATACAGGTCACCTATATGTCTACTTGATAAAAAACATTAAAGGTGATATTTACTTTTAAATACCTCCTTAGTACAGAGTTAAGTACGTACTTAAGTGTGGTCTAGTAATTAGCTAGATTACTTCTATCTGATCAGTTTTAAAGGTAATCTCAGGTAATACATACCTGTATGCTGGCTAGGCTTAAATGACTCGTCTTTGTTTATTACTTACAAGAGACACACTGAGATTGGTACAAGTGTGTTGTTAAGTTTATATAGTTATTATTAGAGTAAGTGTAGCTTACACAACAAAATTACACCATATCTACCTGTTTATTGTTTGCCATTAGAGAAGAACATGAACTTTAAATGTACAACAACAAATGCTAACACTTTGATGACAATCAAACTCTGGTGATGAAGACAAAGAAGAGTATTATATATGTTTGTTATGTCATCATGAATGTCATTCCTTTAGTGGTGAATGTTAAATGATCTAATGAGGGGTTCTTAACTTTTTTAAATCTCAGAATCTGATGAAAGCTAGGCATTCCTCCCTAGGAAGTGTGTGTGTGTGTGTGCATGTGTGTGTAGGTGTGTCTCTGTGTGCACGTGTGTACATTGCCTGACATATTGGTTTCCCCACAACTTTAGTCTTATCAAAGTATAACCACACACAATCATGGTTTCTGCCAGACATTGTGAAGTTGACAAATATCAATATATATATATATATATATATATATATATATTATAATACACAAAACTGTAATCTCAATGTTGCAGAATCAGGTTTTGTTTCTGGTATGTATTCAGCATGAGATAACTATCAATAGTGAATATATGCGAATGTTCACCTTCTATACTCACCCTGGTGCTAAACACCAAGTGCTTAACATTAACTTGATGATCCCCCAAATGCAAAGAAACGATGTGACTTCATGTGTCAGATCAATCCCAAATTCATCTAATTTACCACGATGAAACAGTGTGGCTTCACTTAAAATCCTTTTGTTGTGTTGATCTCCCAAGATCATCCCAACCATAGATTTAGGGCAACCATCACTGACCTGTATCACTTGTTAGACTACATTGTGTTGAAATATAAATGCAATTTATTTATATTTATAAAATTATTTATCTAGCATAAGTAATAGTCGATTTAAAATAACGTTTCATTTTTGTATTTAATCAATAAAAATAAATGTGATAAATAAATTATTTAAATCATGATTTAAATTAATCAATTAAATCAAATGATCCCAGAGCCATTATGACAATGACAATGCATATTTAACAAAGCAGCAAAACTAGTTATATCATTCTAATATAACAATGACCATTATTAGTAGATGACATCAAAGGCAATATCCAATATATGATTTACATTTACATACTTTTACTCATCCTCAAGTATTGAGGTACTCATTTTGTACTCATTCTCAACAAAGAAAAACTAATTTCTCAGTAATCCCAATTGATTCATTATTTTCACAAGTTCTATCATGGATGTTCATTCATTCAGTCTGAAGTTTTTGCTACAGACAGACCTCTGACTTAGATCGCTGTTCACAATCGGATAACCGCTGCCTTGACCTACTTCTAGGACTCTCAGCATATCGGATTACCGCCGTGCTCTTAGACTTCGCTTTGTTTTCGAAAGATACAGAAACTCTACGGAGAAGGACTCCACCACAGAGACTGTTCCAAACAAGCGACAGCCTCGGGATACTCCCCGAACTACAAGCAAAGGCAAATCATGGATGTTCTCAGCAAGACAGGAGAGTTTGACAAATAGACATCAAAACTGTAGGCATCCATTCGATAAACCCTTATTGTGCGAAGACACAATTTTCTTGATGACTTTTTGGAAAACATAGAAATAATATCGTACTGGTTGCCATTAAAAGAAGCAATAGATCAGCTTTCAATTCCTCCGTGAAGAAAGCACACTGTACTGATTTCCGCTAAAAGCAAAAAAAACCTACTTCTTATGAAGTAGATCCTGTTAAACAAGGAAAAGAACCTTTAGTGACATATATTTATTTAGTGACTCAGTAATTATTTAGCCTGTCAGGGTCAAAAAAAGGTCACATTTTCTCATCTTGAAGATTCTTGCTATTTATGACATACAAAAAAGGCTTCCTTTATTTTCTGTTTTTCATGCATAAACTGGATAATAGGGAAGTATTCAATAAATGATTAGACAAGGTAGTTTTAGCAATAAATCACCGTGTGTGCGTGGGCGCGTGTATATGTGTGTGTATCTCTCTCTCTCTCTCTGTGTGTGTGTGTGTGTCTGTGGCGTGCGTGTGTTTCTGTGTGTCTGCATTACCAAAATATTCTGAACTAGATCATAAAACTACTTTTCAGTATTTACACAGAAGTGAGGAGAGCTGAACTATATATATATATATATATATATATATATATATTTATTTGCTTGTAGTTTGGGGAGTATCCCCTGGCTGTCGCTTGTTTGGCACAGCCTATATATATATATATTGTGTGTGCGCGCGCGACTGAGTGTATGCAAGCAGGCATGGGTGAATTATTCTTATAAACTATATATCAAAAGCCGCAAACAAACACCTCTAAAGAATAAAAGATTGCAATTAGAATGCCAAATAAATACGTCTTAAGAGTGATTCAAGTCTTAAGAGTCAGTCACGGACCATATCATACATCCTTCATTACAGCAAATCTCCAATCAGTTATATATAACCATTGACCCACCATTGGCAACTGTCAGTAAACACATCTATTGTGACTTCAATATCATCGGATTGCAATTACTTCAGCTCTTCCACCATCAGTAAGCACGCTGTCAGTTTAACACAAACTTGGCTTATATTGGCTATAAGAAGCCCTCACACAGTAGGGAGTCTGGCATTGGTACTGTGATTAGCATTACGTAGCACACAAGATTTTTCTCGGGATATTTGCAAGGATATGGTACAAAACTGAAGAATTAGTTTGAAAGTAAGTTTTTTACTGAAATAGAGTGGTACAGGAATAATGTTCTTACCAATATAATAATTTGAATGTGTCATTGCTAATGCTACAATTAACAACTCATGGCTTCCTAGATTAAGATAAACCCAATATATTATGTCATAATTGGGGCACGAACGCACACACGCACAAACGCACGCACGCACACACACACAGAGAGAGCTGCGTTAAAATCTGAGCGATCTCGTCCATGATTGTCCGCCAATCAGAAAAAAATTGTGTGTTTTAAATATTAATAGCAGCCGAATTTATATCAGTTTGGTTAGTTATTTGCAATGTCCGCGTATTTGGAGCTTGCACACGCGCACACACAATATATATATATATATATATATATATATATATTATTTATAACTGCATTACAAAAACACATCCCTAAAACACATAATGATATTGGGAAGCCACGTCTTTTACTACAACAGTTAGTGTCTATAAGCCCATCTTGTTCAGTCAATCGTCTTTTATCAAAGGCCTAACGGCGTCTCACACCTGCTAAAGGTTGGTACATAATATTACAAAACAACAACAACAACATTTCATGCTTGACAAAAATCACTTTCAGATTGTCCTTTTAGAAGCTAATCCATCCGAACGTCATCCTTGGACATCCTAACTGATACCTAACAGGGTTTCCCAATGATTGTTAGCCCAGACACATTAATACCGGCAATTATACTGACACATTCAACACCCTGACCCACACGAACAATTACATTATTAGCACACACCAACAGACCATATAACATCTCAACGTCGGGGACACATCACTTAAATGTTTCTAATTGTCTCTGACGAACAACCAGCCACCTTTGGTGACCAGTCACAACAGACACTACAGGTCTATAGTGACAAAAGTCCATCTGATGTCCAAGCCAACTGTTACCAGGCGTTTATAGACCCACATAGGCCTGTGACTATGTTCGCGGAACTGACCAATCAGAACCGAGCAGCGAATGGTGTCAAATACTTGCTGTTATCATAAGGCTGGGCGACTAGCTTTTCGGCTGGTAGACTGACCTGTGCCTTTGTAGAGAGTTGTTATGGAGCTGTCTTATATCACACGTGATTTTCATGGTAGGGAGTTATACAACAAATGGGACGATTTCAGTGGTGATGCAATGGAGGATGAGTTGGTATTTCTGACCGGTGAGTGTAAATAATGTTTGACAACTGCTCAATTAAGTGTGTTAAAGACAAGTAGTTCTCTCACCCTCGCTCATTAACTTTCACCCTATATATATATATATATATATATATATATATATAGGTACAGAGACATTGGGTTTACACTAAATAATGTACTTAAATAATGATAAAATATGGTATCTGATTAGTATATATGATACTTAGTATAATGGAAATATCCAATAAGCTCAGACTTAGACTAGAGTCTAGTTGAGAGTTATATATTTTGACAATGTGAGTGAGTGACTCACTTGACTCTTGTTGAAATAAGAACAGAATGAAACAATTCCTACTTCAACTATTGTTTGATTTAACTAATAGCATACATCACCTTTTCCTCAAACTTACATTTACTTCTGGGATATAATTAGTCGATTTCTCTTTTAACTAATGACATTGGTCATAAACGATGAAAAAACAGGAACTTCTTCTAATATCAACATAGTATGGATGTCTAGTGGGATATCGCATATTTATATTAGTGAGTGTGTGGAGTGGTATTGAAGCCGTAACAAATGCTAATAAGCTGATCGGGGAAAATCTCCAGGCTGTCGCTTATTCGGCACAGCCTCTATGTTCGAGTGGTTGAGAAACCCCTCCCCCGCCACCCACAGGGGAGCAGTACCGAAAGATGGAGCCGATATACCCGAGGGTGGCCACTGCCAGAGTGTTTTACGTCCTCAGGGTTTTTTTTAACGTCCCCCATTATTTTAAATAATTCAGTGGAGACGGCAGGGTCATTTAACGTGGTCAGCCACTCACGATGTTGTGAGCCGAGAAATTAATCTCTGGAAAAGTTTCGACCTCTTGCGGGGTTCGAACCTGTGAACGTTGGCACCAAGTGCTGGGTGTTTGACCGCTAGGCCACCGGAGATCACGCAATCAGGATCAGGTTATAAAAATGGTTATAATCACGGGTCACTGATACTGAGTGATAGTGTCCACACTCTCGGCTTACACCAGGTCCTTGGTGTGTGTGTGTGTGGGGGGGGATATCCAGGAATTAGATCCTCTGGCAGGTCATAGTTCAGGTCCATAGCCGGTGGAACACTATCTTATCGACGGGCCGTACTCGTTGCGTACACATCTGGTACGTGGTCAGATGTTGGGATATGAACCAGTTCACAGATTATTCATTACATCATTGTGACCCTGACTCAGATGTGTACTCAGTGAAAATGTTCTCAGTCCTCAGAGGGTATTTATAACGACGTCTTCTAAGTTTTATACATTTTATCCAAATAGCTGAAATTTGCCATTATGGTGATGCTGGCCCATGATGTAGATTTATAGTGACCTGGGGCGATGCCTTGGCACCTACAGTTAACGAGTTAGTAAAGAGTTGCTTGGTTTTTAACTATAGAAAAAGATATATACTGTAGGTGTGTGTTTTCTGGGATGCTGCATTATGTGGTTTCTTTGGGGCCATACTACAAGACGCTGACCAATCTGCCATATTCAATATTAAGCTCAGCATCCATGATAATTTAGAGGGAGATATTCAAAGCGATGGTGCATTTTTGACGAGAAGAAGGACACGGTATCCTTCAAATACGCTAGCCACTGATCCTCAGCTGTAGCCGATGTATTAATCTTCAGAGTGTACTATGGCCCCAATGGGTTATACTGTGGAACCCCTTATCCATTCTCATAGTCATGAAGTTGAAATTCCAGCCGCAGTTTTAGTGAGTAGTACGGATGGAAAACAATGGTTTTAGCCATCGAAATTTATTTTGAATTAGTCCCTCAAGTGAAGCAGAATATTATAGATCATAAACGTGTCTCTTAGTCAGTGATTTGAGGTAACCAGTCACGTAAAATGGCAGCCATTTCCACTTTTATTATTATTATTATATTCGGATTGGCCAAGACCAATATCTCACCCAACTTACAGGAGAGTTGAAATACCCTGATAGTGGCCACTGATTTTAACATCCCAATACGATCTAACTTCCCCCACCCCCCTCCCCCACCACCAATATCTGCTCAATCTCCGTGTTTCTACACCCTATCACATCACAAAATGACAGACAACATACAATTAACTACGCCTTCACTTCCTGCTCATACCCGGTCCCCAGATGAGCCACAAGATAAAGACGTCATCCGTTTGTAATTAACCAACTTCTACCTGGACAGCATCAAGTGCTATCTTGTTTACAGATCAGATAAATCAGATAGGATGTGTATCTTTCTGCTGTCTCTGTTTCTGATTGTAACTTTTACCTGCCAATTAACTGACTCCATTCAAATGATCTGAGCTGAGCTCAAAGGGTTCTCACCTCAGTAATGGGTCATCTTTTTTCTGGTATTTTGGCTAAGTATCCGAAGCTGATCATAATCATTATCATTATGGTAATATATGCTACAACCAGAATATGATAATGGAATTTTTGCTTATGAGATGAACAGGGGCTCAGTAAGTACCCACGGGGGGGGGGGAGGAATAACCTAAAGGAATTACTAGTGTTTCGATTATAATCAAAGCACTTTCTGGATATGAAAAAAACCTAGCAATGCATTTATAAGGAAATAGCCTTAACTTGTTGACAGTTTATGACTAAATGAGGTAAATGTGAGGTTAAGTATTTGATAATAATCATTATTAATCATATGTATTACTTATGCCATCATGATGTGTTGGTTTGTGATAAAACAAACTATTGTCAAATATCAATATTTAAACGTATAATTATTCTATCACGGTTTAAGATGTTAGTTTATTGATAATTGTCATCTGGTTAATAAATAATTTAAATATTTAAATTATATACTGTTTAGCTTCTATAGTTATATAATCTAATCTAGGATGTTTAATCTAATCTATCACTGGCTATGGGTAGTCCTACAGATATATTTAGCACTGTATGTCTGCTAACAAAATAAATACAAACAACACAATATCATTGGAAAACTTTTAAAAATAATTTTCTAACAACAATAAACATGGAGTGTGTTTAGTATCAAGTACAATATTACATGTACTACTTTATTAAATAAAAATCAAATAATTACTACCATACTTAGTATTCAAAATTGATACCAAATCAAGTATGGTTCTTAATCTGTGGGCATTATATAGATCAATATAGTTGCCATATATAGTTATCATGTTATATGTAAGTTTCATAACAACTCAGGTGATCTCTATCATTTCTCAGTGTGTTTAGAGAGGGCTTTGATTTAACAAAGCCACACAGAACCACTTCAGTTATTGAAGTCCACTTCTAATCCATCAGCAACAATCTAATTTCCTGATGTAACCGGGTACAGTGTGCTTTAAATAGAGACTGACTATAATGCCACCAGCTATCATATTAGGGCCACTTTAACACATCTGCTAGTTGAGATCTGATTTGATACAAACTGTCATGCTAGTGTAGCAATTGTTAAATTGAATCAACCCAGATCAGATTTTTACAACATGCCTGGTTCAGCACAACAATAGACATATAATTAGCATATTAAACTGGACAAAAGAACTGGCTCAATGTTTAATTCTCACACATTATATATATATATATATATATATATATATATATAAGGTCTGACAGACTGCATATGTATATAGATACATCAAAAGGCTGGTGTGTGTAGAAGCTCACCTGTCAGTGCATGTTGATGTCAATTAGTGGACAATCAGTGTGTAAACAGAGCAATTGATTGTTGATCAGCCAAACGAAGTGATACCTTTCTATAAATCTTGAAAGGAATGTCTATTGTTGATTTAAATAAGATGCATAAAAACAACTAAATGTCAGCTGTTATAACTACCAGTCTAATATTATTTCTACGTGACATTAAACAAACTACACTAAGTACACATACGCACGGGTGTGCGCACATTCGCGCGCGCACAGATGTGTATAAAATGCAGTTTGACAACAGTTATCCACATCCAAGGATTGACAGCAGAGACAGCCAGCTATTCACCGTTCTACATCTTCTATGCTACAATAAGCTGAGTATATACACGGCATACCGACCCGTTGAAACTGTCTTATTATATTAAACTTAGAGCAAGTTAAGAAATATTTTGGGAAGGTTCTTAAAACCCATTTATTTAAATTAGCCTATTTGTAAATATAATACATCAACCGATGTAGTTATGTATAAAATATGTTTGCGCTAAATGGGCTTGTTTTAACTATGTTTTAAATGTAAAGTGCCTTAGATAGAGCAGTTCAAGTTGAATAAGGCGCTATCTAAATTGTTATTATTACTATTACTATTATTCTTATAATATATTTGCATATAAGATCAGCACATTCTGATTACGGCACTCTTGCACAATCACATACGAGCTACTCAAGAAGAAAGGAAAGGGGTCTTTTTGGGGTCACAGAAATGTCTACTTAATGGCTATTTGTACTCACTGTAAATGTAATATTACATCATTCAGATCAGGCATTTCACCTGAACAGTTGATATATACCCTTTTGTGTGGACATCGTATTGTGTTATAAACTGTTTTGGGGGATCTGACCTACATTTGGGCTTGCTGTGTAAATACCCCAAGACGTAGATCAGCCAATATTAAATGGCTTGTTTTTATGATTAGTCTCGATGCTGCAAACCGGACGCTGATCAGTTGACGGTACTTGTACTTTGGTCAAGAGCCGGCCACTGTTTAGAAAGTATACAAGTCAATGAGCTATTTGGTGTGACAGTGAATAGCAAATAAGTTGACATATGTAAATTAAGTTTATAGGGAAGTTTTTTTTATCAGCTATATTAACTACTAACATAAATCTTTTGGAAGATCGGACTAAAACTTTTTGTGAACTTTAGTTCAGCTGAAAGAATGATGAAGTAAGGAGGTTTGTATGGTAATGATTAATGATTTTGGTTTGGTATGATGTCAGCCAATTGTTTTATCCGCAATCAATTAATTAGCTGATATCATTCCATTTGATTTATTTTGGTTATCGGGATATAAATAGTGCTGTCTCATCGGTAAGTAAAATTCCCTGCTCACGCTAGCATCTGTCATTTTGCACAACCACCTTGTGATAGGCTCAAAGGTTTTTAATATATATATATATATATATATATATATATATTGCAGAATGACTGTGCATATACTATAAATAATAGGTACAGCTAAATTCTTTGTTGTTTATATTTCAATCATTAACTATTAAGAGTGAATCTGTGCATCATATATTTGAAGCGATATCTCAAAATTACGTCTTCATTATTTTTAGAACCAGAAGGTATGGCTGCATCAATGTTATCACTATCAGTGGCAGAGGAGTTTTTGATCTGCAGCCAATGTCATCATCCTATAGACGTCCAAAGATGCTCGCCAATACTCGCTAGTACACCCTGTCCGAAGAGAATGCCATCAAAATATCAACAATACACCAGCACGCCCTGCTTATCGCGCGAGGATTCCTCACCCAAAGAACGGCTTCGAAACATCAAACAGTCATATACAGAAAAGGCTATCAACACGGACAGCAAATATCTGACAACGGCGTGCAACATGTCACTGCTTTCAGACAGAATGGCACAGAGTTCAGTTGACAATCCTGAGTGTTATCTCAGTGAGGACCGAGACCTTGAGTCTGAGGACTTTGTGTCAGGATATTCGTGTGAACTACCAGAGCAGCTAAGTACAGCTTTGTGTGGGACGTGTTCCTTGAGTCGCCAACGCCGTCAGGAGTTAAATCTGCTCGGTGATAAAACTAACCATGGCAGTAGGATGTCGCTGTATTTCCCAGACAGGACAGGTTTTGATTTCGACGACAATCGGACAAATGACGGCTACCACGACAGCAGCATGTCTCACTCGATGAATTCAGAAGATTCTGGAGCTTGTGACGTAGATGTAGGCTTGCCATCATCTAACGACTGCAGCTCCCATGAAAAGAAAACTGACCCTGAGCAAGAAACCTGTATGAAGGAAGTAAGTCAACGGCTTCGATCACTAAATAAATCAAGCTCGATCTACAGCTATGACAACAGTAGTAGCTATGACATCATCAAAACGCCAAAAAATCAATCCAGAAGTCAGAGAAGCACAAAATTAGAAAAAAAGATCATTAAACAAGAGATTATTACCGAATCCCAAAAGAAAAAACCACCCGGGATTCTCGATGATTTAATGGAACAGTTTAATGCACAGAAAGATAGTGTCATAAAAATAAATAAAACTGCGGAAGACAGGTTTGCCAATGTACGACGACACATGGACTGTGCAAGAAAGTACTACCATGAACTCATAGAGCAGTGGTTCTGGAAGAACATTATCATTCTGGAGAAGGAACAAGAACAAAACAGACAAGACCAGCAAAAACGAGTAGAAACAATTAGAACAGCCACAGCTGATGTACAAAAATACACAACTAACATGGAACAGAAGAAAGAACAGCACACACGGTAAGAGAATCGCATGTAGATTTGTAGTATAATCTGTATTCAGGTTTAGCGACACATGACTCTCAATTAAACAGTGCTGGGTGACAAGATTACAAAGATATTTTTGTAATCTCATTAGTCCTGTAATTTCTGCACAAATACCGTAAATATACCGGTAGCTACATCATTCCTACATTGTTGAATTCTACTACGTGAAGACCTTTTGGTTTACGGTACCATTGATCAAAGTTAGAAGAGTGTATATTGCTAGTATAAGAAATAATCTGTTTTGTGTATATGTGTATATAGAACTCCAATTAGACTAACAGGTTGTGAATTACATCCAAATTTGTCAAAATTAAGTAGATGGATATCGACCGAAGTAAAAATGTTAAGTAAATATTAAAGTAAAGTTAAGACATCTACATTGACTTACTTGGTCCAATTTGACGAAATAATTTCTAAATATGTTACTTCGTTTTCAGGACTGGTCACGAGTTGACAGAAAATGCGAAAAGGTTAAGTAAATGTGTAGAGGAGTTAATGGACTTGACGACTAGACTGAATCAAGTAGTGTTTATCACTGGACATTGTCAATATCTGACTAAGGAACATCTAGGAGGTGTCATCATTCAGCGACATCACGGCACAAAATGTCTGCCAAGATCGGTGCTGCCTAGTAAATGTCTCTGGTCATTTGACAGCCGCGGTGGCAGGACATCCGATTATATGGCAACTGGGCTGTCGCTGACATCCAGTGGAGATGTTATCGTGACCGACACCGGACTAGATATGGTCACGGTGTTCAGTAAGAGGGGGAGAAAAACGCTCGACATCAACACGACACCTGGTGATAATCCGACGACGGCTATAGAGTTTGGTGACGTCATAGCAGTCACTTGTGGCAGTGAAGTGAAACTGTACAACAAGGACGACGGGATATACCACTGCAAGCAATTACCATGCTCACTGAATCATCCACAAGGTGTCACCACTGATAACCATGGTCATCTGGTTGTCAGCGGCTACTGCATCGACATACCAGCAGTTGCTGTCTACGACAGCAAGACATATTTACTAAATGAGATCATAAATGGTGATAACCGATGTGATCAGGCCTGCGAGGATACCACTGGCTCGGAGCTCGATGAACCAACGTATCCGGTGCTGTTTTCGAAGCCCTGGTATGTAGCCATTGACAAATCGAATAACTTTCTGATCAGCGATCGTGACTCGCACACGGTCAGTGTGATCAGCCGACGAGGTGAGGTCATAGAACGCATTGGATCACTTGGACACAAACTTGGCAAGTTTTTCCAGCCGGCAGGACTCTGTACAGACCAACAAGGGTGCGTCATCATTGCTGATTCACAAAATAACAGAGTGCAAGTTTTGACTCCTGACCAGTGTACAGTGTTATGTCTTGTAGATGATGAAAACGATGGTATTGAATGTCCGACAGATGTTGCACTAGACAAAGATGGATTACTTTATGTGTTACAAGGTAATGGACTTGTCAGGGTGTTTCAATATAACTGAGTGATTACAGCGTGTTTAGAGAGACATGTTTTGCAATGTGTTTGCAGTGTGTGTGTGTGTGTGTGTGTGTGTGTGTGTGTGTGTGAATGCAAAACTACTACTGAAAAGTGCTGTAATTTGAGAATAAATTATCACAATCATACCTGTCTCAAAAATTATAGATAAATGATGTGCTACTACATCCACTTTACATTTCATTTCGATGAAAGAGTAAAACACCATTCTAAAGAAACAATCATCTCAGTGTTACAACTACTTTTATGTTAAACATGAGAGTAGCTAAAAAACATCAATAATTGAAAATTATGAAATAACTAAACAGATCGTAGAAATTAACAAATAGTGGAAAATTGTCATGCCCATTAAAATGATAATTATGTGATTAGTACAGTTGTTAAGCTAATCAATTTTTCTTGAAGGAAGCATTAAAATAAAAATTTTAAAACAAATCCTCTGAAGAGCGTTCAGAATCACCCAACATAAGAAATGATTAACGCGTAAAAAAATATCACTCTGAAATGGAGCCAGACTGACTTTATGTTATTCGGGGCCAGATTATTCATGATGGTTTTTTTTAATAGCTAATCTGAAATAGATTCCCGTTTTTGACGATGAAGATTATTTAAACTGAATTACAAGAAAAAGAATCAGACAGCGTTTAAAAATAAGGCTCCACTGAGGTCAGTAATTTGGCCTTTTATTCCTATGGAATACACGTATAAAATCTTTTGTAAATTGTCTCCAGCTATTGTTGATAGTTTGATTCTGGCAATACAACTATACAGAATGCTGAAGTATCTTTAAAAAAAATAATACACAGACAATTTATATCTGTAACAGGACAATCAACAATCAGCTTTCTTTCTGGGTTCTCAAACTTTGTAACTACGGTTTAACCATATCATTCTCATGTGTACATATCTGAATATTCATGGAAGCCAGAAACTTCAGAATTTATGTGTTACTTTGAAAGACTCTATTGGGCAAAAGTTTGAATATTAGAAACCTCAACGATGTTAAAGAATGTTTCAATGGACATATTTTGGTACAAAACTAACAATGTAACAATAATAATCTGAAAGAATGTTTCTTATAGTAAATTCCAAGTTTAATATTGACCCAGGATTTCACAAAATTAGCTACACAAATGACAGAAATTACAATAAAAACGCCTGCCATTCTGAAATAGATCTAGCAATGATAACTGAAAGATAATACATCTATACTCCAGTCATAAATGATGTGTATGTATTACTATTAGCCTTGTGTTATTTCTTGGATGTGTGTATTACTAATAGCTTTGTGTTATTTTTTTGGATGTGTACATAACTATTAGCTTTGTGCTATTTCTCAGATGTGTGTATTACTATTAGCCTTGTGTTCTTTCTCGGATGTGTGTATTACCATAAGCCTTGTGTTATTTCTTGCATGTGTCTATTACTACTAGCATTGTGTTATTTCTGGGATGTGGCCCAGAAATTAATGCTCAAGAGAAACTATAATCCGTGTCAGTCTAGATGGAGTGTATTTATAAAATGTTATAACATTGTCACCTGATGTCATTATTCCGTGTCTTAGCGATATCTTGGAGCCTGAACAGGACGCTCTGATGAGTTTTACGTAAATGGTCTTTATTCAAATAGCTTCACATTGCACTTCACAGACCACACAAAGATCTGCTGTTGGCTGTTGTTCTTTGGCACACATAAACAACCTAATATAGATGATTCTTTTATCAATAACTTTACCGAGTGAACTCACCTCTGTAGATATCTTTCAACATTTGTTTTGTTACTGTCATCGTCAGTGGCTGTGTCTAGTACAGCTGTACTTAGATTGGCTGCAGTGCTACTTGTTGTCGTGGTTACGGGTTGACTAGTTACGGATGACAGAAGGCTGTTGGCAAAGCTTTGCGATGCGGCTACGTTATATCTAAACAAACCCTGAAATAGGATGTTTAACAAGACTAAAATTGTTATTGCATAAACTAAAATTCTGTTAGTGTGTGTGTGTACATCTGTGTATGTGACTGTATCTGTATAGGTATGTATATACGTACATTTCATACACCTTTCATTATATATGAATACAGTTTTGGTTTCTTAATTATGAAAAGATTTATCATAAAAAAATCATTACTAATTTTACTCAAACACCATATATTACAGCAGAACATGATAAATTATTTGTATTCACTCAAATTACTGATACTTATAACTTTTTATATACAAGGATAAATTATTCATATGTATGACAAGAATACATTGCCATAAAATACATACTTCCAATACACACACGACCAGACATGCAAATACACAAACAGCATTTTATTGAGCTGACTATAATTATTAGCTGTGATTAGTTAGGGGCCAATGGGAAGACAGCTTCGGCTACATTGGTCCCCCAATTTCTTTATATGTAATATACTTTTAAAATTGCATTATGTATACGTTATTTGATATTGAAAATAAATACTATATATGATGTATGCGTGTGTGTGTGTGTGTATGTATATATATATATATATATATATATATATATACTACTACTACTACTATACTATATGTGTTGTGTGTGTGTGTGTGTGTGATGATGATGATGATTGATGTTTTACAGCTACTTTTGTGCACAAGGTAAGCTAAATGGGCCGAGCAACCTCCGAAGGTAATGAGGAGAAGTCAAAGAAAAACAACCTTCAGATATGCCCACGCTGGGATTCGAACATGGGTGGTAGTGATCTGTAGTCCAAACGCTACCGCTAGACCACGGAGGCGCCCCCTATATGTGTGTGTGTGTGTCCTTTAAGTTTTATACATAAGAAATAACCTGTTTAATAGGACTGTTAATCAGGTCGTGGGTACCAATCTGTAAGAGTCTTAAGGCCTCATCACAGTGAGCCTGCATCATTGACTGTAACTGGGCTGTCATCTCAGTCCTAAAGGAATAAAAATACAAAAAATTACTAACTAAACATAATAACATCATGTAATACTAAATTAATAATTGAAAAGAACATGCTTAAGGCCTGCCTCAAACACAAAACAATATACACTACGAAATTGTGTGTGTGTGTGTACTTTATTTACTATGTAATTTATTCAAGATGATCCACTAGAGGACAAAGTGCCTTTTATACATAAGTTTATTTACCTTTGTTGCTCAAGCCGTTTATTGCTCAGCTTCAAATCTTCAATCTCTTGCTGCAGCAACTCGATTCTGTAAAAAATAATTTGATTAAACATCTGTATTAAAGACATCTTTTTGTTTGAAATTCAGTTCAATTCAGAAGTATAGTTCTCACAACATTCACTAAATCATGCTCAGCATCAAGCGCCTTAGAGTAACCTTACAGGTTATATAGGTGCTATATAAATTTTGTATATTATTATTATTATTATTATTAGGATCATGTAGCTTTCTGTTTAAGTTTTCAGATAATTGTTTTAATAATATATATATTATCTTTACCAACATAAAAACTATGATGTAAATCATTATGTTGTAAATACTTGTCTACATTTTCTTCTGTATATGGTATGTTATCTTAGTGTCTTTAAGTTAACTAAGTTAAATTTCTTTCTCATTTTACATACTTGTCATCTCGATCTCGCACTTCACGTTTCCATGTATCCTCACAGCGCCAAATGTCTCCTTGGTGGCGCTGCATGAGCATCTCAGTTTCTTGCGAGTGACGTTGTGTTAGTTCCAGCACTTGTTTCCGATGACGCTCTCTCGACTCTTCTTCGCGTTGGACTGATTCTTTCCTTTCCTCTTCAAGATGTTCAGACAACTAATGGTAAATAAATAAGTATCGACGTTTCGGTAGTACAGTCAGAATCAGTTAATCTGACAATGTTGGAATATCGAGTCCGTGACATACTGGTAGTCTCTGTCACACATTTTAAAATTGAAAATATACCTCCTCATTTAAATCAATATTCAATAACCGTGTGCAAGATAAGGAATGGCATTGAAGCAATTGATCATTTTGATGTTTGTTAATTACAGACACTATAAAAAAATACTCATGTCACTTTGTCCATCAGATTAACTTAAGATCTGCTCATTGGAAAGATCACACGTTTTTAATTAGCCATAAATGATTATAATTGGCTATTACATAGCCACAGGCAATGGAAGCATTGTGTGTCGGTGTGTATGGTGCAGGATAATTGTAATTGGTTACGATATAGCAATTATCACTGGTGGACAGGTAAATGAACCATTACTGACAGCATGTTGGTGTGTCTTACATGACTGAACAAGCGGAAATATTTGGCAACATTTTCATGTTGTCGGATTATCAAGGTCATTTTACATTGAAATGTCACATTCTGTTGGCAAAATGAACTGTCGGAGTCAGAACACGGAACATGATTTTGTCGGATTAAAGAGTCATTTATAATGGAGCTAAATCCTTTACAGGCAATAAAGTGTCAGATGGTGGATTTGTCAGATTAAACAATGTACAGATTAATGGATTCTGACTGTAGTAAATAAAAACATACATTGCAATAATATGACATATAAGTATGCATTTTCATCAGAAACAACTTTTGTAGATTCAACCCTTAAATGAATTGCTCAAATATTGCAATCATATGTTTACAATAAGAATCAGTCACTTTACATATGCAATTAATAAACAGTAATTCTGTAATCCGACTTGTGCATGTTTCATATACTTCTAACACACATTAATCATGTAACAAATCATCCAGTTGTATAACTTACCCTCTGTATCACAGGAGTAAAAAAATTAATAAACATAATTAATATAAGAATCATAATAATAATAATTTATTCTGTGATTTCTAACTAGTTTTATTTTCTAGGCTCTGGCTTAAGTTGTGGAGAGTTGGAAGAAGAAAGAAGCCGAGAAGCAGCAACTGATTGATAAACTAAAAGTGGAAAGTGACAATATCACAGTTTTACAGTTCAGTGATCCCTAACCTGTTTTTCAAACTCCGACTGTAGATCAGCCTCCAGTTTTCTCAGTTGACTTTCTGACTTAGCCTCAAGAAGTCCCATCTGTACCTTCAAACTCTCCTAAGAAATATAATAATGAAGAATAACATGTCACACGAGTTTGAGGACACCATTTAATAACCCATTCTTACCTAGAATGCGTGAGTAAATTAATGAGTGAGTAGGATTAAAGGACTGATTGACACTAATAGGAAATTAATTTTTCCACCCTTTAGCAACCTCTTTTAACATCCTCGAGGTTAAGGTATGTCAATATTAAACGCCTAACAATCTATCGCAATTAGTCAGATTTCTCTTTAATGGTTGCCTGTCCGAGAGGGGGTCATTCTGGCTCAGCATCAAAAGAAAGGTGTCAGGACCTATAAACTTTATATTTCAACAAACCTTGTCTTATGTGTATTGTGATGTTTCTATACCATAACATATAGTCTGTAATCAATGAGAATGGCCTGCATCCAAAAGAACTAATGAATTAATTGTCAGTAATTAATTCAAATTAACAGATGCAAAACACAACATTAACACACAATGAGAAATCTTCAGTTTGTATAAAGTGTTTTAAACTATCAAACACTGTAGATGTAGAATATGGTATTCAAAATTTTGGGGACTTGTCACATGATAAACACTTTATTTGTGAAGATTATGGGTCATTTGAGACCATCCATGTCTTATTATATTGTTATGTGGAGGAGATAAATCTACAATGATAAGAAAACTGATCTACTAACAGTTATCTAATTGAGTAATTTTCAAAATTTTAAGTTCTCTAAAACAATCTTTATACAAGTATCACTGGTATTTTTTTAATTACCCCCCCCCCCACTATTACAAGATAATATATGGCTCATGATAGATTATGTAAAAGAGCTTTTAATACATAATATACTAGAAATTTTATTAATTAACTATTTACAGTAAGCATGATATTTAATATTAGAAAGGCAGCAGTAGGGAGCCAGATCTGACCTTTTCACGATGTACGGACTCAATTTCTAGTTCTAATTTTTGAAGTTCAGTTCGTGTTGACATCAAAATTCTCTCCTCATTGGCCAGCTTTTCACTTTGTTCTGTAAATTTACTCTGAAAATATATTTTAAAAATCAGTTATTACTAGTTGACTAAAGTTAGAGAAAATAATAATAATAATGGTAGCACATAATATTTGCATAGTACATGTACTCGATTGAGTTATGACAACTGCTCTAAAGTATTCATTTGGACTATGTGAATTGTTAAAACAGTTTTCACTGGTGTGTGATCATTGTTAATGCTATTATAACAATCAAATTAATGAGTGTTTTAATAAAAACAACTTAACAGGAAAAGAATAAATTAGTACTGAAAATTTTGGATTTTTAAGAATATATTCCTGGTACTGACTATTGGTAATACTTGTTACTGTTATCAATGATTAGCAATATGAGCTATCAGCAATACACACACACACACACACACACACACACACACACACACAGAAACATAAATTAACTAGTTTCTCACTTACTCGCGCTTCTTCTAACTCTGTGTCATGGTCATCTGTAATCTGTTTCATCTTTTGGAGATACTCCCTTTCTTTGTCATCCCAGCTGTCTTTATCCTAAGTTATATATATATATATATATATATATATATATATATATATACAACACATACACACAACACACACACATACTCAATTCCAATTCACTCTCAAAATCCTGATATTATTTATATGTTAATATTTCAAATTTGTCAGTAATAAATTACCTCCTTATATCTATGATTAATATCTACACATTTCTGTTGTAGTTCTTCCTTCTCCTCAATCAGTCGACATTTGTCTGTTTCCAGTAAGAGGGCCCTCTGGTGTTCAGATTCTAAAAGTTCAGAAAGTCTTTTTACTTCCAGCTTCTCATCTTCTAACTGTAAGGAAATGAATATTATATACTATTTGCTCTAGATATCTGTGGTGGAATGCTATGCATTGTAGAGAATGCCATGCATGTGCAGCCACCCCCCCGACACACACACATACACATGTACACAGACAGAGATGCAAACAAATAATCAGATATATATATTAACAAATAGGTGTACACATTCTAAACAAATAGAATACATTTCCATTTGATATGAAAGTGAAAGAGTGATCAACGTCCACCATATGTTAGGTGACTCACAAAGAATACATTGTAAATAATAATACATCATTATGATGAAAGTATAAAGTTACCTTTTTCTGTAACTGTTCCTCATCAGTCTTTGCTCTCTGTTGTTCCTTGCTAAGCTCGTCTATAGTTTCAGTCAACTCTTTTTCAAACCGTTCTTGTAGCTAAGTGTAACAAATTATGAGGTTTAGTTATGATGCGCGACTATCAACATACAGTCATATTTCGGTTATTATTTAGATCATTTAAACCAAAACTGTAACACTTAGTTGGAGCAAGTTATTGGTAAATAGGTCAGGTCATGATGAAGTTGTGAAAGAAGCTGCTGAAAGAAAGAATGAGTGTGAAACGAGGTAAAGACTGTGTCTTTTAATGCAGACACATACACACAGACATGCACACACAGACATGCACACACAGACATGCACACACAGACATGCACAGACAGACAGACAGACAGACAGAGACAGACAGACAGAGACTGTCAATCACCTGTTGTTGTTGTTTTTGTTTCTCTCTCATATTGTCATTTTCCACTTTTAGTTTATCAACCAGTTGCTGCTTCTCGGCTTCTTTCTTCTTCCAACTCTCAACAACTTGAGCCAGAGCCTATAAAAACAACAATAACATAATATTGATTTCAGTTACAATCATCAACATATTAAAGTGTGGCTAGCTGCTGACACTCCAAATGAGGGAGTAACTAGAGTTTATGAGTTAAGATGATTTGATTTGTTTATCCTTGCCATTTGTTAAATGTATGTCATATGGTAACTTTATAGATGAGGTGTCCGTGTGTAGTAAAGGGGTCAAGGTTATTGGACGGCTTTCGAAATATTAGGCCACTGTACTAATAATAAATCTTTATTTCAGACTCTCAGTCTCTAGTAATACAATACAAATAACTAATTATCACAATAAAAAAGAGATTATGTACAACATCAGGCAGAGGTCATTATACATAACAACACATTTAAAAAAACAAGTTATCAGTGGGGCATAGACATAATTAAAACAGAGGATATACTAATCATAGAATATCAGAAGATTCATACCACAATTGTGTATAGTACAGGTTAGCAGTGTATGATTTCAATAAGCACACCTTGACTTCATCAGAAAACAAACTAAATTTTCTAATCAACATTGGCATAGAATTTACAAAGTTGTCTTTTCATATCAGATTTACAAGAGTAGGTTTCCATTTTAACACTTAAATATCTACAATTATTAACACAGTCTAACTGATTATTACACAAGTACAATGGTTTAAGATCTTTAAGTTTCTTAGGTTTGAATAACATGGTCAAACTGTTCTTACTATTATATATAATATCATGATCGGACCCATATTTTTCACATATGTTAAATAATTTTTGCATTCCACAGGGCGACATACTCAATACATATATAAATCATCAGCATATGCAATATAGTTAATAAGTCTTCCACCTAAACAACAACCAATGTTACTTTTTGATAAAGTCAAACTCAAATCATCAATGTCTATATATTAAAGAGAAGTGGTGACAGTATACCACCTTGCTTGACAACATTAGTAACAGTAAAAGTAGTGGAAGCCACATTTCCCCATTTCACTGACATATTTTGGTGTTGGTACCAAAAAGCAATAATATGGATTAAATATATGGGCATACCATTGGCCAACAGTTTATTAAATAATGTAAAATGATTCACACTGTCAAATGCCTTAGAGGCATCTAAAAAAGTCACAAATACTGGGGTATCATGTTGTTTATAAAATTAAATGCATTCTTTAAGAAGATAAATTACCCTTTTTCAGATTCTTGATAGTATCAGCTACTTCAGGTACAGAAACATGCATATGACTGTCAAATTTAGTATTACACAATGTTGTTGTAACTTTATTTTTATATTTACTTTGATCAACACAATTAAGAATTGATTCATAATGGTCTCGCCACACTTCTACTATGGCAACTTCACCTGAAATATTATCAACTGAATTAACTGGGAGGAGTCTATTTTGGTTCAACTTCTTAACCAATTTCCAGAATGACACATAATATTGTTCACTGAATTCATCAGCAAGTTTATCAGCTTTGTTTTTTTTTCGTTTTTTTTAATACAATGGACAGCATATTTGAAACGAGAGCAACTAAATTTCATATGATTATAAATAGCACCTTGGCAAGGTTTACCAATTATGAGCCAAAGGTTAAAGGCATCCCTAGCTATGGAGTGACTAACCTTCACATATTCATTCCAACCTGGGATTTGTTGGCTACAATGTGATTTAATGTTGGGTACACAATCCTCAACAGCTAGTTGTAAAACTTGAATAATATTGTTATGAAAAATACTCATTTATGATACTTAGAAGCAGCTAAAGTGATATATTTTGAATGATTGATTTTATTTGATCTCTGGATACTCCCATGGTTCAATACAGAAGTATTGATCTTGGGATTGTATCCCAGTGTTCCCATATATTGTTGTTGAGTTAAGTTACTTAGCCTTGGCTCTGGTCACATCTGGTACATATGGTCGAGGGGTAACACCCTAAGGCAACAAATCCCACAAAGACGGGTATAAGCTGGATTAGAATTCATAACCTGTAGGTTTACAATGCAGTGTTCTAACTACTGCATTATTGGACCACCCTCTACAGAGTTCCCAGTGAAATTTGTACATTCTTTTAAAATATGTTCAGTATTTTATATACAATACTGTATTGAGCTCATTTACCAATGACTGATTGGTGGCCTACAAGATGTAACACCGAAAACCAACTCATCCTTATTCTAGAGAATCTATCTTCAGCTGGTAAAGGGCTAAAGTAGAAAGAAACTACTCAAATGTTCTTCCATATCTGTGGACTTGAACAGACAATCTTGAGAAAAGTCAACACCAAAAGAGCTATTGTTTCTCCATTTTAATAACAAAAATAATATGCTGAAATCAGTTATGAATCAAGATAATATTAAAATTTTCTGCACCAAAAACAAACTAAATGACAAGACGAATCTATAAAATTCGTGAATTCATAAAACTGTTTATGTAATTATAATAAATATTTAAAGAGGAATGTCTCAGTACACAATTATTTGTCAGGAAACGTCATATGAGATGGCAAAAGCTGTAAAGCAATGACTGTCGCACTGCAAGTCAGATGTTTTGACGATAAATAACAATAATATGAAATTAAACACTGGGAAAGTACAGTTATCGTAGGACCCAGCCATTAAGCCAATACTTTGAGTCAATACCAATACCCTTATTTTCTGGGGTAGGCTTAATGGTCAGTGCTATTTCAGTGTCAAGAAATTCAGTGATTGAGAGAAGAAATTTCAGTGTGTTAGCAGCCGTCTAGACTGATCTATATGCAAATGGACATCAATCGTCATTTTGATCTAAACTCATGCAGTGATGGAGTGAAAATAAAAGTGAAACAAGTTGATAATAATACTAATTCATGACTTTATAATGAAAATCAATATTTATATGTAGAATTATCTGATTTTTTAAATTATGGATAACTATATTTATTTAGTTACTCTTGTTGGTCTCAGTATCTCATTTCACATTATGGGAGTATTCGTAACAATGGAAGTCGTACTTAAGATTTCTTGTCCCCAAGGGCGTCGTATCTCATTCATTTGATAACATAGATATCTTCATGATCTTGGTTTCATAGAAGACGCATGTTTATCGTTGTGAAAATAATAAAGTATTATAGAAAACGAATAATTATTTCAGTACTTTTATCACTGTTTCACGATGCAATCTTATCTTTTAGATACTTTTCACTGGTTCACTTTCTGGTTTACAAGCGCAACGTTCGATGACGTTTCTTTGCTATTTCCTGCATTCAAAACATTTAATATCATCTAAAAAGTACTGCAGGGAAAAGTTAAGATTTTTAGGTTGGCTTAATGAATTATCGTCAAACCCGATAACGTGGTTAATGAATATTCATTTAACCAATAGCTGTCTGAGTAACAAATTTAGAAATGTTTCACTCATATTGTACCGTACTAGATATCACATACTATAAATAAAAGATGATAAATTGTGAAACCACAGTTTATAGAGTTAAAGAAAGAAATATGAAGTTGGTACATTCATTTTGATAAACGTCCATGAAATATGTAAAGGTGACAAATTCACTAAACTACTGCTGGATAAAACATAAACAATAACAAACAAATCTGTGTTCGCTGTAAAAAAACAGATAAGTTATCAGTGTCAGTACGTGAACCAGTTTGGAATTCTGTGACTCGTAAAAAGAATGTCAGATCTACCATTGATTTAGCACACAAATGCCAAAGCTCGAAGTGAGCATAGAAACACAGTTCAGTTAGCCGACACATTCATCAAATAAATGGTCTATCTGATTAAATGGTCAGTTAAAAAACTTGATATTGTTTATCAGTAAATGACTATGAAACTCTTTACATTGTGGCTCCATTATACATGGACCAGTATAACAGGAAACAACAGGCTATAACATGGTCAGATATTGGACCCCAATTCGCAGGATCCAGGATGATGCATTTTCTATAAAATCTGCCACTGACTCATCAATTTCTTTAAAATAATTAGTGTTTTCACAGTTTGTAATTCACACATAAAAACATAGCCAATGGCCACAAATTACCCACAAGTAGATTCATTGATTTAAATCTTAATTACACACCATCTTCGCTCAATCAGCAAAATAAACAGACCAACCACAATCCTCATCTATAACAAGTTTAATTCTTTTTGCTAATTCACAGCTATTGGGTATGTTTTATTTGTTTTTGCAATTAGGAATCATAATTTGTGTATAAAAGACCTCTGTTTTAATCATATTATATTATTAAATCATGCATGTACTATTATAGCATGGTGTAGCACTGAACGATAACACGGTCAAAATTGTTCAATAAAATATGCTCCTCAAAAATTCATATGATGTTCTCATTACAAAAGCAGATACACAAAGAAATACATTTTCGCTGATGTTTATTTGTTGATGATGATGATGATTGATGTTTTGCAGCCACTTTTGTGCATATGGTAGTCAAGATGAGACCCTCAGATATGCCCACACCAAGGTTCGAACTCAGGTGGTATGTTTATTTGTGCACATGCACCTATGAACATTCATTTATTGGTTCATATACTTTGCTACCTTCATTGGAAAAAATATGCACTATTTCTGGCAGATAAATATCGCCAATCAAACATCGCTGTTAATTTTTGTGCAATTTTGCAGAAAGATTTTATTTTCCACATAAACACTGGGATAAGATTTATGCTTAAGTCAACAAATAATGAAACAATTACTGGGGATATTTATGAAATAAATAGTTGTGCGTAATCTACAAGGATGATGCAAAACGAGGTGAATAAATGGACTCCCAATTTTTAATGCTCCCCCTCCCCCACCACCAACGAGTGATCATAGTGATAATTAAAGCTGATCGGTCTTGATTCTTAGAATGTGCTCAACAGCTTGTAGACCCCAACATCCTTGTTATAGCGGAGCTATACTATATTATAATAAATATATCAACAATACCTTGTCTAGCTGTTCAATCATTAGGTCTTTTTTTCTGTCTGTTGAAACTGCCACAGCCAATTGTTGCTGAAGCTCCATGACATGATTCTGTAATTCCTGAATCTGTCTTTCACAGTGCTGTAAAAAAAGCTCTACATATGAGAGGTCAGAATGATATTGTTAGGAAATTAATCAAAAGGCAGCCAGAAGTCAAATATGAGAAACAATGTTACACTTAAAAAGAGACTTCTGTTGTCTTATCTAGCATTTCAAATCAAGGCGTACAATCAGAGTGAAGGGCACTGAACAGATTGTGATACTGTCAAAGCTTTAGAAATAAAATCTGCCTTTAACTTGAATGTCAAAACAATTCCTGAAAACTAAACTTTCAGTTTTTACAACGTTCACCTACAACTTCAGGGAGCATTAAAATTAAGCTTGACAAAGTTTATTCGGAGTGCAGAGTGATGACTGAGTGATAGTTAGATAAATAGCAAGATGAAGTATTAGAATGATGAAAACACAAATAGGTGGATGATGCATCAAAGATCAAGCCAGACAAAAACAGTCTTGTATCATTATCACCAGAACCTGAATACCATTAATAATGTCAGTTGTCTACACGTTCTAACCTTCCTGCGGAAACGTTCCTTTTCCAAGGATTCTTTCAGGGCTTGGTTATCTGCTCGTAGAGTGGCAACATCAGATGTCTGACCATGTGGAACACATGAAAAGTGTGACTGATTCAAGATGCCTTCCAATTCGGGGGCTAGCTCTGTCAGTGTTTTTCTGGAAGTGTGAAATATTAGAAAAATAAGGTTTTGATATTAATAATAATAACTGTTATATAATAATAACCTAATTAACTTGTGTTGCTCTAAGATGTTCACATATATGTAAATATTGTATATATATATATATATATATATATATATACTTAATAATATATTTATTAATATTTATTTATATATATATATATATATATATATATATATATATATATATACATTGGCCACTATGAAAAATGTGCAGTTGCTGTTATTTCCGGTGGATAAGTACTGGTAGGCATAAAGATACTCTGATTCAAAGAAGTGAAATATTTGTACTATACTATTTTAGAGAACCTTGTAAATTCAAAAACAGAACATGAACCATACAAGTTATGACAATTATCTGTCTCTAAAACCAGGTTTAGTGAGGAACAAACCAGCTAATTAGTCTTAATGCCAGAGCTGAAAATTAGTGGTCGCCAACTCGCCCCTGGTGACTATTTGTTGGTAAGGGTGACCATTTAATTCAAAATACTCACCCGTCAGGCAACCATACTGTCGGAATATAAACAATTTGTGGTAAAGCCCTCTGGGCCACTAACTTATTTGTCCCAATCTGTGCCCCTACTTAATGCTAGAAAAGACTGGACTAGAGTGAGTCATTTGTCTAGTCTTGACACTGGTCACACTCAGGACATATAGCTCAGGGGGAATGCACTTGCAAAATATTACACAAAAATAGGAAACCCTGAGATTCAAAACTCATATACTGAGGTTTGCAGTGTGGCTCCCCTTTCTATAGACCCATAAAGCCAGGGGGGCTGAATAGACTATAACAGGCATGAGGCATACTCAACTCCAAACAGTTGAGGTATTTAGCCTCAGTGCTGGTCAAACTTGGAAGAGGTTTAAGTCAAATTGGAATCTATAACTTGAAGGTTTGCAGCAAGATGCTCTAATCACCGAGTGCCCTCTCAACTCTAAAAGAATGCGTACATTCATTGTGGAGGCCAATATGTTTTTCATCAGACTCTTTGTACTAGTTCCTGGTTTTATTTCAGATGAATATCATTGGTTGGCTAAAATACGGCTGACAGTAACTATACAAATATGTCTAGGCATTATCATAATTATTAAATATTTCTGCAGACTAGGCAACTTTGTTCTTTAATAGTCCAAACATTTAACAAAAAGATACGATGATGTTTTACGTTTGGTAATAATTTAATTAGGTTAATTAGTACTTACCGATATCGGGATAGTAACATACTAACTGATCCGGAATCCGTTTGAAGAGGTGTGCTTCGTTCATCTCCAAGTTGGTCATAATGACTGACATCTTAATTTAAATGATAAAACACAAAAATTTATCAAGAACGAGCCACACTGATTTAGGAAAAAACAAATACACATCTATAAAGATAATAATTAGAATGCTGATATAACTGACATTTACCTGGTATAGCCTGACTAGTCAACTTCAGCATATTACGAATCTGTCCTCTAAGTTGTTCCATCTGTTGTACATCTGTATCAGTAATGCTCTGGTCAGACTAAATAGTAAGAAAATACAAAAAATAACACCGAGTCAATTATTTAAAAATTATCTGTACCATATCGTTTCCATTTGATGCGATGTTCGTTATTGTGTGGCCTTCGGTGCACATTCAATAGAACATTTCAATATTTATTTATGAGAACAATAAATGCACACAGCAGTCTTAATAACCATTGGGGAAAGAGTCATAATTCCTAATAATTTTGAAGCAGAAGTGAATGCATCACCACAAGTGTCATTGGGCCATGCAGAAATCAAACTTCATCAGTTCATGACATGACAATATTTCGACATTCGCACATGTTTTCATTGTCAGTACAGGGTATGTGCTTCTTACTTAATACCTGAAATAATGTGGCATGTATTTATTCTGAACTAGGCTGAATTTATGATGATATATTGTGATCTGTCTACAAAGACCACATCAGCGTTATCAGTTGTTTTCTTCACCTCTACCAATATACTCCTCACCTCATATGAACAGAGGTCTCGTCTTTCAGACTAACCCTGGACCGACATGATGTGTGCCAAGATCAAAATATGGCCGATTTCTATAGACAAAAGTGACTTTTAAAGCAGGTTCAAGTCACTAATCATTCTGGTAGTCTATTAGAAGAGGTTTGAGACACTTTTATTTATCAGCTTTTAGGCATACCATTAAAGGAAACAAAAATAAGAATTACAACACTTGATTAACTTTGAAACTCATTAAATTTTATTACCTGTTGTTGTTGTTGTTGTTGCTGCTGTCTTTCAGATATTACAGACATAAAGCTGATGTTATTAGCTGTATCTCTGTTAGACGATGCCCCAGGAGAGGTCTGTGCTGTTGTCTGGATCCTGTCCGTGGCTCCAGATGCGCGACTGATGGGTGACAGCTCCAAAGCCTGATCCCACAGCATGTACGACTCTGGTTTATTGGAGATCTGACGGTTCTGCACAGAATCAGGATGACTGGTATCCACACCATGATAATAGAGGTTAAGTGGTTGGTGAGATTGTGGATCCGAATGCATGAGGCTTGGCTGGTAAACAGGTGACAGAATGCGTGCTGTCATCTGCTGTGCGTGTACCTGTATTGGCTGAGCAGTGAACTGGGAATTGGCTATTGAAGTGCCGGGTACCTCACGTTCCAACATCTGGTCATGTGCTCTGCTGAAGTAATTATAAGGCATATTCTGTTGGTGTGGATGCATCACCATGGGTTGTCGCCCAGTTGGCTGGCTCGCCAAACTTGAAGTTTTGTCACCATCCCCATCACCTGACATCATGTTGCTGATTGGGTTGGTGCTTATGAGTTGCCCATTCATGGCAGCAACATTTACTGGTGGCTGACGAATTGGTAACATGACATTACTAACTGGTACATTATTACCCTGCAGGCTCATCCCCTGGGCTGGGCGTACACCTGCGTCAGTCTCTCCTATTGGGTTAGGCCGCATGAAGCCATCAGCACAATCTCGGCCTGGATCACTATGAGTGGGCAGCTGAGTCATGCGACTGTCTAGGTATATGCCCTGTGGCCTGGTAACGCTAGCAGTACACTGTGGACCAGATAACATGTACTGGCCACCACTTATTGCTTGCTGTAAGTCATGTTGAACATGGCCCTGACCTTGATCATAGCTGTTCTGACCATGATGCTGGCCATATTGACCTTGACTCTGACTTACTGATGTACTAGTTGAATCACCACCAGATGGAGCCTGTCTTTGTGGCGGTTGTCTGTTAGGAGACTTGGCATTGGTACTAGACCTCGACTGAGTCAAATGCTCTGGCATGTTTACACTTGGCTTATTCTGTGATGATGTCATAGGGCGAGGCTTATTCTTTGGTGTCAGTTGTTTGCCTGTTGTGGCATTAAAGGCTTTGGGTGGTAAGGTTCTGATCTTGGTACGCTTTGCTTGGCCATTCTGTGTCTTAGGAATGCGAGACACACCTCGAACATTGTGCTGCTTGCCTGCATTTGTTCCTGACTCTGTGCTTGATTTTGGTTTGACCACCAGTGTTTGTTTACTTTGTGCTCCTTCACCTCTACCCATTGCACCAGTCAATGTCTGTGACCTGGAAGCACCAGGATCTGACAAAGTTTCTTTGTACTCTGGCACTGTATCCACATTACTTTTAATTTGGACAATATTAGGCTGAAGAATTCTGACATTGGCTCCACCTACAGCACCCTCTGGTGGACTATCATTGGGCTGACCTTGCAACTGATCCCGATGAACATCACTTTGACTCAGTTGAGAATGGACAGGATTGGCACTGCCCTGGATGAGGAGGCCATCATTCTCCTGGCCCTGACCGCTATGATTCGTAGCCATCGCTTGATTCTGTGTACTCTCCGTGGCAATATTTTGTGGTGCATCACCAACAAGATCAGACAATAGCTGATCTTCTTCAGGTTTGGTGCTGCCATTACCTTGCACAACATCGGAAATTTGGCACTGCATGCGTGCAATTGACTCATCTCTTTCTTGCTCACCCTGCTGACCACCCTGCACCTTCTGTCTGTGGGTATCTCGTGCTGTGTCAACATGGTAACCATTGGATTGAAGTGTGCCACTAGGATTGAAATTAAGAGGAACCGTCCTCGGCGGTATGTAAATAGGGGCACTGTTGTTGGTTGCAGATCTGTTTCCATGATTGCCCTGGTTACCATAGCCACCAGCGATTGGGTGAAATGCACTGACCCTAGACACTGGTAGCTGACTCCTGACCTCTGTACTTTCATCGTAACTAGTCTGATCAGCCTCCGGCTGGAGTATGACATCCTGGTCGACCTCAGTGTTATCCTCATAGGCTAGATCACAATCATCATTTGACTGCGATGAGGATCCTGCACCTTCCGGCTCGTCATTCTCCAGAGGCAAAAATTCCTCAGAGAGATCCAAATCATCTGGCTCCACATACATTCCAGACTCCAAACTCTCATTGTGTGATCCACGACCTTCATGTTCCAGTAACTGGTCAATAACCACTGGATCAGGGAGAAATTCCTGCTCTTGGCTGACGATGTTATCCTCTCTACCAAAAGAGTTATTTTCTTCTGGTACTGTTATTTGTATATTGTTGCTTACATAGCCCGTTCCAAGATTACCATTTGTATTTGTGGTTGACTGTCTTTCAACTGACGTACCTTCATGACCCGCAGACAATGACATGATTCGCATGTCACTTAGCTGACCATGCACAGATAAGCTGACATTCATACTTGGATTGATTGACATGGATTGGTGATTCTGCATGCCGGATCCATTCATACGAATGCCAGGCCAACTGGCTGGTCCAGATAGATCGTGAACATTTTGTCCTTCTGGATCCAATCCCATCATGTCCAGCTGGTAAGCCATCTGACTTGGTCCATGTGACAGTGCCATCTGGTGACCAACTGGATCCAGACCTGATTGAGCACTGACAGCATTTGATACTTGACCATCCTCTTCATCCAATGCCTGTCTCTGTCTGACCTCGACCACGTTTATACCTTCAGCATGGTGTGGATTTTGAAAATGTCTCGCCTCCATCTGGCTCTGAACTACGTCAGGAGGTGGTGCTTTAGGAGTCACAGGCTGGTTGGCACTGGCTGCTCCATCCGGACTTCCGGCCATTGGCTGTTCTCTGAACAGCTGCATGCGTGCTCCATGCTGATATAACCCCTGACCTCTGGCTTCTCGATTACCGGCATCTAATCCTAGATCAGATTCTGCTGCACCGGAAGCCATAGGTGGCCCACCAGGCACTGATGCCATGGTACTCCAATACAGGATCTGGCCACCGAAATGCTGAATATTGTTACAACTTGTTGTTTCTGTATCGAATATGCTCTGCCTCTCTGTAGTCTCCTTATCACTGAATGTTGTGTTAGATAAAGTGCTTTCACTACTATTCAAACTATCAATGCCATTTAATTTCTCCAATGTCTCTGCTAACTCACTGCTGGAAGGAAATGAGGACAAATCCATCATAATTCATTGTGACCGACTGTCAGTCACTTAAATTGTCCTTAGCTTCTTAAACGCTTTGCAAACTGAACATAAGCTGAATAAAATAATACAAAAATAAAACTATGTTAGTACAATTAACAAATGCACCAGATAACTGACAAAACATGTAATGATTTCACTTAGCTTGTAAGTCAGTTATAGCAAATATAAAAAAGACACTCTGATGAAAAAGCTGATATGTGTTTCAGTCACAGATGACAAAACATGTAGTAAATGCCAACAGTAAGTCCATTTTCATATTTTAAATAAGCTACTATGAAGAACACACACACAGTTCTGGTGACTTTTGTGATATGATCTACAAATGGCATTTGGTTCACTCACAACATTATGTGCCAATAAAATTTGGATGAAGCAAAGCATAAATTGAACTGATAGACACATTTCAAACCGAAAGATTAATGTAATGAATTCATTATCTTCAGACCATAAAGAACTTGGGAAATCAAATATCTTATCAAATGAATTTGATGACAGGGGAAATCATACAACCATAGCATGGTTCTTATGACTAGTCAATGGTTAATCTAAACAGAGGTTAAGGATAAAATCTGAAAGAAGATACTGATGATGATTCATGTTTTATAGCCAATTTTGTGTACAAGGTAGGCTAAATGGGCCGAGTGACCTCCAAAGGTAATGAAGCAAAGTCAAAGATGAAATATCCTTCAGATATGCCCACACTGAGATTAGAACACAGTGGTAGTAATCTGTGATCCAACACACCACCATTAGACCGAGGAAATCTGACAGAAGCATATCTATTTTGGTAACTGTTATTTTTAAAATAAAAATGGTCTCAATCAAGTTAAATGTACATTTCATAGTGAAATAGTCATCCCAAATTATACATTCTTTGTGGGACCATTCAATGTTTTTTTGGTATATGTAGACCTAGACCCAGTGAAAAAGGAGACTGCCCCATCAAATAAAGGATATCTCGCTATAGTAAGCTATGCCTTGACAGAACAATTTACGGTTTGTGTGTTTCTTTTATCTATTTGGTTTGCATTAATACGAAGCTATTAAAAGAAAATTTGATCTACTTATAAATCTAATCCTTTTGGATTATTCTAAAGTAACTCTGAAGCCAATCTTGAGGTCCTTAAGTGAAACATCAAATACTGATTGATGTTAAAAGATGTTTTAATTACCTGTCCCAAAAAAATATTGAATACAAGTATTTGTTTTCAATAAAACTGTCAATTTTCTTTGTTTTAATTACTCATGGCAATGAAAAGTGGTGGTGATGAAACGACCTGGGCCGAGGTCTCCAGGCTGAGGTCTACAGTATTCTTTTTTATACCCACATTCAGGAACAATCGTTGTCAATTAATTATGTCATTGCCCTTGCCTGATAATAATATCATACTGATTAAGAACTTATCTGGCAGTGGCGTGGGTGGAAGATTGAAGATGCATACAATTAAGTCACATCATTTTAACAAAAAATTAGGCATTATGATTATATGATCCCTATAACTGGCCTAGGCTATTACGTATTAGTATTACTATGGATTGTCTTTTAAATGAAATATCAATCACGGGCAACATTCTTTTATACTGAGAGTGAGTGAAACTAGATGCAAATAGTCCAAAACCCATCTTTCATTCTTTGTTATTTGTAGTTTCACCGACTCAGTCTCGAGTCTGTCAGACAACTGTCAGTGTCACAAGGCACAGCCAGGCTTACACTACTGTCTACTAGTCTACTGCAGTTACACAAATGTTAATGACAGTCAATCTGTCTACATTTAACATTATTTCTTGACATAAAGAAAAATTTAAGCAATTTTCAATTTAAGTATAAGTGTTCATTTTCCCGTAGCCTATATTTATTAACAATAAATCGTCCAATTTACATTCAACCTTATTTGTGATTTGTAGTCTAGATGACAGAATCATAGTCATAGAATGATAGATCTATCAATCATGTCTAAACATGAGCACTCAAATTACTGCCTTTGGTACAGAGTAGTCTTAACAAATTTAGATTCTAGAAAATATAGGTAGATTTTAACTGGAAGTAATCATTGAAAAACAATCGCATCGTTTCATAAATTGCACCAACTACATTAAAATAGAATACATACTCCAATACTTTAGACAAATTCTGTAAAATCCGAGGCTCTACATTTAAAATTGGGTCACTTTGACCTATTTCTATATTCGTAATATAAGTCCGCAGAAAATGTGTATTTATTATTGTATTTAGCATTTGATCAGAAATGTGTCTGCAGTAAAATAAAAATTACATTCAGTTTCTACACCATGTAACAAAGCAAAAGAGTTAATTTGTAATTTACTTAATTATAAAAGGATTTTGTGCGTGACTAGTACAACAAAATCACTGTTTTGGTTTTACCGTTATGAACCGAAGTCTGTGAAGCCTGAAGGTAATTAATTATGGTTCCGTATTTGTATTTCCTTATATCATCTAGATCTATAATATAATAAAAAACGGAATGAGTGCATTTCTTATTATGTGTGAACGCAGTTTCAGTGAAATATGACAGTTATGTGAAATCCATTTGTGGGCGATAATTTAGAATATGGTAATGTAATTAGGCATCCAAGGTTTAGATTCTCTAGTCGAGATAGTGTTGAAATAGAAAAAGTTCAGACACGGGCCACCAAATTCATTCCAGCGATAAGGCATCTACCATATTATAAGCGACTAAGAACCCTAGAATTTCCATCGTTACAACACCGTAGGAGAAGAGGTGACATGATTCAGACTTACAAAATATTAAATGAAATTGATAGGATAGTACTAACTATATTCTTTGAACTAAGTGCTGCATCAGACACTCGTGGTCACAGCCAGAAGACTGTGAAAAAAGTCCAGATTGGAAAAAATTTGGCATCCAGAGAAATACAATTTGCCATGAGTGCATGTAAATATTGTAAATAAACTGTATATGTAACAGTCAAGATTGGAATAAACAATCAGGCAATGCCTCTATATTCCGTATATCCAGTATCAAGTATAGTAGGGAATCTATGTTATTCAACTTTGAGTAGACTCGACCAGTCTGTCGTATTGACTTGATGAGTTGATCTATTTGGATTTCCGAAACGACGTTGTCTCTTACCAAACATTACTTAAGAAACTAAAGGCATATGGTATAAATGGTAAGCTATTGGAATGGATCCGTGACTTCCTAAGAACCTAACTTTAAACTTAGCCTGGGACTGGGTGAAGCCTGAAGGCAGAGTGACATTAGATTAGATTAAATAGAAAGTTCACAACATCATACTACTTTTACCAGGTAGATGTCCTGAGAGGGAATTCCCCAGGCAAGTATGTTAGGTCCGATCATGTTTGTCATTTTTATAAAGGACCTTCCTGGTGTAGTAATGAGCACAATGAAGACATTTGCTGGTAACGCAAGGCTGTTCCTACCAGTGTAGAAGCTTGAAGATTATGACATCTTGCAGCAAAGTTTTGACAACATCTCATAGATGGTAGCTAAGGTTTAAAACAGCCGAGTTTAAGTCTCCATCTGGGCCCTACAAACCAAAGGCTGAAATACAGGATGAACCCTGAGGTACTAGGTGATACCAGAAATGAGAAAGACTTGTGAGTCATCATTGATGCCCATATCTCCAAGGCACTGAAAAAGTTATTACAACTGTTAGGTTGGTTTTGTTGTTCAGGGAGAATCCCCAGGCTGTCGTTTATTCGGCACAGGCTCTATGTTGGAGTGGTTGAGAAACCTCCTCCACCACCACTCACAGGGGAGCAGTACAGAAAGATGGAGCCGAAATACCCCGAGGGTGGTCACTGCCAGAGTGTTCTGTCTTCAATTTTTTTGTAACGTCCCCCTTTATTTTAAATAATTCGGTGGAGAAGGCAGCGCCATTTAACATGGTCAGCCACCCACGATGTAGTGAGCCAAGAAATTAATCCATGGAAAAGTTTCGACCTCTTACAGGGTTCGAACCTGTGACCGTTGGCACCAAGTGCGGGGTGCTTAACCGCTAGGCCACTGGAGCTCACTAACTGTTAGGGCTGAAAAGGGCCACTTTTATATGTTTGAACACCACCACTCTGCCTATATGCACCTCATCACAATGGTCTGAATTAATGAAAGTTTATCTGCCACTCAAGATTCAGATGTGATAGGGTAGAGATAAAGAGAATCCAAAGAAGGGCAACCAATCTGATATATCCGAACTGAAAGATCTTCTGTACGATATGTGGTTAAGGCCATTAAGATTGCCATCACTGCAACATCGCAGGAGAAGAGGGTATATGTTGCAAAGATACAAGATTATAAAGGGAATGAACAGAGTGGATCACCAGTTCTTCTTCGTGATGAATGCTGAATTGTCCACTCAAGGAGATAATCAGAAGATGGTAAAGAAGCATGCCAGATTGAGAATACGTCATTCTTCAGCCAGAGAGTCATAAATGACTGGAACTTGCTTCCTGCTGGAGTGATTGAAAGCCCCTCAGTAAATACTTTTAATCAAGATTGGATTGATTTTGGAATATGGAGCAGTACAGTTTGCCATGATTGCTAGATAATTTAAGTCTAATAGTCAAGAGCAGAATAAATAACCAAGCAATGCCTCTATATTCTATATATCCAGTGTCAAGGTATCATGATTAAATCATGAATGATGTCTATGATCATGAAACAGGGATAGCACATGAAAGTGCAAACACTTACTTCTGGCATGATTCCTTTCTTTAGGGTATTTTCATATCTCCTTCACTCACAGTATGGAAAATGGAGCCGAAATACCCAGAGGGCAGTCACTGCCAGAGTTTATTATGTCTTCAGCCATATAATGGCCATATCAAAATAGTGATTTTCTGTGGGACTGGGTACCCATTTTCTAGTGTAAATTTGCTTTTATGCCAATTACATACCACTAACAGTATCAAACCTTTTAGTTTGTCTAAGAAGATATAGGTACTCAGCAATTTGGTCATTTTCACTGAATTAGGAAATTTTGACTGCTCACCATCCCAAGATGGCAGTAGCACCAGTCTTTAAAAGAAGAATATCACTAACAAAACACTTAAATAAATAGATAATTTAAGTTAAAAAAGATTACAAGGAAAAACAAAATTGAGGACATATAAAAAACTTAATCCTTTGTGTTATTAACTTCATGATTCTTTAACCATAGAAAGATGTTCTATCTTGAGCTGCTCCTGTAATTCAATTTGCAACACACTACATTTGGCATTGAATTCATTTGGTACCTGTGTCCCTTAGTTATGTGTTCCAGGTGTGACTAGAACTTAGGCCAGTCCTTATACTCATTGTGTTACTTCCCCCCTCCCCTGTATATATTTGATTAAAATACTTTGTTATTATTTACAACTTAAATCAGAGTTATATTGGTTGTAGTATGAATGACATGATCATAAATCATTTAATGTACACAGATGATACCTGTATCATAGCTCCCTCACCTACAGCTCTCCAGGAACTGTTTGATAACAGTACTGACTTTGCTGTTTTAATATTTTTAATGAGAAAAAGACAAAGTGTATGTGTTTCAAACCAAATTAACCGAATGGTTTATTTGTACCTACTCTCTTCCTTAATGATGTACCTCTGACTTTTGTGACAATTAACAAATATTTAGGTGTAATTATACATGACAAACATCAGGATGATGATGATGATATCATGAGATTTGTTAAATCACTTTATTCAAGAGGGAATATGCTTATCAGTCCCTTCAAAACATATGTTCCTCCAGTATTAAAGCAAAATTATTTAGATCATTCCTTTGCAATGCCTATGGCTGTCATTTGTGGTCAACATATAACAGTATACATATAAGGGTGTTGTAGTGGCCTTTAATAATGTATACAGAAAATTATTTGGTATTTTAAGGGGGGTGGTGATGCAATGTATGTCAATAATAATATTGATTCATTTGGGGTGCTGGTTTGGAAAAACTTTATAGTTTTAAAACACGTTTGTGCTAGATGGGTGAAAATACTTCATTTATGATTTGTTATGTGTATCATATATTTCACTATATCTTAATTGATATGTATAAGGAATTTTATATTCTGAAATAAATTGATTGATTGATTATGGGCTAATTAATTTTGCAGTACCATTTGCATCATTTGATTTGTTGAAGATGATTGAGTCATATTTTGTCATTCTCTGTAGAACAATTTAAACAGTGAAATGTTTTCCACATTACGTTTCAGTTATATGAGATGACAATATATACACTGTATATATTTGATCGCAATGGCACCTGCCGTCATTACAGTGAGTGGAACAGAAAGAACCAGTCAGGGCTTTCAATAGATGAGGTAACTACTGTATGATCATAAAATTATTAATTATAGCAGTTCTATTTAACTAATCTTCTTTGAACATAATTATATGTGTGTGAGTTCATTTCCAATGTCTAATTATTCATTAACATTAGAAGAAAAATTGTCAAAAAGTTGTAAAGATATATCAGAGTTATTCCTTGGATTTGAGCTACATGTGTCAATTGGCCCATTAGGTCTAAATTTCATGGGACTTTTCGAGATACCAGGGGACATTTGATCAACCAAAATAAAATGTTTTGCGAATTCTGGATTGCATATTGTATTACAAATAAACATTTCTTATTTCTGATGAATTAATTGTCTATTTGTGTTGTTGCCTAGCAAAAAACATTCTGACCCAAAAAGTAAAATGTCGATGCGCCCTTGGGCCCATGACATGTTTTTTAGTTGGGTCATATTGAGTATGGGCACGCCATTGGCGCAGGGTGCAGTCCTAGGAATAACTCTGATATATTACTTACAATTAACGATGGTCACCTCGCAGTCACAGTATTTATTGATTTTCTCTTTCTACTGACAGGAATGTAAGCTGATGTATGGAATGTTATCATCACTGAAATCATTTGTTGGCAGAATGTCACCTGTTGATCAGTATCCTTTATCACCAATACACATTAGTTTCTATTTAATACAGTGACTGGTAATTATAACAGCTTAATACATATTACCACGGAATGGGACTATTCAGGTCAAAATGTTTAACAATTTAAGAGTGAGTGACATATTATTCTGCTTGGGTTCCAATTTTTAGAACGCTGTGTCCCAGATCTCGCCAGAATAGTATTTTATATCATGCCTCATACAACTTGAGTTGCTCCAGGCCACTTTACACTGAAAACATCATTAAAACATGTTCTGGTTCATATAGCACAAACACATTTTATACATAAATCCACTGATTTATAGATATTATAAATAGACTAATTTAAATAAGTGGATTTTAAGAACATTACAAAATATTTCTTTACTTGATGCAAGTTTAAAATGATCGGGCAACTTATTCCGCAGCCTGGCAGCTGATTATCGGGAAGATTTCTTTCCATATATTGCGGTGTGATGATATCAAGACATACTACGATATTACAACATCGCATTCAAGATCCATCTTGATACATTACTAACATTAAAAAGCGTGGACTTGATTAATGTTGTTTTGCCTCTATACTTGTCATGTATGTTGTACACTGATGACCATACTTATTTAACACTGTTAGCCTCTTGTTTTATTTTGGAAAGTGTGTCAAATATTCAGACCTAAAATATTAGATTGACATTGGTACTGGCTACAGAATGCAAATATCCATTGATGCCATTTTGAAACTAAATTCAATGTTAAACAAAGGAGTTAGTAGTAAGTTTGCCATCACTGCACATGTATTTACTGGGGAGAAGACACTAACATCATCATCTTTCATGTCGCCTTGTCAGGTAAGCCAGTTATCAGTTCATCATGCATGTTGCGAGTTCATCTATTAGCAGATAAAACACACAATCTCATGATTGCCTACCCACATACAATGCATTATGTCAGTGACTATCATATTTAATAAATAGATCAACAATTTGTTACTACTATATGAACCAATCAGGGCTCGTTATTTTTTTATTATATGTCACAACAGATATGACATGACCATAGTCGCCTAACTCTATATATAAACAAATAGTTGTCATAATATTGATGTACGGTATAACATTTAAATAATCAAGCAGCCTGTGTAATCATGAAAGTAATCACTGATTGTGATAACATATACAATGTGATTGATTACGATTTCATTGCATATGGAAATTATAATTATGAGATCAGGTAATCAGTTATGATTATTGAGTGTGATATCCCCAACTCTGGTTGACTTGTAGCTAACAGATGAATTTCAGACTTTATGGTTGCACTTTGTAGGTGCACCGACACAACTGTGCTGGATATGGCAGGGAAGTCTATAAGAAGGTACAGAGTCTGTACTGGGTAGTTTATCATGGGCCTCATGTCTCACCATTCTCCACACAGATACAATTAGATTAACAAATCTGGACTCCATATGGGACCTTAGCAGTTCAGGGCTCAAGACAGTGGTACTAGTTCACTGTACTCAAAGAATGGATCTAGTTATCAATTTACAGATGCCGTCATCATGCTCCTCCACACATTTAGTTCACTGGCCTTGATCTAGAGGTCACAGTATCTGTAGATCTCTGTGGTTATTCCAATCAATCTGATCAGGATAACATAGAAATTATAAAAGAAATAGTATGGCAGTTGTTATGATCCTTGTTTTAAAACTTTTTAATGATTATAATATTTTGAAATGTAGCTCAGTTACCACTCAGTTAACTCTTTGAGTCATTTAATTCAGTCACCAGTCAGTTAACTGTTTGAGTCATTTATCTCAGTCACCAGTCAGTTAACTCTGAGTCATTTATCTCAGTCACCACTCAGTTAACTCTTGAGTCATTTATTTAACCGAGGAGCACGACTATTTTGAAATAGTAGATGCTGAATGTCAAAACCTATTTTCATAGAAGTGTCAGACAAAATATTTCCTTTACAAAATCATCAGAAAGGAAAGCTTCCACAGTTACCGCACCAACAAATACAAGTTACATTTCTACGAGACTCCGAGTGGGCTTCAATTCGTCATGACTACCGACCTCAATGTGGGAAACATAACCGATATACTCCAGCAGATGTATTGTAATGTAAGTAGGCGCTGTTTAGAATATGTTTTGTAATGACAACATCAATGACTAAATTGATGTAGGTGACATTCACTAATTAGTTAAAATTGATCAAAATTCCTGATGCGATTTTTCCAGGCGTATCCTCAAAAGAATCAAATTAACAGTTTCATAACTAGAAAGTATATATGTTCTAATTCTATGAAAATTGGTTTCAGAAACTATAAATACTATAAATATGTTTATGTGATCCATCCAGTACAAATGTTTCTATGGATAATAAATAAATCTATGTACCCCCTCCCCCCCAAAAGAACTTGGCAATAAATACAAGTACACTTGTCTCAAACATACACTTGTCTCCTTCTCACACTCTCTCTATATATATATATGATAGAGAGAGAAGCAGATGTGTGTGTTATACGACAAGCATACATATATGTCTGTATATATATATTTTTTATTTTCCAGATTTATCTTGAATATGTGGTTAAGAATCCATTCTGTTCAAGGGAGGAGGCTGTCAAAAGCGAGTTGTTCAAAACGAAATTAGATGAATATGTGCGTGGATTGCCAATATTTGCTACAAAACTGTCCTAGTCCTGTATGTCATTAGAATCTATCAAATAGTCGTCTTCATGTACATGCCTATATTGTGTATATATTGAAATTATCATTGGTTTTCTATTTAAAAATAATGACATGAGCACTCATATTCTGTATATGTGGATATTAAATGGTATCATATTTTATGTGTTGTGTAGCTGTCAATGATTTTACTATGATGCGTCAGAATGTGAATGGCAGCCAGTTTTAAAAATATGGTTACCATAGCTTCGCTGATCTGAAATAAAATGTTGCATTTAAGTTGCAATAGAAATTTAAACGTCATCGTTACTCTGCCTAACTGCAGCACATAATAATAATGTATATTTAATAAAGCGACCTTGCTAGCAGGAGCCATTCAAAGGTGCTGTACAAATAAAATGTAATATAATAATACCCCCAAATATTATGTCTGTAAAAAACCCTGTAATGATTTAAAAGATAACAATTATTTATCTGTGAAAGCGACCTTGAATAGGTGTGTTTTTAGAAGAGATTTAAAATTTTCAAGAGACGACGCATTTCTAATATCTGCCAGATGTTTGAAACATTATTTGTGTATAATGCTAGTTCACAATGTAAAGTGAACAGTTGATTGATCCGGATAATAATTACTGTTGAGGTAAACGTATAATGTTATAAATGCATTGACTCGCATGTATATGTGTGTATGTACGTAGATGATGCACAATGTTATAAATACAGTGACTGGCATGCATGCGCACACACGTTGCTGTTATAAATGTTGAGTAAATGAATGATTGTTTTGTTTAGCTTCAGTACAATTTCAGGAAATTAGCCGATTCCATGTAACATCTCACATAAATAAGTAAAGCTAGGATCCAGTCTTTATCATTAAATAGAACTAATAAAGGATGTTACCAACAGTTTTTTGGTAATCAGTCAGTAATAATAGTTTGTGTTTGATTGTAATCTATCTGGGAATGTCTTCAATATAAACAGTTAGCATCTGACATTTTTCTTATTAACATTGTTTTAGTTTATGAAATGGTGTAACTGGATGATGTTGAATAACCAGTCCTGTGTGTGTATATATATATATATATATATATATATATGTGTGTGTGTGTGTTCAGTTAGTTAAAGGACCACAGATCAGTACACTACTGAACAACACTGGAAACACTTTAGATAATAGGTCATTAGATAGAATGATCTCATCTTATTATATGCCTGAGTATGATGGGCCAACCTAATTAAGGTTGTCAACATATACCAGTACTTATAGTAGAACATCTCCAAAATAGAGTTGTTATATCAACTATGTGTCAGTGTGCTCCAATAGCACAGCAGTTAGTGATACACCGCTTCCTGCCTTCTTAAATATAAACTGTAATAATGTGTAGTGTATGTGAAATAGATCCCTTTTAGAAAAGGGCATTACACTAAAGGTCATGTATTAATAATAAATTATTATTAATAATAAAGATTTGCAAATTCTTGGGCTACATCTTTTTCAGAAATGGAGGTTCTCATATTTTAAATGGTTGTACAGTATATTATAAGTTATGGCAACATCTGGCTGGATCTTTGGCATAATTCCATCACAGTTAATATTTATGTGGTAAACCTATTTGAATATCCACAGAAAGTTGGATAAATAAGGATGAAGTATTATTTGAATCTACTTGTACAGCGCTTACAAGAGATCATACACAAGCTACTAAAACCCGTTTTTTAAATATCCGACACCTGTTACCTATAAGAGTATATTTTAACAGTAAATAATTTTTAAACCCAGTTTATAGACATGTGTGTTACTCACACCATTACTGGTTTGTGTTTTCTGCTGCTTTAGATATGATTTGTAGATGAGCAATGCTTGCTGAAATTTATTAAATTTTTATCTAACATTTAAAAATTCTGCTAACATCTGAATTAGCACATAATTAACTATCCGCATTTATCACTTATGGTATTAGAGCTCACAAGGTGAAAATGTCTAGGCTTGGTCAATGTATAAAGACAAGTATCGTACTGGCACCTTTATTCTGAAAATGTTTAAAAATTGGTTCTCTTTTTGTAACTGCACATTCTAAAAACCCTAATTACAGGATATATTACCCCAAATCTCTTAAAACGTCGGCCCTTGTAAATTAATTGGAAATAACATGCTGTATGATTTCATACAGTGATTCAGTCATTGTGAAGCTAACAAAACCAAGCAGGTGTTAAAAGCCACTTTAATTAGTATTTTATTCTAGTTTTCATATGTATTTATACACAGTGGTAGGATAACAAAGCAGGAAATGAGTGAGTGTAAATGTCACAGACAAAAACGGATCAGAGTACCAACTGTAACAATTTTCATCCTTAAAACACAAAAACCACAAATGAAGTTTGCCCCCACACACAAAATGATAAACCAATGAAAGACTAGGAAATTACTTTGGCTGGCAACAAGGTAAACACAAACAAGTATACATATAAATAAACAGTTATGATAATGCTGTACAGAATAAGTAATGTTAAATACATTTCATATATATAGCTTTATGGTGTAGAAAATAGATTAACCATTCCACATTACAGGTTCTGTACATCACTTTACAGGTATACAATGATAAATACGGTGATGTTTAATCTATATATTATGACAAAGTCATTTTACATTTGTGGATTGAACATAACCGATTACATAGGGAAGAAAATACGGCCAAATCTGTGTTATGGCATGAACTGGCTAAATTGCACAGACAAATCTTCTGGATCAATAGGACTAAAAGTGTCTTCTCTGCAAGTGGCTAGCTCTCCTGGATCACAAGACCACAACTTGGCTCAAGGTGCCTAATCGTTGACTTCGTCAGTTGTCTCGATGATGATGATCGATTCGGATTATTCAGTGCATAAATTTACTCAGATAATAATTGTTGTAAAACAGAAAATCATTAACTTGACTAATATTTATCACCACCTACTGACACATGTGATCCAAGAAGTACAACAACAGTTGAACTATTTCAATGAACATACGCAATAACAACAAATGTAGCAACAAAAATAGTCCCCATCAACCTTTATATGGCATTCTGCAGTGGCATTAAAACACCTAAAATGCTGCAGTCGAGAATGATCTTTTCTTGGACGAGTATTGTTTAAAGGTCGTCCATTTAATTTTTGTGCTGGTGATGTTAAATGAAACTATACATTTACAAATATTTTAGATATACCAAGTGCTAAACCATAAGAATGCCACTCCATAACAGAGTATACTGATGGACAAAACACTGGCTGAATTCATTCTGGAGATAATAAAGCATTTCAATAAAAAGGTGTCTGTGCGTATTTCTGCTGTTTATTTTTCTAATTCTGTAATCATAATGCGACCCTGAATCATGCACGACTGGTGTTCTACTGATTTTTCCATAAAACGTCACAACAAATGCCTGGCCATACTACCACTCAACTGTTAACATAGCTACAGCATGTCTCAATGTTTCCTTACTAGACCAACTGCCTTGTACCAGAGCCCTGAAGGTGATTCTCCAAATTTCACTAGTTCTCCGACAACACGACCAGATGGTACATGAAAATGCGACCGATCCATTTTAAAGGATAGTCGCTGTAGATGCTGCCCCAGAAACATAATTATAAGATGTTTAATATGTAGTTAAACTGACGATTATAAGCCTGTAGGTCTCTGATAGTGTCGGCCATTTATATAACATCTAGCGACGTAAACAGCACAATCACTATCACATCAGATAAATAGCAAATAGCTGGGGAAACAGATTACTATACTGAAATATCTCTATGCATATTACAGCCCAAATATTAATATAAAAGCAAACAGATCTGATACAAGTCACAAATTGGTCTTAATGACGTGTGTTGGTTTGTGAGTGGTCGGCTTCACTTATAAAAGTGATCAACAACTGGGATCAGCTGGTTACCTAATGGTGAGAGGATGTAACCTATAGGAGCTCAAATTCTTCATCTGTGTCGAACTGTCTGTCTGCATCATCCAACAATGTGAAATCTAAATAAATTAACAGATAATGATCTTAATGGGGATGATAACTATGAGCAGAAGTACAATATTTTTATTAGTCACTGGTTACAACTAATGTTAAGTATTCCCACTTGTCCAGAAAAACGCCCTCAAACAGAGATAATCACTGACCTGTCCCAGTGGCTCCTTCTGGTGTATATGGTTGAAATGATGGCCAGTGTGGTGGGCGATGTTCGTGTAATTCAAACATGGGCGTGTTTTCCTTCTGTATTATGCCAACCTTTATCCTCTGACAGAGATCCATGAATGATGACTCACTACCGCAGTAAAAACCCTAATGAAAATGGATAAATGTGAACTAAGAGCATGATGCCATGAATATTACAAAAAATTAAATCTAATCTATTTTTTTTAACCACAAATTTAGTAAATTTACACAATTCCTAATTAAAAGTCAAATGTTGCTCATACACTGCACTGCTAATGGTAGATTATCTTGTATTATGGCCTAGTTATCACCACTCATCCAAAGTAAAAAGATCATTATATAGGTATTCAACAATAATTTATATAATCGTATAACAGTTTATCAGATTACTATGTTCTGATGGACGGAGATGAATTGGAAAACAATGAGAGATAATCAAGAAGTTGAACAGAGAATTAAAAGTTACCAATGAAACATAAATATATCATTTAGCTAACTATATGCTAGATAGTGCAAATGTTATTGTGTACACAAAATTAATACTGGAAAAAAACTGAACGGAACCACACTAAAGTAAAAACTAGTTTCAACAGAATGTTTCATGTTTAAGAAGTATCCAATGAGAAACAATCAAATCATTATACCGAGCCCCAAAAAATACATACATTTTCTATGAGACCTTGATCAACAAAACATGTACTCTAATAAATCTATTTCTCTGATGAGTATTGATAAACAAATTTATTTAAAGTTCTAGTTTTTTTAATAAAACTAAAAAGCACACCAAATTTCAAGGCATGATTTAAATGTTATCATAAAAATATCTACTCATTTGCTAATTCATTTTATATTTAAAGGTCATGTTCAGACATATATTTAGGTTCAAGTACCACCACACAGCATAAAATATTGCAATATAAAGAATCATTTAGAAAAATGCTTTCCATAGACTTACTAATGCTATAGATGGGTCCAAGTCAATTATCTTCATACGACTAACATAATCACAGTGAAATGTATCATCTGTCTGATCTGGAGATGTGATATCAGTAAAATTGTGTGTAGTATGAGGATCCAGATATACTAGTTCATTCTCTGAAAATAAATAACAACTATTAGTTATCCGCAAATATATTTAAAAAATAACACTTATAATGTTTACCAAATTACCTTGATATTAGGCCTTAAATAAACTGACAACTACCAAAAAGAGCTCAAAGGGAGGCCTAATAATTAATATCGGAACCTTTTGCTGCCAGACTCTTTTCTAGCAGCAAATATAATTTCCTAGCACCAAATATCAATGACGTATTAAATGTAATACTAACCGATTTCAAATCTGTGTTGGATATATAGGAAACTATTAGGTATTCACAGACCCTTCAGGACAATGATGGGTTGGTTTATAAATAGGTATAAAACACAGCAATATGAATAATGATAAATAATTTTGCTTTGACAGTCCAGTACAATGTTACTGTTATTCGTACTCAGTAATTATTTTAGTCAGGTAAATCAAACAGTAAATTATTATTGTTGGTACACCAAATTCTATACGGGCTTATTTTGGAGAACCTAGGATGTAATTGCTGCCATTGCAATAAGCAGAGGGCATATCTGTTGTTTTTGTATGTTTGTAATTTACACAGATCAAACAAATCTCATTTAACAGAAACAGTCGACAAATTAAACGTGATCAGTTATTTGAATAACAATTATTTACTGTATTCCTGAAAAGCATAAATTCTGGAGAAAAATAAACGTGCGGCAATGACAAATTTAAGCGAACTTCATCGACAGACATTTTATGTGGTGGTATCTAGTTCAATCCAATTAGTCATATCTTTTGCTTGTATATCGTATTCTTTGTTGATGCAGAATTAATATTTGTGGCTAATGGAATTATCATCTATACGTATGAAACATTGTTAATAAAGGTGTCTCTACATTATATGTCTGATGATGATCCAGACATGGGGTCAATTCCATTTGATCAATTCCACATCAAATTTGCTAATTCCAATTCTTTTTTTGCCTAATACTTTTTACCATGAGTAGGTATTCTGAGTACCTACTTGGAATACCTACTCTGAGTAGTTTATATTCCAAGTAGGATGGTCATGGAAGAAATATTTCTGACTTAAAAAATTAAATGGTAAATTAATTTGTGGATATATTGTTTTGTAGGAAACTCCAATTCCAATTAAAAAAAAATTCAATTCCAATTCCATTTTTTAGATAATTCCAGAATTGGAACTGACCATCAATTCCAATTCCGGAATTGAATCGATCCCATGTCTGTGATGATGATTGATGTTTTATGGCCACTTTTGTGCACATGTTAGGTTAATGGGCTGAGCGACCTCCAAAAAGGTAATGAAGCAATGTCAAAGATGAAACACACTTCAGATATGCCCACACCGAGATTCGAACTCAGGTGGTAGTGACCTGCGATTCAACGTGCTACCAGTTAGACCACGGAGGCGCCCTACATCATATGTCTGACTAGATATTATGTAACACAGTGGTACGAAGGACATAATCAAACAATACGGCATGAAATATTATTACAACATAATGTGTATCTAAATGCTCACCTACATATCCTACAAACCAATGTGCATGATTTGGCCTGCCACCAATAATTCCAACAGATTGTGGAAATGATAAGCAGGTCTGAAAACACATGAAAATATTATTACAATTGATGAGGACATTATATCAACAGTCAGGACATACTGTCAGAATGTGAAATAAACTCACAATCTACACCACCTCGCAGGGTTGGCATATTTTAAATCATACCATTGCAACAAGATTCATAATAGTACAAATATTCTATAGTGCTAATATCCTTGAAAAGATTCGAGCTCAGTGGCACACCTAGTACAGGGGTTGGGCAATTTCATAGTCAAGGCACAATGCAAAATTCCTCAACAAACGGCTGGATGCAGTGTAAATGAAGGACAGATAGGCGGTTCCGAAAAGTTGAGTTTTCAAATGGTGATGGGAAGAAACTATGCTATTTGATGACATAACATGTTCAGGGAGTGAGTTCCAGAGTAGGGATGGCAACTGAAAAAGCACATGTGCAAGCGTGAGTTTTAACCTTGGGAACAAACAGCAAGTAAAAACCAGATGAACGGAGCTCTCTGGGCTTGGGTGCTAGAGAAACCATGGACAATAGACATGAAGGTTCTCTGCAAGAAAGAGTTTGATACACAATGGTACCTAGTTTAAAAATGATGCGAGATTGAACAGGGAGCCAGTGAAGTAATTTCAGAAGTGGGACAGAATGGGAAAACCGAAAAGACTGTGTGACAACTCTAGTTAAGCAGTTCTGAACACACTGAAGTTTTAGAAAATCTTTAGATGCAATGTTATAAAGAAGAGAGTTGCAGTAATCAAGCCTACTAGTAATGGTTTGGCGACTGAAAGAGAAATATAGTGACGAATAGGGGGAAGGTCACAAATATGCTAGAAGTAGCAGCGACATGTGAAATGTCAAACCAAATCTTTTAAAGAAACACCTATTACCATACCTTCTGGTGACATAGGTATCAGAAGTAATTATGAAAAAATTAAAAGGTGAGTGAGCAAGAGATATTCAGTTATAACAAAAGATTATCACATTAGCCATTTCAGAAGGAACCACATGCACGGTCATTAACTCACCCGTAAGGCATTCGCATAAACTGGATTGATTTCGGAAAGCCCTAGACGCAATGGAATCACCAACAACAGAGGTCGCCATTTGTCACAGTGGCAGTTACAGCAGCACGTCTTACCCAATTTTATATCACATTTAACAGAAGACTGGTCACCATCTGGCACACCATTCAAACTATCACAGTCTTTATGCATTTCATTAGTTTTACGATGCTTTGTGCTCTTTACTGCAGATATCTTACAATGTTGACACATACTGTCCTCTGGTGAATTCTTGCCAACTTTATTCGGTTTAAGGAAACACAGTGCTTCTGTAAAAAATGTGAACAATTGTAAAATGCTTCCTTTCAATATATTAGCATGCCATCAGTTTTTATGTGGGAAAAAACATCCTATTTCAGTATAATATCAAATAAACCCTCTTCTACAGACAGAATATACTGCCAATACTTGTGTATAAGGTGATCTCACATATATGTTCCTTTTATCGGTCAATTTCACGGACAAAAATATTTCTTTCGCCCGCCATCTGAGAATTTCCGTGCACCTTTTTCCACCGCGACCGCCTGGGACGTGTGGACAGGCTCATCAGCAACATATGAGGTGGAGCAACCACGACAAGCTTTCTTTGTCTTGGGCAATTCTTGTAACTCATTTCCACTAATCACACACCAGTTCTCTGTTACATTAAACTCTATGGCTGCCTTGCTGTTGTTATATTCTTTTGGATATTGCACAACTATGAGCTTAAATTGAGCATCATATGAACAAAGTTTTTTTTACCAAAATGTCACTCAACACTCCTGACTGACAGTCTCTGAATATAGCCAGTTTACCAGCTGACTTGTGTATAATAAGAATAAGAAAAAACGGACATATTTCAAGGACTAAAACCTCACCTTATACACAAATATATGGTAATTCTCTTCTATATTTAGCTGCTTCTCTCTAGACATATTTTATGATAGATCACATTCACTTACTAATATCATCTGTTATTATCGTGTTATCAAGAGCTATGTGTACAACAATATTACTCCAGTCATCATAAACAGCTAACTTTCTGCAAAGAAATATGAAAAAAAAATGGTTACCTATTTTAAACACACACAGAATGCTCTAAATACCTGCCAGTATTCTATAGCTGTATATTTAAGGAATGGCCGGACAAACAGAAGGATACGATGAAGTAGAGAGACAGAAAGACAGATAAACGGACTAAATCTTACTTTAGAACTTGGGCTATTGTGTTTGGCCCAAACCATTCTCCAATCCTTTTGCCTTCAGAAGCTCCCATATTTGCTGCAAAATGAGATTAAATCTAGAAGGCAAGACTTTCTTTATTTCTTTTAAATGAAAAAAATGCATGTTCCATTTATTATAGAGTACAGTCTCTGCTGGAGTAAGACCATCTATTATTAAAGAAGACTAGGCATGTCCACTAGCCCAACAAATTTCTTACTAGCCCCAAAAATATTTTTTGCAAGCCCATGGAGTAATACATCAGAGAGATGGTCATCACATCCAAGTAATTACTAACTACCTCCCTCTTGAAAGTTGCTATTTAGTTTTTTTTAATTACTAGTACCATCTGTTGAATGTTACTATTATTTTTGTCAGATAGTAGCCATTTTGATGGTCTGTAATGGGCACATTGTTTTTCAACATTAAAAAGTGTACATTATTTCTATACATATAAATAAAGGAAACTACGGAACACAAAGATAAACACAAGATTACCATATATTTTGTATCAAAAAGGTATTAGCCCAGTTAGGTTAGTATTTTGGACCAGTAACTAGCTAGAAGGCATAATACACTAATACCATGTGTACGGGAATTCACCTTTTCTGGCTCTGGTCTAAGAATTATTTAAAAAGTGTTACAGACACCAATTCTTAAACAATAAATATTACAGAAATAAATATAACATACCTATTTGATGTATGGAATATGGGCTCCCTTTCTTATCTAAGAACAGTCGCAGGATCTCGAAATATTTTGGATCATATTTACCTGGATGCCACCGCCAATCTGCATAACAAAAAGCTAATTTATTATTACTATGGTTTAAGTTTGATCCATTGCCTTTTCGCAAAATAAATATAGTAAATAATATGAAAAATACACATAATTCTGAACATGTTGCATGCACAGACATCCAAGGTAAAAGCATCCCCTAAGTTTATTCAAGTAAACACAAGAGGCATTTACTTTTAATACAAAAGCTGTACTTCAAAATAGTCATCAAAATAGGATGCAAAAAATTAATTTTGACAAATGAAGACCTGTTCCTGATTGGTGATGGACAAGGTTAACTTTCTCTATATTTTCCAATATTTCTATCTTTTTCAACTTCAAAGAAGATGGGAATTCTTGAGATTTTCAACCATGCTATCTAAGGGATAACCCTAAATATGATAAAACAATATTACAAGTGTTTGTATGTGTGTGTAACATCACCTCTGCCTAAGTGTCTAAGTACAAGAGCCTGCGCTAACATCATTTGACCACATCGTAACATACATCCCCAGCCTGCATCTGATGTTGGACCGTCACAGCCACCTGTGTTTAACAGAGAATATTTATAAATATTTGTACAAATGTTTAAATGTACGATAAAAGTATGAATTAAGCCCTTCAAATTTACAAGAATCACATACCTATTGGCTGAAAACATTTCCTGTATGTGAACCACAGTCTAGAACAGAAATCATGTTTCAACTCATCCAGTTCTAGAACAAATATAATTTCATTATACATTAAACCATTATCAATATGAAATCTGATTAACTAAAGAGAGTAAACCAATTTTACAGTTGAACTATTAAAATAACCATCATGAAAGTTACAACAAACACTGATTATATTTGGGAGAAGATTTAGATTATTTTATGGTGATTATCCTAAAGAAATGATTGTTTTAAGGAAATTCTACTCCATCTACAATAAGTTAGATCACTGTTAACAAATACTTCATTCTGTAAAACAGTAACTGGTTTTACATCTATTAGTAAAAATACACCACATAAATACCATTGGTAACATCGTATTTCTTCCCTAAAATATAAACTGGTTCCGTTGTTACTGGAAACTCCTCATATTCTAGCAGTCCCGCTTCATAGCTCATCGTCTGGATGAATACTGCTGCAAGAAAAGGTTCAGTTACACTTTATGACATTTTCAGCCGAAATAGATTAGCAATGTTTCATTTATGGTTCTGTAAGATCCATCAAGGTGTCACTATCGAAATTCTGCATTCACATGTAAAGTGAGAGAAATTATTACGAGCCAACCAAGAACTTAACAAAACTAGTAACATAATATGGTGATGAAATACAGCCATGAAGCATATATTAACCAGCTACAAACACTAGCATATGGAACAGAAAGCAGCCAATGATGTAAATTCAGGACTTCATTCCTGATAAAATCAGAAAAATGCTATTATGAACTGATGACGGAAGTTCAATTCTTCAGAGCAACTACTGATGAGCAAGACATAGATAGTACGGAAATAAAAATAATGCAAAACTAACAAGCACACGGATCTTTGATTATAGCAAAGCAATAATATTCTAAGACTACGAGCATCAAGGCAATATTACTAAGCAGGAAATTCTAACAGCGTAAATTATCATCAATTCACCTATTCCATACGTAACCAATGACATCAGTCTTTGTCGGCTTAGCTTAGTAGTCACAACCTGTGGTGTGTTGGTAGTTATAGTAATATGTAAAAGTGTTCTGTGTTTATTTAAATGACAAACATTGAATGCATACAGGGAAGAGGCACTAAACTCAAAAGAACAAAATATTATTAGTGAAATCAAAATAGAAAAAAATGGACATTTAATCCAATATTTGGCCTCCAGCTACCTCATATGTTTGCTATCTCAGGAGATAAGTAGATCATAACATCTTTTCATAAAACTATAGGAAAGCACTAATTCAAAATGTATATTAGCTATTGATAAGTGCTAAATAAGGTTAAATTCCTGTGTTATAAACTAGAGAAAAAATATTGTACCGGTCTCTTCTATTAGGGCAAAAGGAAATGATACTACTGTAACTGAATTATTAAGCTTAATTAATATATTAATGATATTATAGAGAGAAAAAAATTCATAATAGGTACTAAAGTCCATTACAGAGGCATTCCTGATATTCACCCACTGTAGGCACCATATAATTAAGTCAAGTCAATGTATTACTTTGTTTAAATATTATGATGTTTGCATTAGAACATGATTAAATTCTTTTAGCTGTCTGATGCCTTAGCATTCGATGTTCTCAGCCAATCCGCTAGTTCCTTCTTGTTCTCTCTTTCTCTCTCACTCACTCACACATTCATAATTCTAATTTATTTAGAAATCATAATTTGGCAAAACCATCAGATTAACGTCAGCAAATTATGGGCAGTTTAATCATAACATCACTCAGTGGATTAGTTCAAAGGTACTAAATTAAATAGCTTCAAGAGATCAAACTGTCATGTACTTTTTGTGTAAATCTCAGATCAAAGGTCCTCCAAGCTATTTCACCATGTCTATAAGAACAGCCTACCAGGTTATTTAACAATATCTACTAAAACAGTTACATTGTACTCGGATATAATTAATATGTATACCTGGCCGCCAACTAAGTAATCATCAAGCTTATTTAATTTGGAACGTCTTTGTAAATTACTAATTTTTGTTACCTGTTCAGTATATCATATTTATAAACTATTTTTATAATGAATATATTACTGGTAATATATATATATATATATATATATATATATATATATATATATATACTATGACTATCATCTGATAAACATTAATATAATACACACACACACACACACACAGATATATATATTTATCTCGGGGGTTCTAGCCAGGAGATAACTCAAGCAAACCAATTGGGGCAAATGAATCAATAAGCACAATCCATGCAAGTGCTGTGAATGAACAAGGCAGCTGCAGGGAGTCCAGGAGATCCTTAATAGAAATACATAAGGCCTTTTCCTGAAAAAAAGGTGCTGAATTAACATTGTTCACAACAAGTGGCAATATGGGTCCTGTGACAGCTATTGGAAGAAAGTTGCCGTCCAGGTTATACACAGTACTAACAGTAGCTTACATTATTGCAGTTTCATTTCAAAGCTACAAGGAATTGATAATAAACTGATGCCTTCATTTCTGACTTACCGGTATTAAACTCTCACAAACAGTACATATCGGCAATCACAGTTCTTAATCCATATCTAAACAATCACACAATTTTGACAACACCTAGCTGGTATTGTTAAATTGTTACAAACTGTGTTTTTATCATTTAGCATCATGAGTGAATCACCTAATTTTCATTTGTAGTTATATTAATTGTATGGCGAGTTGCCATGACAACTTCTGATTCCTGATTCTGGCCAGACTTAATGCTTTTCGTTGTAGTAAAAGATTAAAAATCAGTCTTGTGCCAAAAATTAATGCGGTATAAATACTAAATGCATCTGTGAGCTGTTTTTGGCTAAAAAACTAGTTTCCCATCGTGAAAATAAAAAGTCACCAGAAATGAATTGGCTAAAATTCTTTGCTTCGCGTAAAACATTCCAAGCCCTTCCTCTTAAAGCCAGCCTTTTTATTAGTTGGTCCAGTGAGATGGTTTTCAGAAACATCTGAAGATGAGGGCAATAAACATTTATTATGGAACTGTTTGAAATAGTTATTATCAGATTTCTGAGAGGAGGAAAACATCATCCTAAAATAACACATTTAGTCAACATTAGCACCACCGGCAGTACACCGGTGGTATATTTATGGTGCGGAAATTTGAACAGTTTAAGCTGGCAATCCTTCTGTTATATCCCACACCCGACAATCTATGAACCAGTAAATGGCTTCTTGATGAAGTATAGATGCCATGACCAGATTGCCGGACGCTACTTTCTTTTGGTTCATACGAGTGGTGGCATCCTGGGCTTCGGTTATAAGGGGTAGGGGTTAACTTTGCTGGTTACTGGCTAGCACCTATGAAATGAATAAGTGGGCTTTAAAATATTATGCATGAATTAAGGCATTAAAAGGAAACTGCAATGTCTCAAATAAATTCTGAAATGGTTAAAGAAAACTATATAGTGAAATTCTTTATGAGGATTCTTTTATAAGGATCTGTTAGATTTAAGTAAATTAACCAATGATTGCATCAGTAAGTAGTTCGTGCTAGGGGTCAGGTAAGGTAACGAGGATGGCTATGCCAGAACATCTGTGACCTGGCTTAATCTGGATCAAGGTGGCTACATGAACTGTACGCAAGCTGATGTTAGAACATGTACTTTTCTTCTTCCCACTACAAAATCTGCCAGTCAAGGAAGTTTAAATGCCATTCCTTCAGTAATTAGGATTATTTCCTTATATCAATAATATCAGGTAGAGTTTGTGATTATTATTGGGGAATTTTGGGTTACTTTTTAAAAGTCACAGGAAAGGGTTTCCCAAATTAGTCAAAATGTCAGTGTTATTATTAAAATCAATTTCAGTCAGAGATATATTTTATTTTCCCTAAAAATAAAGTTATAGTGGTTTTAAAACTTGCTTTGTTAGCATCTCACATGGACAATTATGTCACAGCTTTAATCAAGAATCTTTGGAAAACTTTGGAATGTGACTTCATGTTTGGCAAACATAGATACCATGGCCTTATTTAATCTGTGTTGTGTGTTCTATATTGTCTTTGTTAAACATATAATTGTACAAATGGGTCTGCCAGTGGATGGAGTATGCATTCATTCCCCCAAAACAAGACTGATTTGCATGATTGGCAGCAAAACATGAACAGAGTGCAGTGGAAGCATTGTGGGAGACATTTTGAGGAATTTCACTGTCTAGGGCATGATCAGTTGGATATGACATCAAGAGTGTCAGGCTCACAGAAGATGCCATTTCAACCATATTTGACAAACTGTGTAATGCTAAACCCAAATGAATCAACAATTTGATGGAGAAACTGAATAGAAATGAGTATGTATGAGCGATAATAGGGCAATCTTAGGAGCAAACTATTGGACATTCACCAGTTAATGAATAAGTGAATTTTCACTTATTCACAAAAAAAAGTTATATGGCTTGATATCCCTGAGAATGTCAAAACCTTTGTCGGAATCTGATATTCTGTCTGTCAATTGGTCAAGATGCTTGTATTTTGGTAAACAAAGTTGTGGTACTACGTGATGTTTGGCAAAGATGACATCACATGATAATCCCTAGCTGGTATAGTACACACTAGCAATCACTCGCGAAAGTTAGGAAATTAAGATTTTAATCGAAATATGATAGCTGGTGATTAGAATTGTTTTGAGTGTAGTAGTGCATCTGATAGGGAATAAAATAATTGTTTGTTACATTATATTTACTTCGAAATGTGAAATTTCTTTTCCCATCACCTTTAAGTCATATTACCTGATGATAAACTGTTCCTTTAACTCTAGACATATGAATAGATGTTTGTGTATTTGTGTTATTGTACTATATCATGTACATGTTTAATTGGCATGTTTTACAACAAAAATTTTAAATTAATTTATTATAGTTAAGGCAAAAAAATAAAAGTGTTGAAAAATTAGAAAAGGTTTTATACTATTACCAGTGGTAGACAAATGTAAGGTTGTTTTACGTCAAGATGCCTCAAACACACATCAAAATAAAAATATCTGGTTTCCCAGCATCCAGTGACATCATTCTTGAATTGAAAATAAGTTGGCCAGGAAAATTATAATAAATGTCAAAAAGAGAATACAGTGTTCATGGTTTGAATAAAAACATTGTGATGTGTACATAAATGATATGTACTGTAGTCCTTTCATCAGTCTATAGGGTGGTCCAACATTCAAATGTTTCTGATAGAGCCAGAGGACCAGGCTTGTTATGCAGTTGGCAGCTCTCTTCCTGATATCAGTGTTTTTTAAGTTTTAAAAACCAACCCCCACCATGTTTTGTGCGATCAAAAGGATGATCACCAACTTTTTTATTTTGCCTAATTGATGCATTGAGCTATAACATTCAAGATTAACTAGTCTAGAAGAACATGTCAGCCATGATGAAAAATTCTTATATTCAACACAAATTAATAAGTTAACATTCGACTTGCTAGTTATAAAGGTTAAAACCAGATGTCAGCATTGAAATATCAAGTTCTGAGTAGTACACACAAATTCAAGTCTCGCAAGCAGCATTCAAATAGGTTGATTAAACTCCGTAATTATTATTTGTTAATGGTACTGTAGTTTCCTTCAACGTGCTTTGTTATTTATTATAAAGACAGAGCTGTCTCAACATTGAGTTCACCAAACACAGCTCATGCACTGAGCCAACTTGGACAAAAACCTAGACTATTATGTTAGCTCATGTAAGAGATCTAGACAATTCAGCTAATGCTGAACTGTCTTTGTGATCAAGTTGTCGTGCTTCCATAGACATGACAGAGGTCTAAGTTATAACTGTTACTGTGAATATTTGTGAAACTGCAAAATACAAATGGATAATCACTGTGACTGTAAAAATCAGAAGTTAATTTTGAATCCATTTATGAATTCGCTAACAATGGAAAATTATTACAGTTTTATGCTTATTAACTGATAACAAAGTACAAAATACTATTAATACTAATAATATTATTATTTATAGTGTAGAGTCTAGTAGATCTAGATCTACACTTCCTAAGTCTTAGGCTAAGACTTCACTAGGTAGTAGTTTAGTCATCAATTTGCGACTCGATGCACTAGTATTGATTATAGATTAGTGCATCAACTTCATAATTTGATGAACTCATCGAATTATCAAAAGATAGACCGACCTACCAAAACATAATAGATCTAGACAGTAAATACTAAAAATGGTCTAGAAATGATCAACAGACAGACAACTGTCAAACTATTATCAACAGTACATAGTTCGTTACTCAATTATGCTTTATATAATTTCAATTACTTCAATTACAACACGACTGTCTACGCTAATCACTTCACATTTATGTGTAAAATAAGAAAATAAAGCGACGTAGTTCAAGTTCAAAATAATAAACAAACCCGTTTGTACCACGTCCATCTTTGTGTCGTCTGATGTCACTGATCGCGCATGCTCGCAGCGAGCCGTTTGAAACGATGCTATCTATTGGTCAATCGTTGGAGGCTTATCCAATCGCAACAAAAAGGGCTTGTAATGATGTCATGTAGTTGGGAAATACCTATCCGGACTTCCCAAAGTATGTTACGTCTTTGGGAGAGTTACTTAGATCTGTCAAGTGGAAGTTGTGTTTAGAACCCACATAAGCTCAATTTGTAGTTGCGAAAGCTTCTGTATCTTTTAGATAATTCTAGATAAATAATAAGCAATGTTTTAAATGAAAGAAAATAAATGAAATAGATGCCGTGACATTAGTAAATAATGATACACGTGGGCGTGGTTGTGCTGCATCTGTCAATATATTTCCCGCTCTGGTGCCAGACGTGACATGCTCGCACCGCACTGTGTCCTTAAGCTGTTAAGTGCTACATCTGGCGGTCATTTATGGTTAGCAGAGTAGGATAGAAACCTTAATCTGAAATCACTAAAATAGTGAGCTGTTAACACACGCCGATTTATTCTGTAAGTAGACGTCAACTGTTAATATAGCTTTATCTGTTTCCAGAGCCGAGGTGCCAGTACGCGTAGATTTATACTAGAATCTAGACTAGTATAATAAGTATTATTAGTATTATATAGTTTATACACTGAAACAGGTATAGATTTCTATATATAATAACTATTTTCGCGTTCGATTCAGTCCTGTAATTGTAACTTAATTTGACAGTATAATTCTGACAGATCTAGCAGATCTGTCAGAAAAATAATTTGCAATCAGCAACGGTCCTTTTCATTCCGACGAATTAGTGATGGTGATAGACAAATTTATTTGCAATGTCAAATCATGTGAAACATTGTCTGTGATCCATTGCAATACCAAACCGACTGTGTTGACCGACCCTTAATTATGATAACGCAACTTTGATAATAATAATAACAACAACAACCGAAATAGCAGTTATTTTACGTGCTTGACTAGTTACCTCAAATTATAGGGACACCCATGTGGTCTATGCTTTATACTTCACCAAATTTGGCAGAGAAAAACTTAGCCAGGTTGGAGAAAAAATACCGAACTATAGTTGGACAGCCAGGATTCGAAACTCCGACCTCATGCACAACACAACCATGGATTTAAAAGAATAGACTGGTTAGAGAAATTACAGGACAGGAATGCGGAGGAGGCATGGTTATATAATGCAATGAACACTTACCAAAATCCAGGCCGAAAATAGACAAAAGAAGAAAAAACAGTATGAACAGAGCTGCCATGGCCAAGCAAAAGAAGTATAATGCTTGGAAGCATTACACACAAAGAGGCAACTACATTGACTATGTCAGGGCTACCCAAGAGAAAAACGAACTTACCAAAATGACGAGAAACGTATGCCGAGAGTTTGAAAAGGACATAGCCAAGAACATTAAGACTGATCGTAAAGCTTTCTGGTGGTACACCAATTCAAAGTTGAAAAGCAGACCAAAGTTAGGTGATCTAGTGGACGGAGATGGAAAGTTAACCCATGATGACAATGAAAGGGCAGAACTGCTCAACAAGTTCTTTACAAGTGTTTTTACTCAGGAAGACACCAGCAAGATCCCAAAACTTGACACAATTCACACTGGAGCACCACTCACTCACATAGAAATAACTCCAGAAAAAGTTGAAAAGAAACTGTTAAAGCTCGAAGTCACCGAATCTGCAGGGCCAGATGGATTCCACCCAAGAATTCTCAGGGAAACGGCATCCTCTATATGTCTTCCCTTAAGCACCATCTAAATAAAATCAATGGCTGAGGGAGAAGTACCATCTACATGGAAAGAGGGCAACATCACACCATCCACAAAAAAGGGAGCAAAACCGCTGTAGAAAATTATAGAGCTGTAAACTTGGCATCCGTTGTTGGAAGATTGATGGAAACCCTAGTAAGAGACCAGATTGTGAGCCACATGACAGAAACAGTATTCTGCGACGAACAGCATGGATTTGTAGCAGGTCAGTCATGTATGACTCAACTTCTGATCACGATTGAGCTATGGACTGAACTGCTGGACACTGGAGCCCCAATAAGGCGTTCGACTCTGTCCCCCACAAAATGCTGTTGTCTAAGTTGGTTGCATATGGCATAGGAGACACCATAAAGGAGTGGATCAAAAGCTTTCTAGTGAATCAAAAACAAAGAGTTACAATAAATGGAATAATGCCATCATGGTTGGAAGAACTTAGTGATATCCCCCAGGGTAGTGTTTTAGGTGCTATATTGTTCATTATATTCATAAACCACTTGCCAGATGCAGTGACCAGTATCACTAAGATATTTGCAGATGACACCAAACTGTTTAGAGCTATCAGAGGACCACCAGAAACTCTAAAACGACTTAAACCAACTCGTCAAGTGGTCTGAGAGATGGCAGCTTGGATTCAATGAGAATAAATGCGAAGTATTCCACTTAGGCAACTCAGAACCAAAATCACACATATGAGCTGAATGGCACAACCTTGGACATAACCATTCAGAGAAGGACTTAGGTGTCACAGTGGATGAAGACCTAAAATTCCACAAGAACATAGCTAATGCTGTAAATAAAGCTTCTAGAATGTTAGGCTTGATCAGGAAGACCTTCGCACTCCTCGACGAAACAAGTGTCAAGACTATTCACAGCCATGGTTAGACCGCACCTTGAGTATGGAAATGTGATCTGGCATCCGAGGTACAGAGGAGACAAACCAGAGGTTGAGAAAGTACAGAGAAGTGCAACTAAACTGATCCCAAGCATTAGCCATCTCCTATATGAGAACCGGCTTAAATCCCTAAAGCTGCCATCTATGGACAGGCTACTAGATCCCCATAACTTCCTTACCTTCCCACCTAACAACAACACCAGAGGCCACAGTAAAAAAAGTGTTCATGGGACGATGCAGGCTTGATTTGAGGAGAAGCATCTTTAGCCAAAGAACAATTCATGACTGGAACTATCTGCCTGAACATGTGATATCTTGTGCTAGTCTGAACAGCTTTAAGTCAAATTTTGGAAAGGGGAGTGCTATAGATTGCCATGATAAAATGAGATATGCACTCCAGAAATACAACGAAGAAGGACCGGAATACCATAACGGGCATTGCCTTTTAATTTCGTATATGAGCTATCACGGAATCCAATGCTCTAAGCCACAGAGGTGGTTATATATTCAATTTTGGCATTTAAATATAATATATTTATATTGTATGTCATATTATGATGCCCTAAAATACGATCTCATTGAAGGGCACTCTTTACATATACCTGTATATTGAAACATGCTATCTAAGTTCAGCATAGATTCACATATTCAAATATGTGAGTTTGTTCTTGATTGACCACGACCTAACAACTCACTCAGGATCCAAATGCGCATGCGAAGTGGGAATGGTCTATTCTTTTGAGACCTGGTTACTTCCATTTCCAATGCCAATGAGATGCTGAGTTGTGCCATTGTTAGCCCTTGAAGCCTACCAATGTCTGAACCTGGTATTTTGTGTTGGTCCCCTTCTACTTAATTTCTTAACAAAACCACTGCACATATATTAGCTCTTGTACGATCATATATCATCATTTGACATAACATACTTCACACATTATCGTATATCATCATATGGAGGTCTATCATCACTAGTGTTGGAAATAAAAGCCGGTCTGGGTGCCCAGGGTCGACACTTCTGGACCCAGGCGTGCATCTTTCTATAGTTGCCAGCCCTGTGATCCTGCTGATATTCAACCTATTAAAACAACAAATCGGATCCGGTCATCTTTTTGGTCAGCAGTGCAACATGCACACTATTTTTTGTGAATTAAGCTATGAGTACGACATTTATTTATTCAGAACATAAATAATGTAAACTAGAGATCTGGCTGTTTTATATTTCGAGATCTGGCTGTTTTATATTTCGAGATCTGGCTGTTTTATATTTCTTTCACACTTGTCAAAAGAATAGTATATTTTATTCTGAAATTTGTGTTGGTTAAAACAAACAATCTTGCTGAAGAAATAACGTTGTCAGTATGGCAGTTGAGTAAAAACTATGAATATTCATCATCTTGTGATCACGGCTGCTGCCACATCGAGTCACTGGGCGAATGAGATGGGTGCACAGCTTAAGAAACTCCACTTTTATACAGCTATATGTAAATGAGCTGGCTGATACGCTGCATGTGTTTAATATTGAATGTAAACACAGGGAAATATAACGCTTTCTTACTGTTGTGAGACAACAAATTAAACACAGTTAGATCTAGGAAACAAAATGTCCATTTGCTTTTGTTGTTGAAAAAACGTGGGTTGGTCATTTGTTTTGTAATCCGAGATTCTGCATGAGCAGTCACAGCTTTCTAACCTAACATCTAGCTTCGGTCATTTTCTGCTTGGTGTTGTAGTTGTAGTGGGATTAGTCTATTAAATGAAGAAAAAAACTTAATTTTGTTCATTATATTTGTATTTGAAGTACTTTTAGAACTATTTGTATTTAAATACATTTAGATTTGAATGTATTTGATTTGCTGAAAAGCATTTGTAGTTGTATTTAATACTTTTCAATGGTTTGACCTGATTTCTGGTTGGTACAGTGTAAAAGTATAGTTTCAAGTTATGTTTTCAGTTAAAATTCTAATAGCCTAATGATGTATTGGCCCTTAATATCATATGTTCCTTGCATGATCCTGTACACCTCAATTATAGCTCCCCTCACCCTTTATATTGTAGCAGCTACATAATATTTTTATATGTCACATTTTACGACATTTCCTTTTCATGTAGTACTGACTCAGTGACTGGTAACTGAATCTTGTTTCTTTTCTTATAGCACTGATGAGCAGATTTCTCTCAACAATGGGTAAGTAGATCCTTTAAAAAACATTTCTCATCTTAACCCATTAGCACTCATGTTGGTCAGTGACAGTCAGTCGTCAGATTCTCCTCAAGTCTGGCATTAACAATCAGCTCATACAGCACTATGTTGTAGTTCAATTTATGTAGCTCCACCTAGTGAACAATTGATGAACTGTGTGGCCTATCTAGGCATATTAGAGGGAATTCTGGGTATTTTCAATACTTCCATTCTAAAAAATATTTACCAACTTTTGAACATTTAAAAATGTCTTCTGGCTGCTGCTTCTGTACAGCAGCAGTGGCAGGATATCATATACAAGAATTGGATGGATGCAAACTTGATGATATTTATTCTGACATTGATATATAGGTAAGTTCAGGCAAATTCATAAAAACATGATAGAGACTCGCTCAGAAGTGATTAGGGCATCTAAACTATAACAATATTCAATGGGAGTGGTTAGTCTATCTATCTTTCAACTAGTGACATGATTTATATTCACTGTTAGTATTACAACTGAGTAAGTGAAGATTGGGATGAGTATGCCTATGACTGGGCTCAACTGCTGTCAATATGAGTCTTTGCCATGGCACTAGTTTATGTTTATTATAGATGATACTGTATTTACTTATGTATAAATCTATCCTGTATATAAGACAGGGTCAGTATATTGGTCAGTATTGCAAGGAACCACCAAACTTGAATATAATACGAGGAAGAATTTAAAACCTTTAAAAGATGTTATTTTCAAAAACATGTTGAAATGATCAAAAACGTCGAGCTAGTGGTAGAGATATGTGTTTGTAGAACTGATTTCACCGCTAGATATCAGCGATATTTGTACTTAAATAAAACTAACTATGAAGAGAAGCTGAAATTGTTAATTATTGCTGGTATTCACAGCTTTATGTTTTTAATGCATTGAATGAAACAAATTAAAATACAAAACTGTTGCTGATAATTGAAAATTAAATTGATCTGTTTAGTAGAAACACAAGTAGATCTAACTGAAATATCAAACAAATTGTACCTGTTATCGCTCACAGATCCCACGGGGATGGGAGATGGGAAAAATGCATTATTTCAAGAATTAAAACCTTGTCTTATACACAACTATGTACAGTAATTTCAAAATGTGTAGTATATTATAACAAATTAAATGTTCTCTTTAATAATTAACTTTGTAGTGCTGAGTAAAAAGTCGAGCATAAAAAAGTTCCACTGCAACCAAATTTTATATATGTTTTCAAAATGTCTTAATTAGTGTCAAACAAAGAATGGTCAACAAATTTCTAAAATACAAGAATAATTTTTTGATCACTATAATTTTATTATCTGCACAGTATATACAACCTGCAAGTAATAAATGTGATAGAGCCAAAAACCTAGGTCAAATATCTGAGGAGGCACAGATTTAACAATAAAGTTATCCGAGTGCTAGTGGGTTAATGTAAAGTCATTTTATCAAACAGAATTACATACATACAGTTTTCCAGCAACCGGAGTCTATCATGTTTTGAGATATAAGACATTTAATTTTGTCTTGTTACATATACAGCCACACGTCCTCCAATAAATGACATGATAAAACCGCTGTCATGGTTACTTGGTAAATGGCGCAGTGAAGATGGACAGGGACACTACCCAACCATAAAGGATTTCAAGTACATAGAGGAACTTGAATTCATCCATGTTGGACAGCCAAATATTCAATTCAGGCAAGTGTACTGATGACACAGACTGTTTTTGTTTTGAGTTAATTCATAAATTTGAAATGCCTTTTCTCAGACGTCAAAATCACATAGTGTAATTCTTTGAAAGCTTATACTGAGCACAATTCTAATTTCAAGTGTAATACACATTGTGCATTTAAGCTACAGACTGACACCAACTGTTGAAAATGTATTTTCTGAATAATTAATCAACTTGCAAAACAAATTTGTACCTTTATTTTACATGGGTTTTTCAGGGTTATGCATTTTGTATCTAGTTAATCTAAAAGCATATAACAGGTCATCATACAACAGAGTCGTAAATATTCGGCATCATATGGAAATTAAATATTTCAAGATCAGCCAATTAAGACATGGCCTTTAATGGCTTTGTTCAAACCAACAAATCTGATGGAACATAATGTTTGTTTTGGGTGTGTTCTGTATGGAAGTATGTCCAAGAATATTTAAGACATTAATTCCATTTGCCTGGTTGTACAGATTTGAATTAATTAGCTCTGCGTCCAATAAAAACCTGAATGTGCTGTATTAGCATAGAATGCATTAGTTCGAATCACCATTGACAAAAAATGCTCGAATTATACCAACTGTTTATTAGTGTGTGTTTCTTAGATATACTTAAGGAATATATCTGTTAGGTTTAAAGGGTGGTATATAAACGAGGTTTAATTTAATAAAAAGTACAGATGCTAGAATGAGATTTTGTCATGGTAATGGGAAAATGGTGTTTTTATCATAAAAAAAGTTGTTCTTCAAGACAAATTATTAAATGTCTGATAGATATAAAACCTGTGTCAGGTTTTATGGGGCAGTTCTAATGCCATTTTATTAGCCTTGACGCAAGTAACATTCTTCTGTGTGTTGCAACAGCTTGATTGTTTGTTTGATTTATCCGTGATAAAGTGCTCATTTTATTCAATGAATGTTTAGACAAATGACTACATTAAAGAGTTATCAAAGTTTGGTAATGCTGCCACTGTAACAGTTAATGTATGCTTACTCTATTTATTTGATTGCTTTCAGCTTTTATGCCTTTAATGCAGAGACGAAGAAGCCTATGCACAGAGAGGTTGGTTTTATTCGTGTGACTCCTGACCTCTCAAAGGTGGCCTTTGTCTCTGCTCAGAACACAGGTGAGCATTGTTGTGAGTGTATTCTTATCTGATTTGATTCTGACTCAAAATCAACCGAAAGGCAGATTGAAATGAACTGGGCACGTAAATCACATAAAACAGGTTCCGTGCATTTAAACAGGCTGCTTTGTTGCCTAAAGAAAATCTTGAGTTATCTATAGATGTGACCTATGTTTGGTTGTTTACACACAATACATGGTGAGGGTTTTGTTGTGCAAAAATATATGTTTTTGTGCAGGAAATATTGGTTCTCTTGAACAATGCATATATTTCAATAAGCCCATGACCTCAATTCAGTCCACATATTATTAAACAGCTTCACCAAATCTAGACCGCTATTGTTGCTGCTGAACATGACATTACTTCTGAGAAAACAGTCAGATTAGTTCAATTTATATTTTCAAGGGTGTTCCATATACATTCTTGTTTTTATCAGTATTTTATTGTAAAATATTTTCTGTTTCATATTGGTGTGTTTATTTTGCTTTTGTTGTCCATGATTATATATAGTATAGACTTCACATATAATTTTTCATAGTATATGATTTCCCGTAAATGTTTCTCCTTGGCATGTAAAAATAAACAATATTCTGCCAGACTAACTGTATAATTTATAAATAAAGCATTGATATATATATATATATATATATATATATATACAGAGAGAGAGAGGGGAAAAGTTTGTGTTTTGATGGTTTGGTGGATTCAAATATGTATAGCACTGTATATTACAGATAACTAAAATGCTTTAAAATAAGCACTGTACATGTTACTTTATGAGCAGTCTCAAAGGAAAAGTTAACATTAAGATAATACAAGTTAAATATATCGTGCTTGTAAAAATAGCCCAATAATATGAACAAACTATATTAATAATCCAAATTATTGTGGAGATTTCCTTTACAGTGTCATTAAATACCAGATTGTACATTGAGAAGGAGAAAGGGTAACATGCTCTGATGTCATAATAGCACAAGGTTCATGTAGCCATCTCTGTCTATGATCTAGATTGAATCGGGTCACGGGTGCTCCGGTTAAGTTATCCTCCTCCTGACCTACCCCCCCCCCATTGCTCAGCCTAACTATTGTTAACTGATCCAGTAGTTGATTCATTTACATGAAACTGAAGCTAGTAGACAATTTGTGTTATAAGATTACAAAACAATCTTCCTAGAGAATTTTGCTATATACCTTTCTTTAGCCGTTTCAATAACATATGAGGTTGTTTGGACCAACTGTACTGTAATATCCGTAATTTGCTTTTGTTCTGAAATTATACCCTTGGCTTCAAGATGGTGGTAGCCACAGAAGAGTTCTAGTTGATTAATGGCATGTTGAACTGGATTATTTAATATATGATTGATCTTGTTCATATTTTGACTACATTTATAATTTGTGTGAACATATTTGTATTAGTCTTGAAACAGATATTAATTTAAATGAAAAAAGTTGGGTTAGTCACAACAAACCACTTTTTGGGATAATTTCAGGGCTAGTCTTGTCCACCAAGTTTTCAATTCAATCAATTTATTTCAGGATATAAAATTCCATATACATATTAATTATGATACAGTGAAAGTTTATAATACATATAACAAATTATAAATTGAGTATTTTCTCTACCTGAGAGTTGGCGGGTAAAGTTGAGTTGGGTCACAGCTTCTAACAATATTACTGACCTAACAATTGTAAACTTACTCTGTAAATAAACCTAATAAAATTTCACATCTGCCCTCAAATTCATGTAATCTGTCATTAGAATAATAACTGAACTGTTAACAACTCATTTTTAAATATCAGTTTCTGCCTCATGACTTCGCTTAAGTGTTAATTGCATCGAATTTTCAAATAATTTATAAATCCACTGATCAAATGTTTCTTTTCTAGCTGCCAGTGTATGGAATGGCATCTCTATAATATTATGAAGTTAATTAGTTCTAGCTTATATTTAACAAGTTGTTAATTTTTGCAGTAATTACATTTGTGAAATTGTTTTGTGTATGCAGTGAAGTACCAATGAAAGGCTTTACAAAGTTGAAAATTTTCCAATGTAGATGACTAACTAGTATCAATATTATTTAATTCGATAGGTTTGGCAGAAGTTGAGGAAGGTACGTACAATGAGAAAGAAAAGGAACTCAGATTTGAATCTCATACTGTGGGAAGGCTCACTTTTGGCAAGCCTCCGGTGACCAAAAAGGTAAACCATTATTTAGCCAACATAAATTTAGTGAATAAAAGGATGGACTGTAAGTGCAGGGTATGAAATTACCCCCAAAATATAAAAACTAGCCCCAGAGCACGTAACTCGGTAATAAGTTACCCACCCCTACAAAATATTGCTTGCCCCCAAAATTTGTGCGAGAACCTTATAAAAAATTAACATATTCATCGAAAATGATTCTCAAACGGCTAAATGTTATTCGATTCAAATAGGCAATATCGAAATTGATAGAATTGGAAATAACTCTAATGAACAGCCAACCAAACACTTGTACATGCACATTGATGAAAATTTTACATGGAAACACCACATTGCTGCAGTAAAAGTGTCCCCTGTACTATTTTAATAAGTCTCTCTCATGGGTTGTCTTTTTTTTCTCACAGAAACTTGTGATACGTGTATCTTTTTGTAACTTTTGTTTCCTTTAGGGCCTGTGGGAAGACCACTTTAAGTAGCTACACAGGTCCTCCAATTTGTATGTATTCGACTTCTATGTTCTATGTGAAATATAAACCGTAACAAATAATATACAAATTGGAAATAAATATCATTGTCATTGTTTACGTCAACTTACCCTCCCTCACTGGTCCTTTCTGCGCTCATCTTTTGGATATGCAATAAAGGAGTAGATTACTATAACATTCTCAAAGTATTAATGAGTAAATAAGTTGCTCCTGATTATAAGTGAGATGTTTTCATACCTTTACGCAGAGGCAGAAATCTGTGGCCTTCACAGCATGTGAATCAGTTAGATGATCATAATAGTTAGACAATGATAATGCACATCCGGTTGACAAGTTATAAGTTTTGGCCACAGTCCAAATTTAACATTTTAAATTCACACCTGCAACAATAGTGAATGACACTTTATCGTTGCATAACCTAAAAGAGACAAATCGACATCAACAAATAATCAGTGACATCTTGCGAAGCTGTTATGAGCTATGTTGTTAATCGTGCTGAATTCTCTTGATTAAAACAACATTTAAAATAAAGTTTGGTGCAGTTTTGTAGGAGAACACTATAGACACCATGAGATTATTACTGGGTGTGAGTTCTTTGTTTAACCTTGTCTCTGGTCACATCTGTGACTTATGACCGAGTGAGGACTCGTTAGAGAAAATGTCCCACAAATACAGCTATATCGGTCAGTTTTGCACCACTGCATTATTGGAATGTCCTATTATTGTGTGACAATAAATAACAATGGTCTCATAAATTTACAAAAGTGTCTTTAGGCCATTGTTTTTTAATACTTGTTTTACAAACCCGCTGATCACAGCTGAAACCTGGTGCTGGGAAATAAAATTTATTATTTTTATTTTTGTGCTGACCCGCCTGAACACCGGATTCCAATATGGTGACTGGTCAGTTCCACTTCTAAATTATTTCAGTTATTTCTAAAGAATCTTGTAAATTTTAACTATTTTAACTCACCAAGAAACCCATAAATAGTTCGAACTTTGGGGAGATTTACTTAAAATCCCAATCAAAAATATTGCTGTGATAAGGCTAGCACCAATAAAAGAATGTGTACAGTAGCCTTATCACGGTAATACTTTTTTATGACGATTTTTGACCTACCCTATGTTTTTTCATGTAAAACAAGTATTAAAAAAACAATGGCTCAACCATCAACACGCCTACATTTTCAGTTAAATATAATTTCAAGGGTCACATCTGTTAAATGAATCACATCTGGTGTATGTTTTTACAGATGTTGTTCACTCTTGACCTATTTCTGCTGGTTAAAAGTTACGTTTTGCAATAATATAAAACTAGGCTTGCTGAGATTTATCATTGTTGTCATCTGTGTGAACCTCTGTATCTACAGAAACAAGACCCTTGGCGGAAAGTTTATGATAATCAAACATTGCTGTGCGGGTCTACATACGAGGGGCACGATCTGGTCCTCGCAACAGAAATATAGGATTGGTACTATAGCAAATTACTGTTGTTTGATTCTTTGAGAGGCATTAATGATTGTTCTTTGTTCTTTTGAAATCAGATTGCAAGAATCTTCCATTGTCACGGTGACACCCTGGAACAGATAGTCGATATGGAGACAGTCAATACAGCCATGACCAATCACCTTACAATCAAGTATAAAAAGGTCGAATAAGGTCACAGTGGTCTGTTTCAATCAACTACTAATATCACGTTGTTTTTAGTAAGCTTTCAGTTTGTTCACCAGAAGAATAATCTCTGATCATATAAGCCATTTTAAATGTTTTTTAGTTGTATATTTTATTTGTGTTGATTTTTCAAGTAAATACGTAGTTCCATTCATATTTTAAGTAGCAGGACAGCAGAATTAGTTCGTTATTGTAGTTTTTTTTAATTCGACGGACCATATGAATGTTTCCATATTTAGGGCTAGACTACATACCTAAGAATGTTTTCATGAAATTTTGAGTAGTAGGTTATTTGAATATTATGTTTATTGATAGACTTATATCATTTAAATGTCACACGAATGGCATACATTTTGTTTTACTTAATCCATTAGATGCTTTTGATGACGTTTTATTCGTAGTAACATGTCATTTATGTAAGTGTCATGGGGAAACTTGTTGTGTGTATTAATACTTTACACCCATGATACAAATGGTTTTGTTCCACTGAGAATGTGACCGAGAAGCGATTCTAGGTGCAGGAATATTTTTCTATCAATTTGCCACAAGTGCTTAAGTCTTTAGGAGTAGAATTTAGATAGATGCACAAGACAACATATCCAGAGCAGGGTTTTAGGTGGAATATGTTTTATGTTAAATAGTATAATTATTATGTTTTTTACTTGTACAGCTTATGAGATAGGCCCTTTTGGTTCATTTATGTTGGGGGTAAGAGTGCATCTGTTCCTATATTTCTTAATTGTCATTTTTCAGTCCTGAGGAACAGCTTTAAAGTATTGTTTCGATCTGTTATTGTGTATCATTATTTTGATGACCACTATCATTGTGCTTCATTTACACTGCTATATAAACAAGAATAAAAATTGTTCTACGTAAAATACAACTGCTTGCATTTATTTTAATATCACATACAGCCAACATTTCCATTTGTTGCGCAAGCACCATTACTTAAAATCATTAGTATCACACTTTTCTTTCAATTCAGTGCATCACCGAGGAACTTTGAAAGTATATTGGGGCAATTTAATTTGTTTAACAACAGATCATGTTCAAATTAAGCTCAATTTAGTTATGAAAGAAGTTGTATGGGGGGGAAGGTACAATACAATGTAATTCACCTTTGTTTTGACATATTTGAAACACTGTTGATACTTAGTAGGTACCAGTAAGTTCGGATAAAACTGTCTTAACATACAGGGGGGGGAAGGTACAATACAATGTAATTCACCTTTGTTTTGACATATTTGAAACACTGTTGATACTTAGTAGGTACCAGTAAGTTCGGATAAAACTGTCTTAACATACAAGCAAGTTTTCCAAACTACCAATATATGAATTTTGTATTTCGTTATGTAAATGTTAAATTATTTTTGCCACAGTTACATAAGTTACTGTATTATGGCCACTTTTGTGCACACAGTAGATCAAATGGGCTGAGCAACACCCAAAGATAATAAGAGGAAATGAGAGCTAGGTCGCAGGTAAACTGGGATTTGAACCAAGATGGTAGAGGTTCTTTGCCAACTGCACTACCAGTTGGGTCATATAGATGTCCCTTCTGGAGTGGAAAAATCATGCCGATTTTTTTTTTAGAATGTACATCCACTCAAGACAGGTATTAAATTCATTAGAATTTATATATATATATATATACATTTTAGTGTTCAAAATAGCACTTGTCCGTTTGTCCGGACAAGTGCTATTTTGTTCGGACAAGAAGAATGTCAATGACTATTTGTCCGGTGGACAAGTGAAACTTTGTGTTTTCCTTTTATTCTTACAGCGGCTAAAGTAATATAAATTTGCACACGTTTCAAATTTTGCACCTCCATATGTGTGAATGCGATTAGTGACAAAACGAATCGCTCCATGTAGCAATTGATCTGAACTGGAGGTTTGAATCAAGAATTTTACGAATCAACCGTCCGATTTGAATTTACAGACAGGCTTTCCCAAGGAAATTAGGTCAGAGGGGTGTTCGATAGCACAATGTCGCATACATGGAATCTCGGCTTTACTCTAAAAGTATTCTTCACATTAATACAGTTGGTAAAAAATGCAAAACCACGTCGGAGTATGATCATGGTAGGAACAGCTGAATGTTATAGTAGGTTTTCAAATTGTATGTATTGTATTTGTTTTCAATCACAAAGCTTGTAGTTTTGCTTAATTGGCCAGTTGCTTTAACAAGTAACAGAAAATTTGGGAATTTGTTTTTTAAATCGGCGGACAAGTACAATGTTTGGTGAACAAGTAGATTGAAATTTTCACTTGTCCGGTGGACAAGTGAATTTTTTCCCCTATTTCTACCACTTCATTTATATAAGCCAGTATTTACCTATTGTATCTAAACAGTCACAGCTATAACACATTGAACAGGAAATATTTTATTCGGCAAATCTTATTCACATAATGGCAGGCTAGAGCATGGCTCCTTTTCTTTTTTTCGTACAGTCAAATACATTTTCCAATTACCCAAAGATGTAGAAACGAACACAAAACAAGCTAGATAACATAGCCACTTTAGTGAGACATGTCTACATCTTAAAAACAACAACAGGAGGATCAAGTGTTACATCCTTCAACATTCTCAATAAACTGTGAAATTACAGTCAAGTCGAAATCCAACCTGCCAAACACTGCATGAAGAATTGAACACATTATGAAATAAAAATGTCAACAGTAATAACCAGTGATCTTAACACGAGTCATCTGCACAACAGAACTTAGCACAATACTTAATTTTACAATAAAATCATTTACTTTAACTCACAACCACATTGTGGACAGCTTCACAAAGTAATGTTACAAGTAACCAGTGATGTCTAACAAAGAAGACAAGTTGTGCCAACACACCCAAAAAAATGAGCCATTTAAGTTTTGATTGATAACAAGAGTTTTCTCAGTGTACTGGAAGAGAGACCGTCATATGCTCACAGCTGCATATTTACAGACAAACCAGCACTAAAATACCACAGCTATACACATTTAATGCATGAGAGAGCGAGTGCAGTGCATCTTCACACTGAACCAATGAATTTTATATACAATTGCATTTAACTTTCAGACGTTGTAATCCAACCTGAGAAACGATCATGTCCATATTCCAGGGTCAGGCAGACGTTACCATGGTGAAATGAAGAAGGAGTGGAATGACTGTTCCAAAAATTGGTGGCCTTTAACTCATGCGTATGCTCTGGATAATCTGGAACACAGCTGGAAAAAAGAGCAAGAACAACTTTTAATCTTAAATCAAAATACAAGGCTGTATTAATCTGGATCTAATACTACGATAAGGTGTGCTACATACATACCTGAGCCACAAACAACAAAGACAAATAAACCAAGTAGCCATGGACCAACTGGTGTCTTCTCTTCTGCTTGTTTCTAAAATGAAGAAGACAAAATAGTAATCATGGTATTAGTCTGTAACATTGTATCAATGGCATAACACTTCCAAGCCAATATGGTGATGATGATGAGTGTTTTACTGCCACTAAAGACTAAATGGGTCGAGCGACCTCCAAAGGTAACAAAGTGAAGATCCAAGCCATTACCTTTTACAAGATAGCATAGGATGAAATGTTTCATTTTGTATATGACAATTTAAAAGTACCTGGGAAACTCCCTGGAGAAAAGGGAGCATCATGTCGAAGAATCTGATTGAAGGATGACACAACCCATAGAAATTAGCAATACTGGAATTTCATTCACAAAGACATCCAACATGACCTAGATTCTAGAAGCATGTGATGCAAATAAACCTTCTTTTTAAATTGAAACAAGTTAAACCCGAATTTCAGGCACAATTCATCACTAGATAATAAAATAAAACACACATAGTGTGATCTGTACATTTTCTATCAATATAAAATCGACAAATAAAAGTATGTTAAAATAATTGTACATACAATTACAAATTATCACACTAAATAATAAGGTCTGCAAGTCCGAGTTTTTAACAGGCTGTGCCATTACTACTCAGACTGTAGCTCTGGTAATGGTATCAAGGACCCTTTTTGTAGTAGTCTAGAACTCTGGTGATATATATTTTTTATGAATAAAAAAATGCTGTAACATCATTCTTATTAAACAGGATGGTAAGAGCCACCCTGTTTAAAAATCCAAACCATATTAAATTATTCCCATTAGTCATGATTAGGTAACAATACACTGCATATTTTAGTAGCTATTTTTGTCAAATGCTGGATATCAATGCACCACTTCGGCTCAAAATTATCCCATGTCCCAACACACAGTAACGGTTGTATTTATTTAATTGAATTTCAAGTCATCACAAAAAAATCACATTAATTTAAACAGTGTTATTAACCTAATGTCGTAGAGTGATATATATATATATATATATACTGAATTGCCATATCACAATAAAAAAATTATTTCGCAATTCAGTGACTGGATAAGTGAATTGAATGGCAATTCATCTTCAAGATCTTGTTTAGACTGTATTAGTTTCATTATCCAACTATCTTCTGCCATTTTTACACACCAGGATGCTATGTTCTGATCATATGTAAACATCACTTGATGTAAAACACAACTGTTTTATATGATTTAATCATTCCTAGCCATAACGTAATTATTACTGTTCAATCAGACTAACCATCTGGGAGAGTTTGACGCCGATAGGCAACTCAAGTGACAAGTCACAGACCCAAAAATTCTCTAAATACGAAATTCTTGATTTACTTACCAGCGTCTTTGGAACATTTCCCCTGTTCAAAACATTTTTGCTGTGTTTATCATTGGCGACCCTCATTCTCTGTTTTGATGCCATTTTTAACAAGAAATAGATTAATATTTTACAAGAATACACAACTTCGTTCTTTTAAAAGCTTTCCTCGCAAACGGCGAATTACTGTTCACAGCCAACCAGAAATAGTTACGCATGATGACAGAGATAAAGAGTGCGCAAGTTAATTATGTTTATGGCTATTATTCGCTTGTTTAAACTATATATTGTTTATATTCTACTGTAAGTGCACATATATATAAGATAATTCATATTTACCACTGCACATATTTACCAGTGATTGATGTCGTGACTGTAGCAATTAAGCGGACGAATACATATATTGCTGACGTGGTGGTACTGAAATAGTTCTTTGACGTGTATGAAAACAAGATGTCTTTTAAAATGCTTCACGAAATACATATTTAAATATTTCGGAGTTGGATGAAAATTTACAATGAATTGCATGGTTTACTGGAGAGTTGTGAAGCTCAACCTCCACTGATACATCTAGTTCGAACTATCTCTCTTAGTTAAATATCAACTATCAAAAATGTACATATATATATATATATATATATATATATGTACATGTCATATATATATATATATATATATATATATATAAATATAGCTCGATCTCCCTTCGGTGTAGAATCTTCAATTTATTATCATCTAGAAATCGCTTAATTTACTAACTTTCTTTTAAAGTTTGGGGTACAGACACCTTGCTGCCTGGTATTGGGCGAAGTCGATCCCAGTGATGCCCAATTAATGTTAATAAATATCCTGATATCAAAAAAATTATGTAAATTAAAGCATAGGAAACACGATAGATGGTATATAAAAAATGTGAAGAATAACACAAATAAATCGCGTAGATCGAGACATTGACATCACAGTAATTATATAATGATGTCACAAAAGATCTGGCCCTAAAATATATATTCTGCCCATGTAACGATGCATGCACTTGCGTCTAATACCCATATATATGTGCATATTTGTTGCGTTATACAACTAAATTAAGTGACACAGTTTGTTGATATATTAAGTTCACCATGTTTACACTTAAATATTTATAAATCCGTAGAATCGGCTCAAAAAGGTATATATATATATATATATATATATATATATATATATATATATATATATATATACTTAATAATATACACGCTTCGGGGAGGGGGATAACGACATAAAACCAGGTATAGATCGAGGAGTGTAATTGGCTATAATTGTATATTACCCTCCAGGGCTCCATATTAGGTATAAATACCACTTACATCTTGTAACTTGTTGAAGTTTGGTGTAGAGACCCCTGGCTGTCGCCTATTGGGCACAGCCACCTGGTGTTGACTTCTGTTATTATGACGATGGGCGAACTGGGAGTTTTTTTAACATGATGGCATCTCAGTTTATTATAAAAGGAGAAAAAAACCTTACTAGTTGCCTGGTTTGACTAAAAACTCCTACTATAATGTCGCAGCCGTGTAGCATGGACTATGGGTACGGAAGTCCCAAGCTCTTATCCACTAGTCCATATAGGGGCGGTCTGATCTGTCATTGGTATGTGTAGGGATCTTTCTGGAGAAGTGGGGTTATGATATCTGGTAGGAATGTTGATTTCCTTATGAGCAATGCTGCTAGGTTGCGGTCTGGAAGTTTGTATATAGTCTTCCGGGTGGAGATGACCTTTAAGCATTCTTCGGTGCTTCGGGTAGGCTGGGCAGTTGAGCAGATAATGTACCGAGTCGTACACTTGTTGACAGTGCCGGCATAGTGTTAGGGGTGACGGCCGGTGAAATTTCTTGTGTAAGTCCAGAAACGTAGCCTTCTGAGTTGGCTGTCGGCCAATCTGTTGTTGAGGATATTGTGTCCAACAACAGTGGTCTTCTGGTACCAATCCTTTGATGCTGATGTATAGTCTGTGTAGATCAATTCCAGTCGATTAGAGATGAATCTGTCAACAAGATAGTTGAATATGTGTCTGGGGTTTGTTCGGCATATTCGATGACGTCTAGGCTCGTGGCTTCGTTTGATAGTTTATCGGCTCGGTCATTGCCCTCAAGGTTAATGTGGCTTGGAACCCAGTGAAGTATTACTTGGATTCCACGCTGCTTGAGAACTGATGCCGTGGTGTATATTTCTGTGATCATTTCGGGATAGGTGTGGAAATTGGCTGTGGTGGTGATGGTTAGTACTCCCATAGAGTCCGTGTGGATGATGACTCTTTCATGGATAGTGCTGCTTTGACTGCGTGCAGCTCAGCTAAGGTGATCGGGGTGTGGTTTGGGATTCTGCCTCTTATTTCTTCGTCTTTTTCTTTGATGAAGCAGGCCCAAGCTGTAGTTCCATTATCTTGAGAACTGGCGTCGGTGTAGATGTTGATGGTTGGTGTGCTGCTTTCATTCAAGTAGGCAATTCTGTTAGTTGCTTCTATTGCTGCGCCTTCTGGATAAACTTTCTTCTGGATGGGATTCTGTATAATTACTTGTATTGGTGGTTCTAACCATGGAGCACGTTCGTTAGACATGGGGGGGGGATGATTGGAGGTATCCCGATTTCTTTCTGACGCCAGGCAGCCTTGATTGACCATGATGCGTTGTTGAAGACTCTGGGATCTTTTTGTGTTTCTTCTTGGATACGCTGAATGGGTTTGGTAGCAGCTCTAAGGAGATATGTGGCCGTTTTCTTCTTTATTAAGAGTCGGAGGAGCATGATTCCTGATTCTCTGTATATCATGGTGGAGTTCGTTTCATTGGGTAGCCCCAATATGTAGCGAAGTGGTACTCTACTTTCTGTAAGGCTATGTTGCAGGCCAGTAGAAGGACGGGAGCAGCGTATAGTATAACTGACCGTATCAAGGACTTACAGGGGGTTATAAGCATCTTGGTGTTGACGCCAATCTTCAGATTGGTGATGGCCTTGATCATGTTGAATCTGGAGTTTACCTTACGTTTTGTGTCTGCTACGTGTTGAATGAAGCTGAGTCTTCTGTCTATGGTTACCCCGAGATATCTATAGTCGTTGACCATTTCTAGGTGTTGTAGGCCGAGTTTAAATTTAGGTTGTCTAGTTGTGTTGAAAGCCATGGTCTTGGTTTTAGCTGGAGAGAAGTATAAGCCTAAGCTGTTGGCTGTTTAGTCTACTGCGTTTAGGGCAGAGTGACAGTCAGGAGTTGAGCGACGAAACCGTTGAAGATGGTGGGAGATATTGTTGACCCCTGAGGACAGCCAGTAGTGAGATCGTGGGGGCCGGAGGTGGTTCCTTGAATTTTAACTTTTAACTTTCTGTTTGTTAGAAAGTTCTCTATCCATGTGATGATCCTCCCAGATATGCCCAAGGAGATAAGGGAGTCCAGCATGGAAAGATAATCAACGCGTTCGAATGCCTTGTCCAGGTCCATGAAGGCAACAAACACTGCTTTGCTTCTTTTGGGGGCATTTTACGGCTGTAATCTTAGTTGCTAAATGACTTTGATTGTCTTAGTGATAATTGTTCTTTGAGAGCCGTGATGATGTTCTTGGGTAGAGTGGTCTAGTCTGCTCTAGTTGTGAAATGGTTAGCGAGTCTGTTGGCTTCAACTTTTGGGTTTACAGTTTTGGCTGTCGGAGCATACCCTTTTATCTTTTTAATCTGTCGCCAAATTTGTGTTGTGTTCGTTTCAGCAAGTTGGTTGCACCAGTTGTCCCACTGTTGTTTCTTGAGGTCGAAGAGCTGCCTTTTGGTTGCTTGTTGGCAGATACGAAGTTTTCCTCTGTTTCGTTCGGTTGGGTTGGCCTTGAAAATGTTGGTGAGCTGGCTTACTTGCTTCGTCCATTTTTGGGCTTCTGGGGGAAGGAAGGAACGAGTACACTAGGGGTTCTTGGTTCTTGAGATGGGGATTGCTTCCGTCGCTGCTGTGTTTACGTCACGAAGTAGTGATTGAAGGCGATTGTCGAGGGATGGATTGATGGCCAGTTTCTTAATTTCTTCGCAAACAGATACCAATCTGCTTTCTCTGTGATCCATCTGGGTGGTATATGGATCCCCGGAGCCTTATGGGATACATTGGTAATATCGATGCTGTTAGCTATGTGCGCACACACTTTATATATAGGGACTCGCGGTGGGTGCATGATTTTATTGTCACGGATCCGCACCATCTTAAGGACAACTCTGATCGAGCCTCTGCCTATATATACTATAGCATAATAATTCGCATAAAACTCCCTGTGATATGTTTTAATGCAGGATTCCACACTTATATAGACAAAATTAGTTGCATATCAGACAATCGAAGCCTCCACATATGCTGTGGACTGACATTTCACAATTTGCGTTCATCATCTTTTTCTCATGAAATTGAAGAAATTGAAAACTTGACATAGCTCGTGCAATGATAAGTCAATCAGTTCAAGATCGTACGTTAATTGGTTTAACAATTTAATTTTTATATGAACACGAGTTTCCTTAATTGTCTCGATCGTCTGTTCCCAATATGAAATAAATATCAATATGACTGTGACAATTAGTGCATACTTAATAAAGCGCCAAAACTAGATCTAGCTAGTTAACATACTATAAGGTGTTGTACATATAGGTTATAATATATATATATATATATATATATATATATGTAATTAGCCTTAATTATTAGTATATATGGCACCAAAAGCAATATAAAATAGATAGGTTTTCAATTTGAAAGGTCGTATATGGTTGAAACAGATCTTAGGTGAACCTATATATGAATGCACGATCACCATCCCGATTAAGAACCAAGTGTTTGATATATTTACTCATTTAATTATCACCTAATTGTATAGGAAAGATGTAACATAACTTCACGTGTCAGATCCACAAATTCATTCAATTTACCACACACACACACACACATACTGTGTTAATCTCCCAAGTTCATCCAAACCATTGATTGGGGGGGGGGGGGGTATTGTATCCGATCAGTATATGACCAGAGACCAGTTCTCGTCATATATATATGCTTAATAATAAATGCTATTATTATAAATCCAATTAGTTAAAAAATCAATAATAATTATAATAAAAATAAACGCAAGATTTAAATAAATTATTTTTAATAGAAACTGATTTCCACTTCCGGCGAATCCTATCCCGAAACCAGGATACACCAAGAAACTATACTTTGAACAGATAGCTTATAAATAGTCTTTGGTAACGCGTCTTGTTATAAATAGTCTTTGCTTTGAACATTATTATACATAGCAGCGCCGTATAGGGAATTATTTTACTGCTCATTGCTTTATTTTTCGCTAGATAGCAGCACAATATTGACGAACCAAATGACTCCTTTTTTTATTCCACTGGCTTTAGTGTACAACTTTTTAGAAAATAATTTTCTTTTAAAATTTCCAGAATTTATCTTCTAAATTCATTGATCTCTTCACAAACAAATATAATGAGTAAATGGGGTCTATGTGTTTTTTGGAAAAGTATAGGCCATCTTTCATGTCAATGGTCTTTTAGATGAATAGCCCTACTCAAGAAACATTTTGTGGTGCAAAACCATTGACCTAAAAGAGGTCATTGTTGTGCAAGACCGTTTATTGGTCAGTAGTTGGAAACGTCATGAAAATATATTTAGGACATAACATTAGAAAAATAAGAACAGATACTTAGAATAACAGCAGACTAACAGAGGCAAAGTATCATTTAGCACAAGACTAGAAGTAAATTAAACAATTTTGTAATTAAGAAAAACAACAGCAAACGAAGAAGAACGTTTCTGCGGAGCAGTCTGCACATCATGGCTAAAACACTTCCGGTTTCCGATCTTATTTATAGTAAAGAAAAACAGTTTTTGAAGCTGGTCTGGAAGCTTATATAAAGTCAGTGATTAAAAAATACATATTTCATTTCAATGATGTGTGTAATTACTAGAGTAAATAAGTTTTACGCGTTGTTTCGTCCCAAAAATATCTTTTATACTTAATTTTAACATAATTTACTTGAGTGACTGAGACAGTCTTACTGTTAATTTAGACTTATTCTAACTCTAAGCAGTGAGCCAGGCTAAAGTCCTCTTCCTTACTGGTTAGATTTACTATTCTGATCATTCTCATTTCCAGAAAATATGATGTTGCATTGTCAGATAGTAAAAACCACAATAATAACTAGAGGGTCTATAGTACTATAGACTAGTCTATAGTGACAGTCTATACCTAGCCTAGACTAGGGCTAGGCCCTAGCCTAGCCTTGTCTAGCAGAGAGGATGGTTTGGGCTTTTGCCAAGTTTTGGCGATTTGTATGTAACCAATTTCGGTTACCTGGTAACCATTTTAAATAGGCTGTTACATATCCGAGCATCGGAATCGTGTTCGTTGATAATAATGCTCCGAGCACTCTATGCGCTCTGATACTCTGACGCAGAGCAGCAAGCTGATCATCAGAATCGTGTTGGTGATGAATATCTGAGCATTCAGCATTGGAACCATGTTCATCAATGTAATATAAATGTGAGCCATTTAATGATCGTTTTTAGTTTTTCATCTGCTCGCATCAGTGTCAGTGATTGAAGCTTAGTTGTAATTATTGTTACTAGTGTTTAATAAATATATTATATTAAATCTATTACTAGGCATTATAATCAGATTAAAAAGAAAGTCTGACATTTAAAAGAAATGCAGTATTTCATGGCTCCCACAGCCAAGGATATGTTATTTTGTACAGGTATACTATTTATTCAGGTTTTTTATTCTAATCTAAGCAAATTTTTTCCAGGAGATTTCCAGATTTGATCAAATTCAAGGAAGTTTCCAGGACCTGGAAAATGAATTTGTTATTTTCCAAGTTTTCTAGGACACGAATGAACCCGATTATTTGTAAAGCTGCACGGCTGTTCTATCTTCTATTTCTTTGATTTTCATTTTATTTCTTCAAAGGTATCAACAGTACCTTCTTCTTTCAACCCAAATGTAACTACTACATGCTTGGTTACATATTTGAGCGGAAGTAATAGCCAACGAGGAATTATTGGTGCATTGAGTGCTCGGACCTATAATGCTGAGGTACAGGGTTCCGATGCTTGGATACATAACCACTTCGTTTTAAATAACAGATGGTTTTGCATAACCAGTTGATAATGACTGTATCTAAATGAGGTGTGGGAACAACAAGATTTTGGAAGTTTATGTTATAGATATGTGCTTCCAAGGCAATTTTACCCTGATGTACTTCATGTGCTAATCCAGAATAAATGTTCACTCTTCAACATAAACTTCTGCAAGTCAACAATATGAGCTTCAAATGAATTGTTATAGAATATTCTCACTTCAGGTTGGGTGAACCAAAATGAGCTAAAAATTAAATGAAGAGCACAAACACTACCATATATACTCGCCTATAAGTCGAGGTAAATGTTTGACCCTATAATTCTTTCCTCAGCCATATGCTCACCATATAATTTGGTTAAGTATTGGCTTAAAATCCCTCAAAATCTGAATCATTGTCGTCATTCGAGAAAAAGCTGCACCAGTCATTTCAAAGTCGTGGTGTCAGCAAGTGCGTTTTAAATATATCAATATGAATATCAATTTCTTCACGGACAGCGACAGACACACACAGAGAGATTTCACTTTGATGTTATAACTAATATAAATAAACAAACAAACTTGTCGCACCAAACATGCTTGATTGTAGATTCCCTTTAACTGGCAAGTGTTATTAATTAATTGTTTCACAGCAAGTGGCGAGCAAGGTTTGCAATGTGAACAGTGATTTCTATATTATCGCTAATCATCTGGACGTACCAGTAGTTAACAGCACGTTACTATAAAGTATTATTACATAAAGACTGGCATGTTTGTGAGATCCAAATAGCAGTTTATTGAAAATGAATCTTAATTTATTGAATATAACTATAGACTCTCTAGTAGGCAGAGATGTGGCAATTTTGTTCCAATATCACTCACACAAACACGCCTGATTGTAACTTCAATAAGGCAAGTGTTATTAATTCATTGTTTCACACCACATCTGGAGGTACTGGTAGGTAACAGCGCATGACTCAAATATTATTACATATAGACCGGCATGTTTGTGAGATCCAAATAACAGTTTGGTGAAAATTAATTGTTATTTATTGAATAATAATGGATTAGTAGGTAGCGATGTGATGATTTTATTCTGGCTCTTATTGGGTTGAATCCTATATTATAATAGTGTTGTGATGATGATGATTAACGTTTTACGCCCACTTTTGTGCACATGGTAGGTTAAGTTCGCACACAGGTGGTAGTGATCTGTGGTCCAACACGCTACTGCTAGACCACGGAGGCACCTATAATAGTGTTGTGTTTCAAGGATGGCAGAAAACATCTTTCCTTTAGCTGGTAGGAAATATGACGCACATATAACTATATATAAGTCGAGGTGCTTCTGAGAACTCCCTTTTTACTACGCAAAAAATTGACTTGTACGCAAGTATATATGGTACATAAACTGTCATGTGGATTGAATTGACTATGAATACATGCTTAATTATCCCTTGATACCAGATACATGGAATAAGAGGCTATCTCTGTTGATTTATTCTGGTCTTAGCTGTAATACATGGTTTTATTTACTTGACAGTGATGATAGATTCTTTCTATCCTTAAGCCAGAACTGATCTAATCTTGACTTTAAGTATTCTGTTCTGGATCACTTTGGCGTGGACTGAATTCCAGTCATTAATCACTCTGACTAAAGACAGACAGATGGACGCCTAGCCTTACTTGCTTCTTTACAAACTTCATGTCATATGTCCTCTGATCCTGGAATTCGTATTCATATTGAAGGAGGTACTAACGCTTACTCTATCGATACCATTCATTATCTTGAATACCTGCAACATGCCTCATCTTCTGCCTCTGTTCCCCAATTACGGTTACAAGTGCTAAAAATCTAAACGGTCTTCATCTGAGAAATACTTTAGCTGAGGTATCAGCTAAGTGGCTCATCTTTTTGATTTTTTTATCCATAATTTATCATGTCAGAATCTATGGTGCCAGATGGAGTTGCCATATTCGAGATGAATAAATGATTATGTTCCTTATTGTTATAATTCGTACATTAAACAATGCAGAGGTTACCAAAGATCCATGAATTTAAGGCAAATAATAACAAGGGAGAATCAGCAGAGCATCAGTGAATGTGCCATTTTATGATCACAATAAAAATATTATTTCCATAAATTTAGGATAACTGCATGGAGTATATATATATATTTGGAAGTGATTATTTCCTTGGTCAGTTCAAGAACTGAGCTGGATTAATGTAGTTACATAGCACTTGTATTCAGTTTCTTAATGACTTGGAGGTTTCTTGGTGAGTGCTCTAGCAACTGGTCCATGAATACCCACTGTATAACCCGCCAGAATATTAATGTGTAGTTTAATACAATTATTTAATTTTTGGTGTGATCATAGTTGTACATGTAATCTTGGCATCATTCTTATCTCACAGAAAATAACAATATACCATTGGAAATGATATCCTTGTTTTTAAGTTTAGTTGTTTAATTTGAATGTTAATTTTGAAATTTGATTGTCGGTTAAATATCTTAGAGGTGAAGGTCATTGAACTTTCGGTAAGTAGGTAAGTACTATGTTGCATCTACATACTGTACACATGGATTACTTCCAAACTGGATCTCTCTTCAGATAACAATATTAGTCCTTCACCTACCAGGATATAATTGGTTGCTCCAACCTCCAGGTTGTGTCTTCAAATCCCACTGAGCGTATATTTGTGGGCTATCTCTCTAAAGGGTCACTTCTCGGCCAATAATATATTGCAGATGTGATTGTCTCCAGCATTAAACAGAACCAGGGGCTAATAGTAATATGTTGACAGCTTCAGTCTAACCTACAATTATAGTAAAAATAACTGTTTAGATTTAATTAATGGCGCCTTACCCACAGAGATCACATAAAGCTTGTGTACAGTGATGTTTTACAACAAAATATACCACAAAAGTTCATGTGGAAAATATTGCAGCTATACGTTTAAAACAAATTACATCTGTATGTTGGTTGGTTGGTGAGCTGTTATTAATCAGATATGGCATGATCAAGTTGACTTTAATGTTGTCTGTTACTAGTTCAAGTGTAGTTCACTGTCAACTTTATTGTAAACTTAACTAGGACCATTATTTTTCACTTGATGTGGTATCAGTTTACTTTATGATGTCAGTTGTCTCAAGTTTGTTCTGGTCATGGATTCCTTCATAATTAAATTAAATGTAGTTAAAGTGATGATGAAATGTCAATGAGACAATGTTGAAGAGATACTGTATAGTTTATTAGTAAATTTGTGCATATCATTTTCTTTTTAGTTTGTTGTGTGATGATGATGTGAGTGGATTATGTCACCATAGTTTGTCTCACTCAGTGATGTACTGTGACTGATTCAAGTCTAACAATGGCACTGAGGCCAGTACTTAAAGACAAAGTGGATGAACTGTTCATGCGCTGGCTGAGCGACCAAGAAACGCAGCACATACTGAAAAAGAATCTCCAAGAAGTGATACGTGGAGAGCCGATCACATACGCTCTGCCTGGTCTCCACAACAACAACAATGTGCTGAACAGCAAACAGCAGTCACCACGGCTACGACCCGGATCTCCATCTACACCGCCTTGTTCCCCGGCTTTGACCAGTCCAAGAAGTCCACGCAGGGCAGCAAACAGTCGTGGTCTGTTTTCTCGCCCCTTTAACAAGGTGAGAGTTTGTCACATGATTGGAATTTTTGTTTGTGTGAATTGGGATGTCCAAATACAATTGGTTATACCAATGATTGATGATTCGCTACTCATAGCCACCTAGATGCTTATATAAACTATTCCTCAGTCATTATCTGGGTGAGCTGTGAACTCATTTAAGGTAGATACCTGGCTCTTATATTCTTAGTTTGTTAATTCAAAATAACTGCATGAAGACAATGGTTATAGTTATTCAACAAGATTGCCTCCATGACAACTCATCAGGTTTGGAAAAAAATCTTTATTTTTTAAATAAATTATTTAGGTGTATTTCTTAGCCACATTTCTGACATATTGCTTTCCCCACAACTTTAGTTTTGTTAAAATTTAACCACATGCAGTCCTGTTTTCTGCCAGACATTGTGAAGTTGACAAATATCAATATATTATGATAAACTAAAACACTTGAATAAAAGTCGTTAGCGTTGTTATCTTTGTCATTAGTCAATTAGACTGACTATTCTAATGATGTAATATATTAATTTTCAGAATGTTTTAGTAATAGAAAACAGCATCAATGAATTAAACTTCTTAGATCATACACATATTATAAAAAGCGTAATAAAAATTGAAACGCATTGCACTGATTTGCACTGATTTAAAAATAAGTTGAGTCTGTTTCAACTGACATATCTATAGATATACACTATTCCACAATCCATTTTATACCATTACTTGTATCAGTAGTAGTAATTACTGAAATAATCAATTCAATTCCAGAATTGGGATTGCTTATTTTATTTAAATGGAATTGATGAATTGAAGTTTGCTGCCCAAAAAAATTTCACAAATTCATTTACCATTTTATTTTTTAGTTCGGAAATATTTCTTCCGTGACAATCCTATCTGGAATGTAAACTACTCAGAGTAGGTATTCCAAGTTGGTACTCGGAGTAGGTATTCCGAGTACCTACTCCAATCAGTGATTGGAATCAGTGATTGGAGTAGGTACATCAAAGGGACTAATTGGATAAGCAGTGATTACCAATCACTGCTTACCAAATTAGTCCCTTCGATATATTTGGATTACATTGCATATCCAATTGTATATAAAAGCATATTGCTCTATTTGGAATTGAAATTTGAATTGACCAAATGGAATTGACCCCATGTATGAAAGTAATATCTTTGACATCCACAAATAATTGACAGATGCACTTAGATTAATATGCTATTTGTCTGGTCATGATTGGTTGTTCCGTACTGCTTTTGTGATGCAATCATTCACATGGTTAAAATATAATGTGTGGTGGCAGAACTCCAAGACAGTTAGACATTGATTCAACATGTTTAAATAACTTAGCAGTCAATTGAGAATGACACATTTAGTTCCTTTCATTTCGAAAGATAAATAGATTAAATGATGTAGTTATAAAATATGTCTTAAACATCTTCACCTGGAGATGATGAGATTGACTTTAATAATAATAAATCTAATAATAATGAGGCAGGTATCCGATGATGTGATAAAGAAGTTTTATGACATTGTTTCTAGAGAAATGTTTATTAATGTCAGTTAGAGTGATGATGATTTTATTATGAAATAAAACTTTCACCTGTGACTGTTTATGATAATTTACTTCATTATCAACGTAGACAAACAGGTAAAGCATCATTGGGAATAGTAAAGCAGGAATATAAATTATAATGTGAATACGAGTTGATTCTTGCTAATTTGATCTACGAGAATCGCTGTTGATTATTGATTTATGATGATTCTTGCAATATTCTAGTCCTGTATGCGATAATATTAGAACCTGGATTTTCCAATGGCACAGTAGTTAGAGCACTGTACCGCAAAGCTGAAGGCTGTGGGTTTGAATCTAGCTGAGTTGTTTCGGGATTTGTTTTCCTTGGCTATACGTCACAGGGCTGAAGTTAAACAAACCGTCTCATTAACATTGACTGAGTGATGTACATTACACATTTGGTTGTTGTTATGGTGGGAAATCCCATTTCCTTACCTCCTCTCCTCATCTGTTGTTTTCAGAAAAGAACATAAATATCATGACACATGGTTTTGGGGTTTGAGGAAGTTAGGATCCTGTTTCAAATCAATGCAGATAACATTTTAGATAGCAGCAGCCCTGAAAGAATGGAAATAAAGATCACTCCCCTTTGGAACTCACCTTAATCTTTTGTCACCCGGGGATGTTTTTAGCTTAAACTTTGCCTTAGAAGTGGCAACGTGGGAGAAGAAATACAATCTTGTCAACAATGTTTCAATTTTAATAACAATTTCAGGAAAAGAATGAGCCATTCTTCAACAACTATATAATAAATGTTAACCACAGGATCAGGGTTTGACTGTCAGGTGTACTTGTATGTTTGTTGGGTGTTTCTTTACAAAACAGTGTTTCTGGGATAAGCAACATGTTAGGATCCTGATTTTCTAAATCAGTTCAGGATAGGGCAAACTCTGCATGTGGAGTTGGTCTATTTAATGTAGATCATAAAATAGTACCTGTGCTGTAATTAATTATGTAGTAGGTCATTAGTTCAACAACTCCATCCTAAACTACGTCCTGAGATCTGTCTCAGCCACATTAGGCTGGGTTTGTTGGAAGTAGGCAACTTGGTTTTCAAACCAATCAGCAGGTGGCAGCACAGTAACAACTCTTACCAACCAAGTATTTTGTAATTGATTTATAATTATGTGTTTGTTAGATTTTCAGTTAATTAATTATCTATTTATATCAATAACAACTGTTCATCAAGGGATATTGTTAAATATTATTTATTAGAATAACAAAACTGTAATAAAAGGCAGTAGTTAGGCTGTCATATTCTGCATATGGATCAGCATGTATGCAAGAGTTACTGTTAATTTTTGGGATATAAAACTGACTGAGTAACAAATTTGTCAGTTTTTGTTATTTTTTAATATACCACATATTTTGACAGCTTGTAGATAAATTAGGTTAAAACCAATCTCTTTTGTAAATCCTTACCACTTTGGAATAATATATTTCTGTTTATTTTGCTTCTAAACAACAAAACCATAATTTATAAGTATGTTAAACTAATATTTTGGTGGGGTTTCCAAAAACTTTAGTCCTTATATATATATATATATATATATAAGCAGATCACCATTAAAAGTAAACTTCTAAATTGTCTACTGATCCAAAAGTCTATGCCACTCATTATGGTTTTTAAGAAAATCAAATGAACATTTCTTAAAAAACAAAGTCATTTTCTAATTTTGACACCGGAAGTTGGAATGAGCTCGTTGCTTTGTCGTTTAAACACTTTTTGTCTTGTAATTATCTTGTTTATGTACTAATATTGGAAGTAAGTAATAATTGAGATTCCTCCACTAGTTGAATACGTCTTAAGATGATAAATAGATCTATCAGCTGAAGATACTGTGTTTGCTTATGACTCAATTAGACATAGAGTATAATTATTTGCTTTCTAAGAATGTTTAATAAGTATGAGCACATGAGCTAAATCTAACAATGTATTAAGTTGGGCTACTTTAACTTCTGTTATGGATTTGTTTTACAAAATAATTAGATGCTCTCTTCACTTCTGAGATGCAAACCTAATTGTTTCTATGGCAATAATAAAGCTTGATACATATGTTTGCTCTGTGGTGCATTTGGTGTTGAGTTGGTTTGCAAAACTGCCCATGTTGTAGTATTTAATCCCAGTGTGCTTGCTGTTTCGATCTGTGACACGTTTCAGTCATTATTAAAAGGCTTTAGCCTTATCATCTCATTTCCCAAAAGAAGTAGCCTCGCATGGCTCACCACCACGAGAGTGGACTCTAGGCTAAACAAACCACTCACTCACTGCCTATGTTCAGTGTGACAATTTTTTATATGTCACTTTCTTTCCACACCGGTGCTGGTTCTTATGCCTCAGGCCAGTCAGGGAGTCGCAACACTTGATATTTCTATCCTGTGATATTTTGATGATATTGGGAGTTACTGTTTGTAGAAAGGATCTTCTTGATACTTGGTCCATCGTTTGATTGCATAATGTTTTAATATATAGCCTATTTTTAGTATAGTATGATGTTTTTCCTAAAGTTCCATTTCGAGAAACCTTGGAATTATTTTCCTTAGTGATGCTGAATAGATAATTTGTACCGAACTTATCATTTTCTGATAACTATTTTGTGACATTTCCAAATCGCAGATTCTTCAAAGAAATGGAAATAACCAAGAAGTAACTACCAGTAGTTACTTGGTTGAAAAACTTGAAATCTAAGAGATTGGACAGGAAAAGGATTTTTTAAATAAAATATTGAAATATTGTAAAAATTTAAAACAAAAATCTGTTAAGTAGTTATATATATATATATATATATATATATATATTAATTACTGAATCATTCTGTTTATATTATATTCTTTTATCCAAATAATTAACTGATTAACCTAAAGCATCGGGCCAGAAAAAATTATTTAACACAGAATTATTGTAAGCACATTATTAATTTTGTGTGAACTTCAGTAATTCTGTGGGACACTCCAATACTGCACAAACCTTAAGAATCTTATTGTTAAATAATGATACATTTTTCCACCCAAAGATAGTAATTAATGATCAAAGATATTTAATAACCAAAAATACATACTCTGAGCACTAAGCCCATCTTTACTGTGAGCCTTTATCACTTATGCTTATAATATTATTTCCAATTATATCTATTACTTAATTAATCAGATTAAGGATTGCCTTCTTTCACCCTAAGAGGCGTCTCTGTGGTCTAACTGGTAGCATGTTGGATCACAGATCAGTACCACCCGAGTTTGAATCTCGTTGTGGGCCTATCTGAAGGATGTTTCATCTTTGACATCGCGTCATTACCTTTGTAGATCGCTCGGCCCATTTAGCCTACCATGGGCACAAAACTGGCAATAAACATCAATCATCATCTTTTACCCAAAGTACATTTAATACATTAACAAACTACTAGTTCTGTATAATATACATATAATATACAAAATTTATATAGTGCCCTATATAACCTGTAAGAAGAATACTCTAAGGCGCATATATGTATATAACTTGGATGAAACTCCAAATAAAAATTTAGGAAAAGGTTAACTATAACTTGGTTGTGTGTCAGCACAATTTAGCAGAATCGTTTTGACATGGTTCCTATGAAGTACTGATTAAAATATCAGTTATGTATGGAAAGATTCCTTTTGAAACTTGACGCCTCAGCGTAATACAAAATATATTTTGATGAACCATCCACGCCACCGTTAATTTTGTTCATATTAATATCTAAAGTCTGTCTAAGAAGTGATATCAGATTACTGACAGATGATGAACGATTCACTCTGTATAGCTGGTGATCACTTATTGGTTGATCAGTTAGCAAAGTGAATGTGATTGAGGTATAATAAATATGTATAATGGCCATTTCTGTTAAACACTTATATATAAATAACCCATAAATATTTTTATTGTCAAATTTTATTTTACATGTATAGCGCTTTTGAGCATGTGATACAATACTATGGAATGAGTGCTATATAAATGTGGTAAAATAATAATAAAATGTATGTATGCATGTATGTATGTACGTATGTATGTATAGTGTGTGTGTGTGTGTGTGTGTGTGGAGAGAGATAATGGGCAGAATATTTGCCAATAATTGGCAGCTAGAAATAGTATACCCCATGGTGAGATGATGGTGGGGATGGATTGTATATGTCCAACGTGGGGGAGGAGTAAAGTAACAGGCCAAGATCATTAGTGCTTAGAGTAGTAGAGCTGAACTTTGAACTATTTAAATCAACAAACCAATCAAGCAGTTAGTTGTGATGTAATCTGGATTGGGATGTTAGAAGTTTTGGATACCAAATATTTAATAAAAATTAAATTACTCATTTATAAATAGCCAACACTGGAAATAGCTTTCTTATGTGTGTGTGTGTGTGTGTGTGTGTGTGGTGTGTGTGTGTGTGGGTTGGCTGGATGTAATAACTATTACTAAGATACCACCATTGGCACCTGAGATGAGCATCCAATATTTGTTAATATCAATCAATGTTTACAATTATGGTCCAATAAAAAGTCACTGTCAGAGGAGGTGTTTATAATACAGGATAGGTTTTGTTGTATGTAACTTGGCAGACATGGTGTTGTTTTCATTAAAACGGGTACTAGTTAGTCCCTTGAGGCAGGGGGAATATTAAGTTAGGCTTTTCCTGTTGGCTGAAAATATAGCAGCAAAATGAGGTAATGTTTTATTACGTGAGCTAATGGTGCGAGACCTTTATAAGAACTTTATTATGGGTTTATTTATTTAACATTCATTGTATTGACTTAGTTATAATAATATCTACCTTAGGCTTACTGATCGTTTACATCTCTCACCGTGTCTCTCCCCCCCCTCATCCACCCCCTTCTATCCCCATATGTGAATGTTAATTGCATGTTCACGGACACTCTGTCATTCTCAGCTTGTGGGTCAGAAATGTTGACTCGGTGATGAACAGATGATGAATGAAGTTGTTGCCAAATGATGTATAATTTGATTTATTTTAAGCAGACTGGACAGAAAGTGACATATTTTTGTTTTGACATATATGGGTGATGTTATTTCATATTAATGATTTTTGAGTGTGGAAATTATTATGTTAAATGGCCATTGAATTTGGTTTATATTCATAAATTTTATAGTATCAATTATTATAAAATCTTCTCCCTCTATATGTGACGAACTGTTGTCGACTGTATATTTATGGTTTTTTGTTTTGTTTACATGATTTCTGGTTATGTCATCAGACGTAAGACCCCCCCCCCCGCAGTAATAATTGTATATAACTATAGACAAGCTGCCATTATAAATAAAGAGTAATTTACATGATGGTGAAACATCTGTTTGAATAATCTGGTGTCAGATTTGATTCTTGAAAGCATGTTACTCTATATATATTACGCACGCACACACACACGCACACACCCGTACTTGAAGGTTTTTTTTTACAGCCGAAGTTAGTTTTTGCTCTTGTTGAGTTAATTGATAATACATTTTATTATACTTATTAATCAATTTGTATCCTTTAATATGTGTTGAGGCAGTGATCATTTGGTAACAATGCCGTAAGATTTATAAACATCACGAAGACGTTGACCCACGCCTTTATTTATATATGTAGTACGCACGCACGCACGCACAAAATATGGGTAGTCTTGATGTACATACACAGAAAGACACAATACACATTAAGATAACAGTTTATCTATGAAATCACTAAAAATGTAGAACACGCCCTATGACACTGTCACTATGTTAAATACGACCATTAAAAAGAACCTATAAGAGCCGTAACCAAATATTTACAAGTCTAGCTCTAGCAGTCTAACAAATAAAGCCTATGACATCCTGTGCTGAGAATCATCTTGTTCAGTCAGCCCGAAGTGATCATCTTGTCTAACATCATCATTGATGGATGACTGCGTTCAGTCGTCACAGTGCATTATAATGGGATTCTTGAAGATTATTTGATGACTTAAAAGATCCCGATGAAGACCGAACTCTGAGCTGCCAATACAGTATTGGCACCTCCATGGTCCAACTGGTAGTGCGGTCGGCACTGATCACCACCGTCTGGGTTCAAATATCGGCGTGGGCGGGTCTGAAGAGTGTGTTTCGTCTCTCATTTCGGCCAATTTCACCATCTCGTTGTTTTACAGGTATCACGCTCGCAGTAAGGATTACACATTTATGTCTTATTCCTGTTTGATGACCGACCATAGATAAGAAAATGAGCTAGATCTCATTAAATCCGATCTAATCTCGTGGTCTTTTGTGCTGTTAATATATATATATATATATTGTTAGTGTTATAATAAGTGATTCGTTGTAAGATTTGGCACAAACAAGTTCCAACGTTTCTCTCTCCCTGGTGATAAAGGCCAACTTGTTAAAATTAGATGTTTATGACTTGGTTTTAACGTCAATCAGTTGCCTACCGGAAACGCATCACGGTTGTCATGGTAACGGTATGTACACTCCTCTGAGTTTATACTACGGGGGCGGATAATTGGTCTCATGTTGAACTTAGATTTGCCAAACCTGACCTGAACACGATTCGAGTTTTGAGTTTACATCGCTTTTTCCCTGGTCAGCGTTCCCTTGGTTTTCATCACAAACCCAAAGAAGGGCTGCTGTGAGCTTTTCCCTGGCTGAAGGGAGCTTTGATTTGGATGTAACCAAAAGGTGTTACCTGTGTGTGTGTGTGGGGGGGGGGGGATCTGGTGCACCTATTAGGCGATGATAACCTTTAGCAGGCACGCCTAATGAATGTCATTTGACAGCTTTTCGTGTTAACAAGCTGCCGTGATGTTTATTAGCCGCGCTCAATCAAAGTTATCCCAGTTGTTTGGTCCACGGAGAGAGAGAGTTGACGGCCTAGATGTGGGTCGTACGTTACCACTTTCTGTAGTTCGTGGGCTGGCTGACTTCTGGCCGTATGCCGATCCACTGGTAGCCATATGGTATTTATATGACGATGGTGTAGGTTATTCGAGTTGGATGCGGGGGGTGGGATCGGTTGGCCTCTGGACTAGAGCAGTTCACTTCTGGCTCGCCGCCCGTCTAGTTCAGCCAGCTTTCCCTCCGGTTGTAACTTCTCCAGTATGTTCTCTGTGATGGCTGAATAGAGAGAGAGAGAGAGAGAGAGAGAGATAGACAGACTCGAGCATCTTTACGCACATAGATAATTATATACGCAAACATACTGGTCGGACCGGGAATATATTGTGTAGTATTTGGCCGCAGGAAGCCGGAGATGGATGGCACCCAAGACCCGGCTACATCTTCTCTCTCCGTCTACTCGTGATGTATACCTCGGACTCCTGGAGCCATTGGCTCGGCTGCTCGGCCTCTAACTAATAACCGGCCTCTGGCACCACTCAGGAAAAGTATCTGGCACTAGTTTATCGCCGACACACACACACACACATACGGAGTCCGCATGCGCCAGAGCCAGCCAGCCAACATCCAGAAGTTCGGCAAACTTCGCCAGCTCTGTGTACGCTCGGATAAGTGCATACGCGGAGAGCGATAGATACGGACTCCTGGCGGCTGAACCAGCTGATATGTAGTAGTATATATAACTGGTTATGCTAGTGTTATTATTACTGTCATCACCAATATTGTTCATCTGCCATGATGAGTATCCGATGAAGACGCGCTTCTCCCGTCGTTTACGGCAGCGACCCCGGGAACATCGTGGCTCATTCTGCGTACATTCGAGATGTGCTCCTCAACTCCGGTGATGGTATCTTTAGTGGATGACTTTCATCGGGGGGGTTACTCCCACACGTTTCTCCCACCGAATGTCTGATTAGACGCTCGTCCCGTCGACAGGAAATCACAGATGACGAGCGATGTCGACTTTATTTAATTATTGGAGATACCTACGGCCACGCCACCGCACGCACGCACGCACGCACCCGCATGGATACAGGCGGAATTTGGTAGATGAGTCGCGTTGACCCGAATTCGAATCGGCGAAGGTGCGGATATCACAAGGTCACCGAGACCTGATCGGCCCGGATCGTATGGCTCTGTGGGCCTTCGGATGGGGCCTTTTCACGTCGGGCACCCGTTGGCGCATTTATACCTGGATCAGTTCCAGAAATGAGCGGCTGAACTATCTGTCGGTGGTGACATCTTGATATCTGTACCCATATACAATTTTGTGTTTCGTATGTGTTGTTGTTGTTGTTGTTGCCGCTGTTGTGTTTATTATCCGTGTTTTTGTGGATGGTAGGTTGTGTTCGGATTTGTTAGATGTGATTTTAGTGCTCGGTTCGTTCTAAACACCGTAGGCGTAACGAAAGTTGTGTTTTGTTGTCGTGTGGTTGTTGTTGTTATCGTTGATGTGGTTGTTACAGACTGCGTGCAACTACTTCAGATCGCTGTTTGTATGCATAATTTCTAGGATCATTCACACGCCATCTGTAATGTTTACACGGAACTAGGCCGCCGTCGTCTTTCATCGAACTCCGTACAGATGAACATATCTGCTGGCCGATTAATTACATCTGGGCTGGCGGACATCGCGTCACCATCATGCGTGCCGTAGATAACATAGGATTTAGTTTCTGTTGTGTAACAACAGTTGTCGTCTAACAAGAGACAATTAACCGACCATCTCGCTATCTCTGTTGTTAGTACTGGCTATCCGTTACAATACATCATCATCATCATCATCCGAGATGTGAAGTATATCTGTAAATGTGAGAAAAACATCTGACACGTCCAGGATATCCTGCTCGTCGTCGACAGCGTTATCGTAACCATTGTTGTGTTTATATCTCGGGATTCACCCTCGCTGTCCTTGATGTGTGTGCTGAAGGCGCCATCTGGCGATACTATGCAGAACCAGTATGCACCGTGCGAGTACGTTCACACGAGAGTCCGCCGCCACTACGCCCGAATCGTCGACCTGCGCTGGTGCCGCTCGATACACAGCTGCGAAAGCTGTACGTTTCTGCAGCAGCTGGCCGAGAAGTTCCCATCCTGCAAGCCGCCGGCACACCCGACCCAGCTGTGCCACGCCGTACACTATGGCTTCTGTTCGGCAATTAAGTTGACGCAGAAGAACGGGCCAGCTGCCTCCATCGAACCGGCCAGCACCGGAACGCCACCCGTCGTAAAACTTAGCGCAGAATCTTCTACGAAACCCAGTGTGCAGAATGTTGCGCAGCCAAATGTGCAAAATGTCACGCAGCCAAACGTGCAGAATGTCGCACAGCCAACTGTCCAACCGCATGTACATCCCCCACCTGGGCAGTCTGGCGTACCACGGGTTGCCCAGCAAACTGTACAACCTTCTGCCCCACAACCGGCAGTCGTACAACCATCCGTACAGGATGAACGTAAAGGCAAGGAATTGACACAGGTAAATCTCCTAACCACCTGAATGTGTACCATTTCAGGTGTATAACAATGCTAATTTGCTTTAATAAGACACATAAAAACTTGCTGTTTGTTTAGACCTACATTTACTGAGGGGCTTGAACTCTTCTGATTGTGCAGGGCCTCTTTTTTCAATCTCGAGTGCATCAAGTTCTCTCGAGCAAAACTGTTACGTTAGAACCCATTTGATTGTACCCAGCTAATCCACGTTCCTATTTTGACCTGAATACACAAGTTGTTACATTATTTTTTGCTAAATGCGTTACTATTGTTTTACAACACGCACTTGTACTGTTCGGGAATGCTTTTCTAGATAACTGATTTGTTCTTAATTTTTGTTACTTGGATACAAGTAATGCAAAGTGTAACGAGGCCTTCATCTGTATGATCCAGGTTAAGGAGGTTGGTGGACTTGTACGAAGCATCTCCCATTTTCTAGTTCATCACCAGAACCACTGTGCCACCAACACCTACATGATTGTTCCCTTGTCCTGATTAAACACATTAATGGTCATCTTGTGTTCCATCAGTTGACAGAAAGAACAGTCACTCAGACACAGGCGTGTGTTCCTTTATATAAAAGGTCACTAAGTCAGGTTCCAGGATGACCGAGTTGTTAATTAGTACAACCCCCCCCTCTCCCCCATTTTATATTCACATTATATTGCCATACCGTGCAATATGATTGCTTTGAAGAAAGAAATATGTAATGTTGGCTGCATATTTTAGCCACATGCTGGTTGGCGCTTATTTAACACTTGTTTTTGGTGCGAATAAAGTGCCGTACATTAATGCGGTTGTCATGGCAACGGAGTGACCCCGCTCTGAAATAGTAACCCAAAACTTTTTGAAGGTGAGCAGTGAGGTTTAGTTAATTTTTTTCTGGGCGAGTTTACATTTTTTCAAGTTTAGCCCACACGATTGAATCACCGATTTTGTGTGTGTGTGTGTGCAATGAACCAAGCACGTCAGAAATGTTTCTAAGTTGGAATTTTGTGAGAAGGTGCTGCTGACGCAAGTATGTCGGTTGTTTGATATTAGACTAAAGTCTGTGTACGAGCATCTTGTGTAATGAGTCTACTCTTATGTGACAGTGTCATGTGTATAGTCAGACTGAATTACATAGAACTGTAGCTTCAGTGTATGTTTGGCTAAGTATTTAAGTAATGTATGGTATAGGTGTGAGTGAATGGGTGTGTGTATGTGCGGTGGTGGGGGAAGGCCTTGTGAGTGTATGGTATCTGGGTGTTTTGTGAAAGATCTCCATAAATCTGCAGCAGTTGTGATTAGCTTAGTGAGTATTGGTATTGTATTGGGTGTATAATATGTAGATGTAAATAGTAATATTTGTGATTGGGGAAAATACTATTTTTGGTTGGACATTTTGTGTTCCTGAAAATCTTAATATATTAATTATAAAGTGAACATTGTTATAACATGGTCTACATGTTTAAAGTCTCCCCCCTCTCTCTCATATATATATATATATATATATATATATATACCAGGGTTCACAAAGGTCCTTGAAAACCTGGAAAGTGCTGGAATTTGAAAATTTGGATTCCAGGCCTGGAAAGTCCTGGAATTTCTGTAGAGGTCCTTGAGGACATATAGATCTATATTTCTAATCATAAGCATACAGGAATTCAGTCATTACACTTCTTCCGAAATATGAGTGTATTTTTTGCACATTAAGAGTTTGTAAATTCATTGAAAACGTCTTTGAATTTGACATTGGAAGGTCCTGGAAAGTCCTGGAAACTGAGATGTCAAAATGTGTATGAACCCTGTGTATATATATATATATATATATATATATATATAATACACACCACCCAATATCATTTTGGGAGGTCCTACAGTGGTAGGTTGCCCTCAGTCCCATAGACCCTTCTAGGGATGTCATTGCCTACAAAACCTGATAGAGATGAGTAAATAAGAATAGTTCCTATTTGAATGTAGTGCCTAGATGCTCAGACAGCTTTCCTTAGTTTGAGTGAGCTCTCTGATTTTGTCATCTCAATATCGGAATGATTTCAAACTGTTATTGTCCTCTTTGTAAGTACCAGTGTCTGTCATTTATCAGTGATCGCCAGTATCTCACCTCTAAGTGTCCAACTTGATTATGCTCTTCACATTTTTCAAATGTGTCGTTTTAGTAACATCTGAATCCCACTAATACACGAAATTAAAACGAATTTTAACACACCTGATAGCCTTAGAACGTGTATTCACGACTTCTACCAGATTCCATGCAGCATTCATCAGCCCAGACTCCAGTAGATTGAAAAACATTACAGGCCCTAACCCATAAATGGAACTACTCGAAGTAGACTAATTGTGCCAAGTCATCAAGGGCCATCAATCAACATAATGCATGATGATTTTGGGGTTTTGGTCATTACAAACATTTGGCTTAAAGCAGTGTTCATTCAGATGGAATTGAATTGTTTAGCCAGGGCCTGCTGGGTAGTTCCTAGGACCTGTGAACCAGGAACAGCTTCCCGGGATAGTATTCCACAAACATGGGAATGAGTCGATTTGGGCTCACATTGTGCAGGTTTTTCATCAGCACAGCTTTCTAACCGCAAAATCATCAGAATGGTTGCTTAAGGTTAAAGCTGTTTGGAGAACTATACTTCCCATGTGAAAGTACCATGGTTGTGAAGCACGTTATAAAAATATAAGTTTATGCTTATACTACTTAGTACTAATACTAGTCAGAAATGGCTAGTTCTGTTGGTTATTTTAGCTTTTATGTAAATTATCACTATGTCTGTCCTTTATTAATACCTTTATCTGTATTACCTGTAGTGTAATATTAATTATCAATTTCATTTTTCATTGTTATTTGACCAGACCTCTCTGTCTGTCTGTCTGTCTGTCTGTCTGTCTGTCTGTCTGTCTGTCTGTCTGTCTGTCTGTCTGTCTGTCTGTCTGCCTGTCTGCCTGCCTGCCTGCCTGCCTGCCTGCCTGCCTGCCTGCCTGCCTGCCTGCCTGCCTGCCTGCCTGCCTGCCTGCCTGCCTGCCTGCCTGCCTGCCTGCCTGCCTGCCTGCCTGCCTGTCTGTCTGTCTGTCTGTCTGTCTGTCTGTCTGTCTGTCTGTCTGTCTGTCTGTTACATTATCTATCCAGAGCTGGGAACTCTTCCAACCTGCAGCCCCCCCCCCTCCTCCCATACCTCCAAAAGGCTCAAATGGAGGTGGTCTGATAACTTTGCTGTTACTATAATCTTAATATTGTTGGCCTCACTGACTGTAGCCTACCATCTGGTGTAGAGTTTGCAGAGCCAGTTCACTCTTGGAGAGGAGTCTGGTCTGTCTTCAGGATCTCCCTGGCACTATCAGTAACAACACTGATAAAGATCCAGAGTGTTTTCTGATAGTCCTACCCAGCACACACTGAGTACATGGACCAGCTGAGTCTGTGTAGCTGACAGCTATATAAACCTTTAACTGATCAAGACAAAGCCATGTCAAACAACAGACTTTGTTTTGGCATGCCTTCCTATAACATCGAGTAAATAGGCTTCACATAAGGTGATGATTGTGTATCTCTCTGTGCGTATTAATCCACATACAGGAAGGTCATTGTATGTGAACCTGCATACAATTCAGTGTAGACATGCACCAAATTTAGCACACACACACACACACACACACACTAGTATGTGCCTATCACAACACCCAGTACACAGTGTATAGTGAAACTATTATGCAGTTACTCATAGTACAGTATGCTTGACATATATGATAAACTTAACACTATATATCTGTTGGCCCACAGGGGCCTGTACATATCCCATAACTTAGTACACACACATACACATATATATACATACAGGCAACAGTCTGCTAGTATCCATGATCAAACAGTACTCTGTACACATCATGATGAAATATACAGAGAACAGCAAGGAACACAAATTTGTATTTATATTTCTTGGTTTCCGTCATCCTGATCTTGATCTAAAACATTGACTGGCCTATATCCTGATATCATGTTATTTTCCAATCTGGATACAGTTATCCAGATTTCTATAAAATAGGCACTTTGGTACAGAGGTGGGGGGGGGCTTCATGACATCTAACCAGGTGATGTTTTCAGTATCTGAGAACTTATTCAAAGTACAACATCACAATGATTGCCATCAGAACGGTGATACTAAACAAACAGATGATGATGAGAATTGTTTTTAATTGTCCGTCAATCCATCAAGTAGAAGTGGTGAATATTACACCAAACCACCTACATAAAAATATCCTCCTTTGTTAGTCTTACATTGGCTTGTTATTAGCTGAATATATATTAAACATATTAGTTATTTGCTGAATATATATTAAACATATTTAACAGGAATAAAACCTCAATGGACCTGCTAAGACGTCTCTGACCTAACTGGAAGTCTGGTCAAAACACAGTCTTCTAGCACCTGGCTATGTGTGAAGGGTGTTTCATCTTTCACTCCTCATTATGTTTGGAGGTTTACTCGGATTCATTAGGAATACTATATGCATGAAAGTGGGTGAAAAACAGCAACACCATTTTCAGGGGACCTGCTGATCTCAGCCAGATGTAAACACAAATAAACAATGTGTGTTCTCATTGTCTTTATCCTTGTTTCAAGATCAAATGGATCCAGACATGAAGTATGGTTTGTATGTGTGTGTGTGTATGTGTGTATATATATATTATATATATATATAATATATATATATATATATACACACACATTGAAAATATTGAATTCAGGCCTAATAACAACTCTATGACAGACAGTACTGAAGAACCATATACCTCATTGGTTATGCTATCCTAAGCTCTCTCTCTCTCTATAGATAGAAGCTGTTCCCTGGTGGCTGGAGTGTTATAAAAAAAATAATAATATTACAAAATGACGTGTTGTTAGAGACCTTCTAAATGTCAAACCAAACAGACAAGTTGATGACCAGTTAGTATAACCCAACAAATTGTAAAATAAATAGCAATAAGTAATGTCATCCCCAATCACCATAAAACATAGTTTAGTTGCTAAGTAACTAGGGTTTAGTTTTGATAAAGCCATGTCAGAGTTCAGTTTAACCTTCTGGGCTGAGTTGGTGGATTTAATTTTTTTTTCCTGGTTTGATTTTACCCAATACATGCCATCTATTATTATCTGGTGCAGTTATATGTCTATTATAATTATGATAATACAAATCCATTGCTCCTTTTTGCCAAATTAATCTGGTTCATATTTCATAATTGTGTTCTGGTAATATTAGCAATAAGCAATTTCCTCATTGTATGTATGATATATATATATATCGATTCAGATTTCATTATTGTCATGATTGGAAATTGTGAATAAATTAATTACTTTTGAGCTGAGAACATTCCAGTTTTGAGCCAATTGTGACTATTTTGAGTGTCCTTGACCCAAATTTGATAATGTGCCATTAGCATATATAAACAGGAAGGAGTCTCCTAATATAAAACTATTAAGTCGATGAAGTAATGTTTATATGTATCCGTTGTTTCATTTTAGGCCAATAAAGAGAACGATGTGGCAGCGAAAAATAAAGAAGGTTCGTTGCGTCGTGGCGAGCCGGACGGAGAGGCTAATGCCTTCTTGCGTCAGAAAACGGCTCAACTGCAGGAGAAGCGGCAACGGGAACAGCAACAGAAGGATGCCCTTGGCAAGGTCGGCAACAGCGCGGATACAACGCCGAAGGGCAACATGGCGCCGGTCAGTACCTCTGGTGGTGGTGAGGCAAACCTCGATGTAAAGGGCCTCAAGAAGAAAGATGGCCTCATAGCGGCCGCGATCTCATCTCTGAGACAACAACAACAGGAAACCAGTCATCAGCAGCCCTCCGTTAAAGTTCGCGTTTCCCCACCGGAAACAGGAGCGGGTGAACCGGAACAGCCTTGCATGCTGCCCGAACAACAGCCGTCCAAACAGTCATCGCAGGCAGGTGAACAGTCCGGCAAGACTGTACAGACTGTTATGAAGAAACCTCAGAAGAAGGCGGACAGTGTGAAAAAGACACCTACTGTTGGTGCCGACATTAACATACCACAATTCTATTTTCCTCTCGGACCGCCAGCCACTGCTGAGGACATTGAGGCGACGGCATTGAAGATCAAGGAGGCTTTTGCCAAAGTGGAAGGTGGAAAGGTTCATAAAAGTGATATGGGTCCCATTGCTAAGGTATGTGGACGGATAGGAATGGATGGATATAGACAGATAGACACAGGTAAACAGTGATAGATGTATTGTTAGGTGTGAAGACAGACAAACAGACAGATAGGCCAGTAATTTTCTTGTCAGGTTGGGTACTAAGATACACAGACGTACCCAGAGAGTGTCTTGAGTGGAGTAGGTGGTTGGTTTGTTTGATCTGGATACCAGTCACATCTGGGGTGTATAGCTGGGGGTGAAAGTCTCACAAACATAGATATTATAGGGATTTAGACTCTGGCTTGGAGGTTTGCAGCTTAGTGGTCTTGTCATTGTGCTATTGGACTGCATAGCCTGTGGGCTGACAAATTGATTGATTGGTTATTTTAGATAAGGTTAGAAGATACCTATCTAGAAAGATATATATATATATATATATAGAGAGAGAGAGAGAGAGAGAGAGAGAGGGGACTTGTTCCCATTAGTCAACTATTAGTAACTATTTACTATCATTATACCATATACACTAATTATATTATTTCTCTTAGGCTTGTGGCTTCCCATTCTATTGGAAGTGTCCTCTGTTCCGATATGCTGGTGGCGAGAAGAATGGCCATATTACCCTACAGTCCTTCCTTGCTGCCTGGAAAAAGTATGTAGTCATGTTTTAAACAAACAAAATGGCAGGTATGCCTCGTTTTCACAGAGTGTTTATCTTATAACGGGCTACTTCCAGATGCTTAAATATTTGCAAAACTGTTTGGAATGTGCCTATTTTGTTGCCTCAGCCGGGTTCCATTTGGGTACTGCAATTCTGAACTGAATTTGGGTTTTATTATCTGTCAGCTGAATGGGGTGAACCTGGATCATAATGTGAATATTGAACCGTTGAATTAAGAATTTCATTCCTTCTGATGTGTTTCACTAAGTGTGATTATATCACTATCTCTTCTCTGTATTTTATTGGCCAGAATTGTAATTTTGATACTTGTTATTCCACATCTGAACAAATCTGACCAAATTTGATTATATATATATAGATATATATATACTCAACAAAGTGGTCACACACACACACACACACACATATTACCAATTTGATTGAGTTGAGAAATAGAAGGTTGTGTAGCAGTCACTGTGCTGATCCTGAATAATACACTTAAAACCTTAGAATTTTATATATATATCATTGTGCATTTGTTTGATGAGAATTAGTGGTATAATCTTGTGTACATATATATCTAATCTACAACAGTGACCATCTCTCTTGATAAACAACTAATTCATTCGGAAGCCAAATGTTATAAGGAAAGATGATTTCGTTTTCTGCTTCTGTTAAGATTCGAAATTAATTTATTTTCTTACATTACAAAAGAAAGTGGAGGATTAAATGCTTTGGCATTGTTGTATGGGATGAGCCTGATGAAACATCTACATGTTATACATAGGACTATCTGGGATATTAGTAACTTGGAGATGTTGTGTTAACATCAGAGCTCAATTGTTACACTAAATAGGTTACTGGTACATACTATATTTCTCTTTCAGGATTATTTTGTTTAGATTTCAAATTTGTTCAACTGAAATTAGTTCTTAAATAAATTGAATATTTTGGTGCTAAAAGATATTAGTAGCATGTTAAATGTGAGTTGATGTAACCATTTATATAAATGATTAAAAATGTCCTTAAGATCATATTTGTATAATGTGTTATAGATGGTTTTGACTGCCATATTTATATAGCTAGCCATATAAAACTGTCATAGTCATGTTTATATAGCTGTGATAAATGTGTTGGCAGTCTGGTATAGTTAGCCAGTGAGTTTAAAGGCATATTTTCCTTAGTTTGCTCAATAACTCACCAAAACCCTGTATTATGTTTTAGACTAGTCACTGGTTGTCATGACGATTCTGCTAAATTTATGCGTATAATGACACCACCCGGGGTTAGCTATTTGTGTGATGAAGATTTCCTGCCATTAATACAAGTAGGTGCTTCCATAGTTCATTTGATGTTTTGAAATTAGGGATAAATATTAATGCTTCTAGACGTGAGAAAATTTCTACATTGTAGCATATATCTTACAATGGTTGCTGTTCTTAAGTATGTAATCTTGTTCGGATGAATAACTGAATTCAGCCAGAGCTGATCTCGTGATATGTTTGTTTTATATTGTCACAGGATGTTGTAGATACCCATCCAGGATTATCCTTCCTACAGGATGCTCCTGAATTTCATTCAAGATATGTACAGACAGTAAGTGCTCCTTTAAAACCTGGTGTCTCTGTGTGTGTGTGTGTGTGTTTAGATAAAACAAATATTAGCTAATTTGTATTGAAGATTTGTATAACATACTGTAATAAGCTGTCCTAAATTTCTATGTAATACTAATACTCAGATGTAGATGTGGAGAGAGAGAGAGAGAGAGAGAGAAAGAAAGAAACATCATATTTTCCAATGTTTACAGTAATATTTGGGTGTTATTTATTCAGCTAATACCATCAGTAGACATAGTTTATATGTCCCACTCTTACGTTACTATGGTGATGTGTTTTACGGTTTCTTTTCAGGTTATTTCTAGGATATTTTACTGCGTAAACAGATCCTGGTCGGGTAGAGTAACATTAACAGAACTGCGAAGGAGTAACTTCCTCCAGGTGACTTGTTTTCTTCTGCTCCGTATGTGCACAACATGATCTGAAGGATAATGTTACAATTTAATGTAATGTAACACGAACCGTGCTTAAAATGTTTAGTTTTTTATTTACCTTTTTCCTATGGCGTCATTCAGTTCGTTTTTTTTTTAAATTTTTGTCATCAACAGACTGTCCAGTTGTTAGAGGAGGATGATGACATTAATCAAATAACGGACTTCTTTTCCTATGAACATTTCTATGTGATATACTGTAAATTCTGGGAGTTGGATAAAGATCACGATTTGTTCATCAGCCGGGAGGATCTCGCATGTCATAATGATCATGGTATGTATACATGTATGTGGCCGGATGGAGCAGGTGATTGTGATCATGGCCTAGATGTAAGTTTGTTTTTATGCGGCCAGATGCCTTAAACAAAGGCTATGGGGATGGTTTATAATTTAATGCTTCACAGTGAGATCTTGTCCTCAATAGAATTAGACAATGGAATAAATAGCATATTTGGGGAAGAAACCCTTTATGATTGCCAGGTTTCAACAAAAGGATCCCCCCCCCTTATATGGTACTACTGGTGGGATTTGAACCCTGACCTTATGCACAGCATCAACCAGAGTAAGACGTCCATTAGCATAATCCACTTGGACTTTTGGCTAATTATAAGACTCAGAGTATGTTGAATGCACTAATTGATGATTGGTTAATTGTTGTGTCATTGTCCTTGACCTAGATCGGTACTAATTAGGTGATTCATAAGCTGGAATATAAGTGGTTGATTGGTTGTTTGTTTGCTTACCTGGAATGTCAGTGATTGGCTGATAGCTGAATTGAAATGTCACTGATTGGCTGATAGCCGAGTTGAAATGTTAGTGATTGGCTGATAGCTGAGTTGAAATGTCGGTGATTGGCTGATAGCTGAGTGGGAATGTCAGTGATTGGCTGATAGCTCAGTCTAGTTTATCTGTGATTGGCCAATAGTTTAGTCATTATGATGGGTGTAATGAGGCAAATAGCTGTTAATGTGATTTGTGTCTGAAGAATGTGAGTAATTGTTTAGTGTGGATTATCAGTGATTGGTTGATTGTTCACGGCAGAATGGGGCTGAACAAGGTATGTTGGTGAGACAAGGGAAAGAGAATTTTAATCAAGACTGATTGGGTACCATTGATTACTAGCCAATTGGCTGATCACTGGTGATCACTGATCACCTAATATAAAGTGGCAGTGATTGGCTTAAGGTATTTTACGGGCCAACAGAGTTGTTAACGATAGAGGGAGTTATTTATAGATAATTAGAATCCCTTAAAAGCCACATAACTCATCCAGTATCATTTATTATCAATCAAATGGTCTGTGATATCCGTGTCACTAATTAATCCTCCTAATTGTAAACCTAACAACCTTTGTCAGTTGTAGATAGCCTCTTTGTGATGTTAAATGAGTAATAATGGCTCGATGTTATGTAGAACAGTTCTGTTCTCATTTGGTGTTCAATATTGTAAATTTCCATGAAGAAATTTCCATTCCATTGATGTTGTTGATTGTGTTGTTGTTGATCGTATTGTTGTTGATTGTGTTGTTGTTGATCGTGTTCTTGAATGTGTTGTTGATTGTTTTGTTGTGTTTTGTTTTTTTCGACAGCTATATCAATGAAGATGATCGATAGAATATTTTCTGGAACTGTTATCAGGTGAGTTATGAATATTATAATTTGAGGTAATTTATTATTTGATTGTTTCTTTTCCTAGCACCTGAATGTACATAGGATGATATCAGTTGTACTGTGTTTTCTGTGTGTCTTCAGTTCTATTGATAATAAATTAATAATAATAATAATAATGTTGTTTTTATTAATATGAATAAATGATACCCTGGGAAAGATCGGTTGACTGAAGATGCCTCATGTAGAGAATGTAGCATCATAGATTTAATATATATATATATATATATATATATAGAGAGAGAGAGAGAGAGAGAGAGCAGACTATCCTGTTTTTTTATTTGAGCTGATTTTGGCTGTAAGATATTCACAAGTTATAATAATTGTTGTTTGTCGTTGTATTATAAGATGGACATTTCACTCCTAAGAGTTTCCAAATTGACTAATTCAATTTCACCATTTCTGTAATCGAAAAAATTCCCGCAGGTTTAGCATTTAGATTTGGCCATTTTTTTATCTCCTGCTTGTTGCAGGAATTGTCTAAAACGAGGCATCGCCAAAATATTACCTTTTTGATGACAGTATTACTCAATATTACGAGCTATTATCTTGTATTGAAATATTTTTTACAGATCCATCCACATATTATTTAAATAGATTCATTTGTTCTGATTATCGGTATCATTGGCTTTTGCAGTAGTCTGATAATTAGTTAATTCTTATTGACCTTTTTGGTTCCCAGTTGTGAGCCTGATCCGAGATCTTGTGTAAATATTGTAAAAGTTTTCAAATGGGAAAAAAGTATTCTAGGTTTCGATCTGACTAGCTATAATGCTAAATCAGAGGAAACCAAACATACACCTGGAATCTGTTATTTCATATAATCATGTTTCACATAAATATATTTCATGTAGACATAAATATATGTCAGATTATACGTTTTAGTTAGATATTTCTGTGCGTTAATATTTCTTGAGGCGACTGTTGAGTTTTATGTGTGAACCATTTCAGGAACCTCATTGATGACAAGATGAGTTATAAGGATTTTGTTTGGTTTTTGATATCAGAAGAAGATAAAAGACACCATACAAGGTAAATGTGTGTGTGTGTGTGTTTGTGAGTGTGTTTGTGTGTGTGTGTGTGTGTGTGTGTGTGTGTGTGTGTGTGAGGGAGAGAATATATTTATTTCAGCATCTTAGTTATAACAAAAAGGCCTCTAGCAGATGTCACCACTATAACCAGCAGTTTTAGTGGTGAAATTAACCTGTCTATACACTATATATACTGATACATTACCTCCACCAAACTATCTATGTGTCTGTCTGTCTGTCTGTCTGTCTGTGTGCATGTGCGTGTGTGTGCATGCCCAAGTCACTCTTCAACTAGCAAGTAATGGCTTTATAACATCTATCATCAATTGTGGTCTAGTATTATATTATAACAATGTTGCTGTTAAGAAGTCCTCATTTGCCAATGACCACTTATATATATATATATATATATATATATATATATGTTGTGTCTGTTTTAGCTGCAACTTGTAATTGAATTTGTTTGCCTTAAAATGATAATATTTGATGTTCAGTCACTCTAGTGTTGAACATTTGGCATGTTACACTGTAATGAACTAATTTTGGTAATTTGAGTTGGCTATAATGTTTTCAGTTGTAACACAGTCACACAGAGATAGAGTTAAATTAGTGTTGATAGTTTTGGGTCATAAAAATATTTCACTTCCAGTCGTACAGGAGAATTCCACTGACAAAATCATGAGATTTTGATGTAACACCAACAGAGTGGCGCTCTTCATGGAAGGGGGGGGGGACTTTGTATTTGATCATTCTGGGGGGATAGGTTTCTTTAAGGAATAGTCACTCAAGACCTTTCTGTTGTAAGATGTGACTGGTATTCATTGTACAGTTGGCAGTTATGTTAAATGGTATTCCTACTGGATCAGCTGTAATAATTATTTATGTTACTGTTGTTCCTGTCACAGCATAGAGTATTGGTTCCGTTGTATGGATCTGGATGGAGATGGTGTCATATCCATGTACGAGATGGAATATTTTTATGATGAACAAGTTCAAAAGATGGAGGCACTCGGCATTGAAACATTGCCATTTGAAGACTGTCTGTGTCAGGTGAGATGATCAGTTTTTATCCTGAAGTGCCTTTGGAAATCTCCTCAGAACCATCCGGATCTATTTATTTATAAACTGATATATAGGCTGCTTGTTTGGACACCTCAAGTCCAGGACTAAATAGACGTGAGATTCTTCATTTGAACAAAATATTAAGATTAAAAAATACACTACGTAGATGTGCTTCTAAAGTATACTATTACATTATAGGTACAGCATCCATACAATACAGCATCCATACAGTACCTATAATACAGCATCCATACAATACCTATAATACAGCATCCATACAGTACCTATAATACAGCATCCATACAATACAGCATCCATACAATACAGCATCCATACAGTACCTATAATACAGCAACCATACAGTACCTATAATACAGCATCCATACAGTACCTATATTACAGCATCCATACAGTACCTATAATACAGCATCCATACAATACAGTATCCATCCAATACCTGCAATACAGGATCCATGTCAGAAATGGACACAAGATCTGTTTTGATATTTGTGTCTATTTAAAATCTGGAAACATGTTGTACCACCTATTTGGGGTTAAGTAGGCCATTAATATAATTCTGGCAGCCAGTCTTACAGATTTATGACATTGCTCTGGTAAATGAGTGTTAGTTTGGGGCTATGAAATATTATACTGTAAACAAAGAGAACCGACTATTGCGAAGTGTAAACATTCTGCTGTCAGACTTTGTAAAAAAATGATGTACTTTATTACTTGAACATTGTTTATATGTCAAGCCAGATCAATGCACTCTACCATAGATAGTTATCTTTGAACAAATGCAAGTCTGCCATTAGTCTTTATCAAACTTTTACCTTACAATTTCCAACTATACTTCAGGCTGTTTTACACAATCCACAATCAGCTGTTCTTGTTAGCCAAATAATATATAATTTCTTTCTGATCCTAGAATTATGTATTATTATATAATTATAAGCGATATTTTTGATCATATTGTTTATTATCTGAACCTGTGTCTAATATTACAGTTGAGGTGGATATGATATCAGAACCAAAAGGTTTTTATGAAGACATAAGTGAAATAGATCACTTATTTTCACTACCAATTTGTGCAACGGATATATCTGTTAATTCACCGTTATATATGTTTTGTTAATAAAACGTTTGTATATGAGTGATTTTGAGTGTTTTCATCTATTTACCATACAGATGCTTGACATGATCAAACCAGCCAAGGAAGGATGTATATCACTCGCTGATCTGAAGAACTGTAAATTGACTCCCATCTTCTTCGATACATTTTTCAATCTGGAGAAATATTTGGAACACGAACAGAAAGATCCTTTTGCTAATCTTAGGGTAATGTCTGTTTTTTTATATATCTATGTTGGTAGTTCTTGTACTTAACTGATTTCTTTCCATTAGTGATGCATCTTTATCATGAATAGTACGCCTCCGTAGTCTAGTTGGTAGCGCATTGGACCACAGATCACTATCGCCTGAGTTGGAATCTTGACGTGGGCATATCTGAAGGGTGTTTCATCTTTGACCTTGCTTCATTACATTTGGAGGTCACTCGGTCCATTTAGCCTACCATGTGCACAAAAGTGACCGTAAAACATCAAACATCATCTTATCATGAATAATTTCCCAGTTTGTTCCATTTTTCATACAGTATCAGATTAAGTTTGCATATAACTGATGATTGTTGTGTGTGATCATTGTTCGTAATTTTAAAAAGACGAGTTTAGGAACAAATTTATTCATCCTGTTACACAAATAGGAGGTGACTGCATTAAAGGGACAATTCATTGTCTGATATTATGATTTTAATGTGTATTGCTTATAAAAAATAATCCAAACTTCTGCAATAATGTTCATAAACTATACCTGATATAATAGACGTAAGGAAATAATCCGAATTGTTGGAGGGTCAGAGTTACAACATCCTTGAATCAAGGGTTGTACGGCGGGAAGGAGAGAACAAGGATCACATAGCTGTCACCATCCAGGTTGAATCAGATCACAGATACCCTCGATTAGCAATTTTTGTGACTCTGGCTGTCCCTGTTGCTCAGCCTACCAACTATTGCTAACTAATACAGCCACCAGTTAATTTTTATAAATCTGTCTAATGTATTTTAGAAGATTATAAAAAACAATCATCAGAAGTTATTTTACTATGTAGCTTTCTTTAATCATTCCATTAATATATGAAGCTGTTTGGACTATGGTCTAGCGGTAGCATGTTGGACTACAGATCACTACCACCCGTGTTCGAATCTTGTGGTGGGCATATCTGAAGGTTGTTTCGTCTTTGACTTCGCTTCATTAACTTTGGAGGTCACTGGGCCCATTTAGCCTACCATGTGTACAAAAGTGGCAGTAAAACATCAATCATCATCATCATCATTTGTTTAGACCAAATATACTGTAATATTCATATTCGTAAACAAGTTTTTGTTTAAAAATTATAGACTCATGACAGTAAAGATGTGATATTAATTAATACCTTGATCAGTTAACATCGTACTAGTAATGTGATATTAATGGCTTGATCATTCTCATCTATTATTAATGACATAACAGTGAGGATGATATTACTTAGGTAAGATTTATAAGGATAACAGGTTAGTGAGTTATTTAGCCTCAGCATTGTTCACAACTGGGAACTATGACTCCTAGTCGACTCCCTAGGAAAACATCCCACAAACACAGACCTGTGTGAGTTGGGGTCCGAACTCACAACCTGCAGGTTTGCCGTGCATTGCTCTAACCACCGTGGAGCTCTGATAATAGAGTAGTGATATTATTATAAACGATAACATTATGGATTTGTTACAGGACGGTGATGGCGATGAGCCAGAGTTGTCAGATTGGGAGAGATACGCATCGGAGGAGTACGAGATTCTTGTGGCGGAAGAAGGTGGCAATGAGGAAATGTGAGTATCAGCTGAAAATATTACATCACTAGTAATGGTGATGAGTCTCCATGATGATACATTCTTTTGTCGGTCGTATTCGAATGTGAATCACTTTAACCAATTTGCTCCACGATTTACAGCAATTATGAAGACGACTTCGAACCAGATGATGAACAGATGTCTCCTAGAGAGGGCACTACTGAGATACTCCAGTTGTCGGAGCCACCGCATCGTAAAGGATTACCAAACATGTCAGAAGAGATCTATAACAACCAAGAGAACATTGGATATTGAAACAATGCCTATTGTACTTACTATTTATATCTATATCTGATTCACCACACTGAGTGACCACACTGAGTGCTATATCAAAACAGTTGAAGTAAGGTGGGATTCTGTTTATGCGTTAAGTAGTTTTCGATATTCGAATTAAACGCATCCTAAGTTTAGTCAGAGCTGTCACGTGAATATTTATTACGTGGCGTAAATGTTACATTAAGATTTTACGCAATGTTAGTCGTTATTGCTGGATGTGTATCTACAGTGTGAGCATTGATCAAAAGTGGTAAAAATATTTGTGAAACGCTTCATTTTACTGGTGTTCCCGTTCAGCCTGCATTTGTTAATATCCTTATTGTATCAAAAGACGAGATAAATCAAACAATAACAAATTTTGAACACACACACACACACACACACATGAAAATAAAAATAATAAACATGGTTTATTAGTCTAAAGTAGTTAACAGTCTCTATTAACTATGTATTACAGAGACGCCTGCCGGTTTCAAGTGGTTTGTTATTGTAATACATTTTTGTTTTGGCAGAAATTCAGACTTTCACGATAAAGTATTTCCTGATTACTGAACACTTTGTGACACATGATCTTATGATATAGTAGCATTCCTTAGAGTGGCCCAAAGCAACAAATTCTCTGTTGTAAAGGGTTTGGATTGTTTCTAAATGGAAATTTCTGACGTGTGTCTGTGTTCTTCATCACCAATATCATTCCCTCATTGAAGTGAGCACTTTTTCGGCGAGATTGGTGTTTTAAAAGAGTGTTCTGATATCGTGTTGAAGCCCGTCCACAAGATGACCATTTCATCATGCTGTTAGCCCGAGAACCACCATCCTGTCCAAACAACATGAGCGGTTGTGGGCATATTAATTAAAAGACAAATTTTGTTTACTTTCTATAATATATGATTCATTTTATTCAATTGTCCAAACAAATATCAACTGGGAATTATCATCTAAGAATTTTTCTGTTGAGTGTCTTCCTGTATTGCCATCACTGAGAGGTGTTGACATCCTGTATCTTTTTCATTGAGAGGTGTTGACATCCTGTATTTCTAACTGTGCTTCATAAATGTCCAGTTTGAAGGTCATGTTTTGATTCTTTATTAAAAACCTTAGGCTTTGTATACCATTAAGTGAACTCTGCATAAATCTGTACTTTTTTTTGTTTGAGCCTAAATAAGAGAAGAATAGCTTCCAATATTTGTTTTGTTCAACATTATCAGTAAAATACAGCAGGTTATTGAGTGACTTGATTGATAAGATAACATCAAGCTGTTTACATACAAGGTTCTGGTAGACAGTTATTGTGTGTGTGGACATGTTTACAAATGTGTGTTTAATTCTCGTGTGCTGAGTGAGCTGGTCTAGTACTTCATTTTGGCAATAGGTTGGAATCCATCTCTTTGATGTTACGTTGCTTGGAGTTTTCTTGGCAGTTTTGGGGCATTGCTTGGACATTCGCCGTTTACACTTGATGTTTGTGTAATAGAGTTTGAGAGCGATTTGTGTCTACATTGAACCTGTTCTTGTCTCCACGTTCTGAATCTGCTTCTGTAATAATATGTTCCGCACTGCTACTGTTTAAAGTGGTAGGACGTGGTGCATTAACTCGGGACAACAGATAAATGGCCCTTTCTGTGACTGCACTAGGAAGCTGTGCATGCGGGTGTAATCTATAAATAGGGTTGTGCATTACGTTCTTGGGTCTATACAGATTTTGTAAAGATAACTGACCCCCGCATTTTGGCCAACCAAATGTGGTTGTCATCTGCTTCCTTTTGGGATATAAACTGAATAGTGTATTCTATATGATGAGGTAGCCTTGATCCTGAAAACAAATTAGATTACATTGAGATGTCCGTATGCTATATGCAGTAATATCTGTATCACCCAGATTGTATTATACAGCAGCGTAGTTATGAATCAATTGATATAAATGACAAAATCTTCTTTAACAAGAAGTAATTCTGGATTTATTGTGCCTTTTGGCCTGCCTCCTGTGTGTTATAACATTAAAAATTGTTGCGATGCAGATGCATCAGCTAAATAAGTGACCTATTTGATGTGATGTCGACGTAACTGTTGTACAGGATTTTGGCACTTTCACAAGTAGAACTAGCCGTCTTATTGGTACGATAGCATACGATAACAAAATACACGAGACATATCATGGTGGTAGTTAGAGTGACCTCTGCCATAGCTAGCCTTATTGTGATAACACATACGTTGTGATGTGAATTAAAACTAGATAGTTGGTACCTGTGTCCTAACTCGGTCCGGTATCATTTGTTTACATTTGTATGATATTTTCCCACCTCGTTCTGTATAGATTGTACATACACTATTAGAGCTTGGTACATCAAAACTTGTTATCAGTTTTAACGCAACCTGCTAAAATAATTTGGCTTGGCATGTTAATATTTTGTACGTTGATCATTAACAGAATCAAATTAATAGATTTTGGCATTTATTGTGAGATACAAAATGGGGTTATCGAAGATATTTTCACCTCACTGATTTGTTGCATCTTCCAGTAATATACATGATGATGATGATGATGATGATGATATAGATTAATATGGTTGTCACACTAGATAAGGTTGTTGTATTTATTATCTTGATGTATTTGACCCTGTTTAAGTTTGTCCGTAATTTCTATTTGCCAGAGTTTCATCCCAGAAATAATCTCTTGAATGAAGCACAGCTGACTTTCAGTTGTTGATCCGAGTGTAATAAAAGTGCCTTCGTGGGAGATTTATAAAAAACCCTAATATTTTTGTTGTAATCAGAAATAGGTGTTGCTGCACCCAGGTGATATGTGTTTCTGTATTGGTGAAGACTGTATTGCTCAGACTGTTGTCATTATCCCACAAACATTGGAAGTATTGAATAAGCTGTAATGAATTGAAGAACCCAACCGAGTACATCCCATCTATCTTGATACTGGTAATGTTTTATAGATATAATAAATCAGTCAATTTTGATATGTTCTTTAAAAAGTTATATTTCCTTCGGTGCTGTTATTACGAGAGAGAAAATATCATATGTTGTAAAAATGTTTGTTATGCCTGTTGGGAAAAAGAATAGGATAAGTTAATGGCTAGTTAAAACAATATTCACGAATAGGTCAAGTTAATGGCTAGTAAAATTAATATTCGCAAGACAATTTTAGTTGTACCACAAGTGCCTGTAAGATACTGCATGTCTGGCTTTTAATTTATAATTGTTTGTCGCCATGGTGTTTCGTCTGTTTAAACATATGGGTGTGAGCCATCTAATGTACTGCGCTAGTAGCTGTAGATCGAGTATATTATTTCAATTTTCACGACAGAGTCTCTTCTGACTTGACCTCACTGAAGCAATATTCATGTCTATACGAGCGTAGCTGTGCCATTTAATGTAGTACGCACTTGGATTTGTGACTGATGCTTGCAGCAATTTAAGGTAATATTTATATTCGGTGGTGATGATATTTGTTTGGTGTGTGCGTGTATGTGTGCGTGTGAATTTTGCATTCGCACAGACGTCTGTATTTTCCAAATGTGTAGATACCATCATTATTATTTGTATGAAGTTTGTATATAGATAAATCTTTAAATTAATCAGACGAGTGTTGTGTGAATTGTTTCTCTGATAAACAAGAGTGACCAGTGTCAAGGATAAAGTCATATCCAAAGTGCAAATGGACTACTGTCTTCAAGCACTATTGAGTCAACATTAACGTATGAAAATGGCACTTCGTAAATACAGTAATAAATTAGAAGATATGTGTAGTTATTAAAAGTAAATGGAAATGCATAAAATTCACCTACACCAGATTATACACTAGAGTTTACACCAAATGACTAAATATTAGTGCATCCCTAAAGCACTTGTGAGCAGATTTTAAAGCTTGAAAATAGCACCCTGTTTATATATATATATATATATATATATATAGTTAAAACTTAGGATATATATATTTTTGTTACAGTTAATCTATATAATCAAGTAAAATGTATATTGCCTGAATATTTCAGGTAATGTGTATACTAAATCTCGGCTAGACGTATTACCTGAATATTTCAGGTAATATACATATTACCTGATTATACAGATTAACTGTAACATGTATATTTATAGTTACTAAAAGTTTATGGAAATACATAAACTATAAACTTCATCTACACTAGATTGTGTTTCTAAATTATATCTGATGACTAAAATTACTAAAACGTGTCAAAATTATGATAAGTGATTATATTATAGTTCTATGGCTGCATGAGGCCACATCATTAAAATAATTACTTCATAAACTTCTTGTGAAACGTTTGCTATTAAATTGTAATCCTAATAAACGAGCCTTTATACGCCACATTTTTGTTTTATGTAAAGGGCTTTTTGCCTGAAACATTTATTTGCCCGCTGCTTAAGTTTAGAATACCATCTGTATACGATTTAGAAGTGATTTATTCCATTTGATTTTGCCAAATATATTAAGTGCTGTCTCAGTAATTTATCAATACGATGATATTTGAGACGTGACCAATTTGTTTTGCCAATTAACTAAAAAGCTAAAGTTATTTTGTTTTCACTGTTTTTCATCTCTGGTCACAGATATTTGTTATATTTAGTTAATTTTAAGTGGTTTAGTTGTGACCAAAGTTATATTAAGGAAGATGTAGAGCGTTATTTAGTCTCCTCTTTCAGAAGGATATTGAATAAAGGAGAACTGATATGACGTCTTTAACTATGACACTTTTATGGGAGAATAACACTGAAAATTGACTCCTGAAATTTCTGATTATATTAGTCTCATCTTTGAAATATTAGCAGGCAGCTTTGGATCAAGCACATTTATCAGTAATCATATCATTTTACAGCTAACAGTTCACATTTGAAATAACTTGGTTTGCATATATGCAGTGTTGGAAATTCCTGTAAAGGATCATCAGACACAAGGACTGGCAAGTCCTAAAAGTTGTCAGCCTTGATGAAAAGTTCCCAGCCCAGGTACTGCAAGAGAGTAGCAGCCAAGAAACCGCAAAACAAGCTGGACGTGCACGAAAACAGTTGGGGAAAATGCATAGGCTAAAAATACTAATACAGGGGCAAGGGGGTATAATATTTAATCATCTATGCATGATGGGGTGAATAATTGTCAATGGAAATGGGTTTACAAATGTAGGTGTGGCGAGGTCAAGAAAAAAGAAATAGCCCTAATTAAGCTTAAGATTTAGTTATTAAACATGCATCTTTATTTCAGCATAAAATAAAATATTTTCTTTTGGGGAGGTTCAATCCTCAAATAACGATATGCAAGAGTGTGAGATTTAAATTTCCTGGGTAACTATCAGAGCCATGCATGTAAAAAGATTGCTGGTTGGTTGAAAGAGGAGATTGTATTGATATTTGGCCAATCACCAACGTCGTACCAATGCTTCAGGTGTCAACAAGAGCACGTGTAAAACATAAACTCAACGACTTCCGCGGACGCATGATGAGACTCAAGTTCACTTCCGCCTTCATTTGCAGGAAAACAACATGTTGAAAATGACAAATACAGATCTATATTTGTTCATTGAATAAATTATTGTTTCTTATTATTTTAACTGTTTTATTTGCTGTGCGAAACGTGGCGAAGATGCACGCCCGGGCGAAGAAGTGTCGGCCCCGGGCACCTAGACCGGCTCTTATTTCCAACACTGATATATGTATGTGTGTTAAAAGGATTATCTCCTAATATTCAACATTTGAATTCTGATTCATTCCTCAGAATAAGTACCTACTTTCTCGATGAGCATTGGCCCATTCATTAAATGTATTTAATGCTAGAAGTAGATGACAGTGTTGGTCCTGAAACATGATTTCTACTTAATAAGCTACATGCTGTATTCTCATATGATAGCTGGATAAATGCAATACTAGTGATAGATCTGGTGCCAAAACTACTGATGCTCTGAGATAAACAGAGGAAAACGTTTTCTGGTAAGAAACTGTATAGACGTGTTCCACCATTCACTAACAAATGAGTGACTTAGACGATCTTGAAGACATAAATGTGTAAAAAGGGTTTCCAAAATGAATATTTGCTTCCGGATCAAGAGATCATTGTACTGCTGCTGTGAGAACGTTTAGAGTTTCACTCACCAGTACCCCATGTGCACAAGAAAACAACATATTCATTAGACTAATGTATATTACAGATATGCAGAGAATTTTAGTTAAACACTTTACTAATATACAATTGTTTTGATTTGGGTTTAAAAAAATTCAAACATTGATGTTTTATTCTGATCTGTTTTGGTGAGTATTGTTATTTCAAACTGACTTAAATCTTGGGCTAAATCCCTCAATTTTCAAGATAGAGTCAGTAGTTGTGGTTTTACCTTAATAAGCATTTAATATGGCTGATTAAAGGTGCTAAAAATGAGATGTTTTCTAATGTCTCCGTTCATTCCTAAGCAGTGGTAATGCGGAAAAGTGCTGATGAAACACCATTTTGACATATCAGAGTTTGAAACCAGATGCTGGAGGTTTGTGACCAAACATGCCACTTTATTATCACGCCATGAAAACACTCCAGTAGATATGCTAGTTATAATGTAATATGCAAATTCCAGATATTGCATACAGAGCTGGATTAGGCCTTAAGAGTCCCCTGGGCTAATAGAATTTGAGGCCCCTGCCATTACGTGTGTTCTTCCCCCACCCGTGTTTAAAAAATGTATTCAAATGCTCAATTGAATTTAAAAGACCCACTCCAACTCGAAGGGCCCCAAATACTTTAAACTGTTTCAAATTAGTTCAGAGGAGCCCCATTAAATTTGTAAATATACAAATCCCCTGGGTTCTTATAACTTTTTAAAATAGTTTTATCAGGATCCTCAAGACTAGAGGGCGCACGTTTATAGTGTTTAGTCTTATAGCCCCTGGGCTGCAGTCCATACTAGCCCATATGTAAATCCGGTGCTGGTTGCATACCTAACGTGTACAAATAACAAACACTGATTGTGCTCAGCATTAACTGATTTAGAAAATAATTGGGGGGGGGGAGGTGGATAATTGGTGTGCACATAATAAATTAGTTTCAACAAATTATGTATACACTGAAAATAAATGCGTAATAAACATATATATATGTACTTTAATTCAACTGCATATATATATATATATATATATATATATAGCAGATGTAGTTGCAGGTCACCAACTTATCTAGTTACATCTGTTATCAGTGTATCTTCCCAGGTAACAATATTACGTAATAACTACGTTATTCAAATGTAATAATCAGTTTATCCTTGTGTAATTATAAATACCTAAGAATGACGTAAAAGTGTCGAGTTTTAGTTACGTCACCATAACGTATTATAATAGGCCGGTATTATTTACCCGGCAGCCGGATCTCGAATGATAGAAAACGGTCTTGATCCACGGAAGCTGGATCCAGAAGAAAAGTATCGGTGACTACCTACATCGCCGGGTCCGCAACAACATAAATCTTCAATCGGTGGCTGGCAAGTCCAGCCGGGTTATAGCAAAGTGAAGACGCATTAATGTTTATTGGTGTATTCCACGGGAGCTTTTGCTTATCCAAGGGTTCTCTTTACCTCTGGTTAGGACGTTTCCCTTTGCTTCGAGTGGAGTAGGTACCGCCATGTTTACACAAGAAGGTGGCGTAATGGTATTTCAGATCTCTGAATGGCGTTTGTCCTATGCTTAAGCGTTTATTAGTAACTGCGATGGTTCGACAATCATCTTTGGTGAACTTAGTGTAAGTAGATACCTCAGTTTTGACAAGATGGGCCTCAAAATTGAGGTATTTAGTCCATATCTAGCCGACCGACAGCTCCTGGACCTCAGCACTCCTAGTCGGCATTTTCATCTCCCGTCAGTTGTTAGTTAAACAGGGAATGCCAGTGTCCAAGCGTTCTTGGCCGGGTGCGCAAGTTGCAAAATCTTCACTGGGGACACCAATCTCTGACGGGTAGGCAGGAGACAAAATTTTCACTGGGGAACCGAATCTCTGACGGGTGGGCAGGAGACAAAATCTTCACTGGGGAACTGAATCTCTGATGGGTAGCCAGGAGACAAAATTTTCACTGGGGAACTAAATCTCTGATGGGTGGGCAGGAGACAAAATCTTCACTGGGGAACTGAATCTCTGATGGGTAGCCAGGAGACAAAACTTTCACTGGGGAACTGAATCTTTGACGGGTGGGCAGGAGACAAAATCTTCACTGGGGAACCGAATCTTTGCCGGGTGGGCAGGAGACAAAATCTTTACTGGGGAACTGAATCTCTGACGGGTGGGCAGGAGACAAAATCTTCACTGGGGAACCGGCAGCCTGGTGATTTCCATTTTTAATAACGTTAAAAAACCTAATAATTACGTAATATCAATAACGTAATATCAATGTCAGTATAACGTAATAATAACGTAATAATACAGAACGCAATTCATCAGTTAAATCAATAATTTTACAACAAAAGTATATACTTATTTATTAAAAAATTGTAAGATAAATATTTTGATGATAGATGGAAGCCACATGTACTGGTTAATGATTATTCTACATCTGAAAAGAAACAAAAAGGATTATTTAGTCATATATCCGATTTGAAGCCAAAATAAACACTTTTAATGGGAAATAATGATCTCAGCTTAATTATGTCAAGAATCTGACAGGAATCTGTCAATATTTAAAACCTGAGTAATTGCACAAATCAAATCAGGGCAAAAGTGAAGACAATTAGAAATATAGAAATTAATCATTTGTAACCAGGACCATCTGTGGAAAAAGATATCCACACCCAATGATACAATTATGCCATTATTAGTGATTTATATTACAGTTGACATTATATTCATGATTTGTCAATACTGACAGGTGGATATCACTATATTTGTTTATATTAATTATTACTACGTAGTTAATGTACAACAATACAGACACTCACAAAATATATCTGTGTTTTGTACTATGCTTTGTATAATAATTACTCGGATCAGACTATGATGTTAAATCTAGAACCATCCCTTCCCTTGGTCTCTTTCCAGGTGTATGCTGGAAAGAACAATATATGGATATGAAAGCAATCTGGTAATGACTGATTGCCATCAATAAGTCTATTAATATGAAAATTAAACTCGATCAGTGAAGAAAATAGAATGTACTTGATTAGCAAACTTAAACCACTAATTATATACAGGGTTAATTTTTATTTGTTCAATGTGAAAGTGTTTCAAGCAGTCCATACAAACTTGGCGCAGAAATGCGATTATTAAAATGTTGTCACATTCATATTATTGTGAATATTCATACTCGCGACACTTCTCACATATTTTTTACTTCTCGCATTCCCAAAGAATATTTTTAAAGAAGATATTACGTTGTACCTTAATTGTATTTGTCACCACCCTTCTGTTGTGGTGCAAATTTAACTGTTGGGGCTATTAATCCCAGGACCACCTGCTGGTCCACTTTGTCGACCTTCATACGCGCCTGTATGAGTAAAATAGAAAATGTTTCCATTATAAATGTTTGTTATGGGAGCACGTATAACACTATAACATATATGTACATACAATATATTTCTATCAACATATGACACGGGCAGTTTAACCTCGGCACAGACATACAAGTAGAGATACACACTTATAAAAACTCTGCAAATAGGCAGATTTTCCATCGGTATCTTCCCCTTCCGGCCTCGGAGCCTGAATGCTCCCCACAAACGGTTAGTGCCCACTTTCCGGACCATTGCACGAATACTATCTCCCGATGTGGCATCTCCAAGCATACGCAAGTAGAATATTTGCAGAATATTAGACATGGAAAATATCTGTGAACAATAAAACAAAACTTTGAACATGTACTTAATTCCATCCCAGGTACACCCAAACAAATGGTTTAATGGCAATTTCAAAACACTGTGCCATGTTCTGTGGCACATATTGCGAAATATTTGGTGGCACATTGAGTCCATTCCTATTTTTGCAAATAAATCACAAGTGAAGATAGAATTTCAAACTTCAACACATTTTTCAGTAAACAGGAACAAAACTATGAGGTTAATAAGTTTCGTGATTATTTTCATCTATGTATCGATCTATTTTATGTAGTTTGTTTTGATGCTTTGTTTAAGCTTCATGCTGTATGCCTGGAGCATTGGGCAATGCGCCTGGATTCCCAACCAAAAAATAATTTTAGGTAATTTTATTAGTAAATCTTGGAGAAGAGAATTTCAAAGTAATATAATCATCCAATTTGTGAGAATACGTTATGAACCAGAGATTAATTAGAAATAGATATTAACATATCAGTTTCTTCTGGTATACTGTATTTTCTAACTCAGTGTTGAGCTTCTCCAAATCCTCCGCTGAATCGTTGGGTGCCAAAAGTACATAATCTAAATCCTTATCACCAGTCTCCACGTGACATCCACTGGCCGGTATGATGTTCTGTAGTACGTTAATGTGCACCCGTTGGGATTCAATTAGCCCTTCGAGCTTCATGATCCAGCTTATGGTTGTTTGATGTGTTAGCAATAAAAGTGGAAATAGTATTGCACCCTGACATATGTACAGGCAAGTCAGTTGTTTCGGGATTTCATCTGTATCCCAATCTTTGCCGTCATGGGTTGCCGGATTATCGAATAAACCAAAGTGGGTGCATAAACATTGATGTTAGTTCGATTTAATAACAACTTTTTTTCTTCATATTCTTTTAAAGAAGAAGAATTTATATCTCAGAGAAATATTTTGCACATGGAATACAATATGCCTGGATATTGTCGATCTCATAATTCTTAAAAAAAACGCCAAATTAATTATCATGAGGCTCTATATCTCCATTGATACCTGTTATGAAGTCCAAAATGTAGAAACTTTCTGGTTTTTTCCACAAGGAGCGACCTGGGATTACTGTTTATAAAGTTCTGGGTTTGAGTCGGACACACATGTATTTGTAGGATAATTCCCTAAGTAGTCGATTTTCGGCTATCTCTCCGAGATATGACCAGCTCTAAGACTATAAATACTCGCTGTATCAATTAATAAACTACTTCCGGTCCCCTAGGGGTCGAGTAAGACATCCCAGTAGCTTACAATGATGTGATATTGAAATGTGTCTGGACATGGTCGGACCACATTTCTGGATGTTGTTTATCCACGAAGACGAGGGATGATTATAAAAAAAATCAGTTTGTCTATCACTCGAAGGTTCACAATTCAACCTGGGAATGGCAAGCGACGAACCTCATTCTTCTGGATCACATATCCTGCACTCGTATTGGCCATCGACGGTGAATATTTATGTATTTAAAGACAGATGGAACAGTCATGAAAACAATGTTTTGGTATTAGTCAAAACTATATAATATATATATATATATATATATATATATATATATATATATATATATATATTGAAGTTTAACCTTGTGTATAATATGATTTTGAAAAATACAAGCGGCTAGTAGATTATGAGGGGTGAAGGTTTACTGCGATACACCTTTAATGGATGATGACTTTTTATATTATTGCCTAAACCAGATATTTTGTAGTTTATTTGGGGGAATATGTTACGGGAATGACCAAACAATCTGCTTTAAGTTCCCCCATTCTAACTGAAATCTCTGCGTGGGCACTTCACCCGTTTGAAGTTGATCAAAACTCAGCAGTAGGTATATCTATAGATTAAAATATAAAGAATACAAGTTCTTGATATAATCGGCAACAGTACCTTGGGGAGGATTGACCATAAAATTGAGACTATAAATTATACATGTCATTTGCGAATATTTGCTGATCGAGGCTGTTAAAATTGCATGCAGAGAATAATAGACCTGACCCAACTCATGCTGTCCAACCAGAGGAACTACGTACGCCTGTAGGTTAGAAGACTATAGCCGACAACACTATGTTGGTACTTTAAGGTGGTAATAAGCCAGTTCACCGGCATTCGAAGCAATCCGTAACATTGTATTAATGATAAGTGTTGTTCATCAGTAAGAACAAGCAATGGTGTGATTGCTCAGATATATATCTGACACGCAGGATAAATTATTCATAACGTAATCATGTATGCTTAATTAAAGAATTATAAAGAAAAAAATATAATTGTTGCCTGCTAAGAAATCACACCCAAAACAACGTGTTTACAAAATGACAGCAACAGAAGCTGATGGGAAATTCAAACATTCACGCCGACTCTAGAAGTTTGTGAAACTCTTGTTTTATTTTATAATGATATATTTAAGTAAAACAAACTTAATACACAACTGTTTATATATTATATGCTCTATACTACTGAACATAAATAATATACTCATTTAACATACGATATTTATTAAGGGAAATTCTATATATATATCTATTATCATCGAATACGTTAAAACAATTTAGTAAAGTATATTATAAATAACATCAACAACGACAGTAACAACAATAACAACAACGATAATAGGAATTACAAAGGACACACATATGTTATGTTTGTTTCCGTACACGTACACACCCGTACGCATCCGTACACACCCGTACACATATTATTATGTAATCCGATAAGAGATGAGCTAAAATCAATATCATTACATAATTACGGGTAACAAACCATCCACTTTTTAATTATTCAGTAATAAAAAATAATAATTAAAACCAGAGATGGACACCATTCGACTAGTCATATTTGACACTGACCGTATTCCACGTAATTGATCGTCTGCCGAGAACCAAGCAAATTTAAATTCCTAGTTTTGGAGAGTTCTCTATATTTAACAACTAAATATAACACCTTCAGGGGCGTCTACATAATTGTTGTTTGATATGTGTAAATAAATATAACTTCTTATGACTATCATCTTTTAAACTTGTAATCATTTCAGATTACCATTATCGTGAAAACACATTATACAAAACTTATATCAGGCTTCCATCGGCATTATGTATTATGTTTAATAAAGTTGTAGTTAGTTCCTCTAGTAGACAACTTGATGCTCTTGTCAATACTCATATAGCTACAGTTTATTGTCGGAACTCAATGAAACACATCCCCATATTATTGGAATATAAGTGAGAGTGGATAATAATTATATGTAGATCGAACACATCACATTAATTATTTGATTCTCACAGTACTGTTCTTGGCCTTGTTTTACAAAAGTATGCAAAGCATAGATAAGAAAGAAATATTTCAATACAATATATTCATCGAGAAATATAAAAAAGAGTGATTCAGAAATATAATATTGAACATGCAATATGTGATTTTAATGTATTTCCTGGGGGGTTTAGCGTTGTTATATAGTGTATTTTTGCATATTATAAGTGAACATAAGGAAGCAGCACTCGCTGGCTCGCTCGCTCACTCACTCACTCCAGAATTTTTGGCGAACACACAGACAAGCACACACACACACACACTCTCTTTTATTCATGTGAAGGCCAGGAGGGCTTACACAAACATTGATTAGACAAACATTGGATTAGGGAGCATTACAATCTGCCATGATCCATTAAATAAGAAATATCTTGCATAGAAAAGAAAACTTGACCGGAGTTTTTAACAGGCTGTGCCATCACTACTCCGTATATCTGGTATCAGTGTATCAAGGTATATTTCTTCAGCTTTATGGGACACGTACAGTCATTACTCAGTTATTGTTTCCAATTGAAAGAATTAATAAAGCCACTGACCTGTAATTGAACTTTCTGAAACTAATAGACCGAGAAAATAAAAATCTCTGAGTTTCATAAAAGAGATGCATATAATATTAGACATATATGGTCATTACGACATGTCTATTCAGCTACAGTCTGATTTAAGTGCAACCCACTCTTACGTTATGGTAAATCGAATGTCTGTTTTTAAGGCGAAAATGGCGGCTCACATGAGTTGGAGTCGGCTGCCTCGCTCTGTTATGGAGACATTGTTCTCGTTTCTGGATATAAACGAACTACGCAACTGTTCGCTGGTGTGCAGAAATTGGTACAAATTCTTGACCGACGAAAATAATGACGTTTGGCGTCTGCATTGTGTCAGAAAATTAGCCGAGGAAGCCTTAAAATGTGACGTCCTGAGTGACGTCCCGACTTACAAGGCAAAATTGAGATCGTTCTATCATGCGTGGAACCCGACAGACTGCTCACGGAATATCTATATCAAAAGTAACGCTTTCACATTACATCGAAACCCGGTCGCCCAGTCTACGGACGGTGCGCGGGGTAAGATTGGCTTCAGGACGGGTAGACATTGTTGGGAGGTCTGGTGGGAAGGTCCTCTGGGCACGGTAGCCGTTATTGGGATAGCGACGAAGGCAGCACCGTTGCAGAATCAGGGATACGTTGCCTTGTTGGGTAGCGATTCGCAGAGCTGGGGCTGGAATCTGGTCGACAACCATCTGCTGCATAATGGAGACAGTCAAGGCAATTATCCGCTGTTGAACAATGCACCCAAATATCAGGTTAGATTGAATTTCAGTTCGATATTCAATATCAAACTGAAATATCATATTGTCTTCTCACCTCTATGACATATCTGTGACACTGACAGACCGTGGGAATGACGTGTGCAATTATCTGCTACATGCACAGTTTATGAATGTTAACAATTGAGTAAATATATGTTTGACAACTGGATTATTTATTCCTTAAATTTATCTCCTTGGTTATTTTTACCCTATTTTTATAATTGTATATGATGTGTTATAGCTTTGGACTTGTAAGTGCATTCTGTGAGCTATTGATTCTACACTTTCCAGTTTACTTGCACAGTAAGTATATGCACATATATTCTGTGTATATAAGTAGAACCTGGAGACAGACATTTTTCAATCCTTTGAATGTTATAAACAAACTAATGTCTTGTCAAATGTATTTAGGACATGTTCGTTATTTCTTTCTGATTAAAATTGTTTTTGCATTTGTACAGATGGGAAAAAAAGGTACAGCCGATGTTAGCAAATGTGTAGACTAAGCTTTGGGTAATGAAAACAAGCTTAAAGTTTTTTAATATCGAATCAGAAGCACAAGTCCATTGCTGGATTATTACTCTGTTTTGGCAGATCCTTTGATGTTTTCATAATCCATTTGCCATGTTGTAATGGCAGAGTGCTTCCAGATAAATAGCTTTAAAATTCTTGCCACATTACTATTAGATGATCATATATGGTGATGTCTATTAATCTGTAGATACTGGAGAAGACATCCCTCTTCAGAGACTTAGTACATTGCTGAACAGACCTGGGGTCAATTCCACATCAAATTTCCCAATTCCATATTTTATCGGTTAAAACATAGTTAAAATCATCATAAAAACTGCTTTTGAACACTACTACTGTAAAAAAAGGATTCAAAGTATATATTTGGTAACAGTTATTGACAAAAATCACAACGTACAAGGTGGAATACTTATAAATATATTTACCTTTGAACAGTTATTGACAGTAGAAAGTGGAATACTTCATTTCCAGCTAAATTATTTAAATCAAACTCCTAACAATATAAATAAATACATTCTTATCACCAACATAGGTATCTGACCTACAAACATGACATCCCAAACTACGATAGTGTTTTTTGACAATGTTATGTCAAAAACAGGTTTCTGACATCAAAATCTGAACCCTGACTTTTTACCATGAGTAGGTTCTCTGAAAACCTCCTGGAACTGACCATCAATTCAAATGCTGGAATTGAATTGACCCCATGTCTGTTGCTGAAGCATACATACATTACCCCAGTTGGCATTTTAAACAAAGTTAAATCCTGATATTACTCATAGATTACTACAATTTAAGCATTAAGGGTTGGATTCAGGTGTGCTAACTATGGGGGGCATGCATACAGAAAGTGATAAGAGTTTTAGGTGGTGCAAACTGGGTTCCTGAGTCAGCACCAATATCAACAGTCTGTTTTATATTAGCCCTTGGGTACTATTAAAATTGAGTACTATTGCCCTGAGTTACTTTCATCCTTGCTTGATAAGATTAGAATGTTATGGTGTTTGTATGATTTGTTTGTTCAAACAAACTTTTTTATATAAAAAAAGGGAATAATTTTGTGTTGTTGATTAAAAACATCCATAAGTCAGGAATATTGTGTGTGTTATTAATTTATTAATGTATATATATATATATATATATATATATATATACAGTCTGGCTGAACTATAAAGTGGTATCTGAGGTCCATAGGATGTGGATTGCATTATTGGTAGATCATGGAAAGCAACAGATTGTGTGCATTAGAGGGGAGGGGGTTTGATATGATACACTTTTTATCAGACTATTTGTTTTCTGCATTTGAGTAAATAAGAATAAGTGCACTATTACATAAATCAATCTATGTCATGTTTAAATAAGGTCTAGATCAGGTAATATAATATTTTAATCCAGTTAGACGTATAATGATGTATTGTGGTTAATGCTAATACAGCCATGTTGTCAGATGTTTGTTGGTTTTGTTTTTTGGGAAGAATCCCCAGGCTGTTGCTTATTTAGCATAGTCTCTATGTTGGAGTGGTTGAGAAATCTCCTCCCTCACCACTCACAGGGGAGCAGTACAGAAAGATGGAGCCGAAATACTCTGAGGGTGGTCACTGTCAGAGTGTGTTACGTCCTCAGGGTTTTTTTAACGTCCCCCTGCTGCATTCGAACCTGTGACCGTTGGCACCAAGTGCTGGGTGCTTAACGCTAGACCACCAGAGCTCAATGTTTATTTTTGTCAAATTAAGCGCTGCTTCATATTTATACATACACTAGAAATCCCGGCAGAGCCATCAACTACAGTATATGGCTCATGGAATGGAAATTCATTGCTCTGTTAGATTCAGCCACATATGAATACTAGATTCTGGCACACCTGTATTATTATTGGGCAAGCAAGCCTGTGATTCACCTGGCAGTTCTCTTATGATCATCTCCAGTTACTCTTTAATGGAGTTAAGATTTCCCCCACATCTTTCTTGGGCTTTATTATTGTGTCGTGTATTTAATATGACATTCAAAGTTTTCACTCATATCGAATGATGTGAATATAGCAGTTTTTATGTGCAAATATTTTCTCTTCCTGTAATTAATAAAATGCAGATAATAATTGTTAATTGAGATAGAAGAAAATTTAAGTATTTTATCAGCAAAGCGAGGTGCAATGGTTGGCATGGATTGGGCCATTAGTTGTCACAGGAACAGGTGAAGCAATCCACATGAACACATTTTTGTTCTAATATGCAAATACGCTTTGGGGTTATGATATTTTGTTATGACAAATATAAAGTGTTAACACTTTGTATCAATTTTCATGACTTGTATTTTGTGTTGTAAAGAGCTTATGATATAATAATAATAATAATGTATATTTAATAAAGCGCCCTTACTATCAGGAGCCATTCAAAGGCGCTGTACAAATAATATGTCATATAATAATACTCCAAATAATATCTGTAGTGATTTAAAAGATAATAATTATTTATCTGTGAAAGCGACCTTAAATAGGTGTGTTTTTAGACTTAAAATTTTCAAGAGACGACGCATTTCTAATATTTGCTGGCAACCTATTCCACAAAGTGGGGCCTGCAACACTAAACGCACAATCACCATATGACTTGAGCCGAGACACTGGCACCTGCAATAGTATCTGACTGGATGACCTGAGTTTTCGGGATGAATTTCTAATGGAAACCAGTTCACACAGGTATTCTGGTGCCATATCATTAATAGATTTATAAGTTATTAACAGAATCTTGAAATGGATATGCTGTCTAATAGGTAGCCAATGTAGTTTTTGAAGAATTGGGGTGATAGGATCATATTTTCTAGTATTTGTTACAATGTGAGCTGCACTATTCTGAATTCGCTGAAGGCGATTAATGTTATAATCAGATATGCCATATAACAGGGAGTTACAATAGTCTATACGAGATGTAACAAAGGCATGAACTACAGTTACAAGTGATTCTTGTGTCAAGACTGCTTTTAAACAGTGGACGTTCTTAAGATGGTAGTAGGCAGCTGATATGACATGTTCATGCATGTTAATACATTGGTCAAAAATAACCCCTAGCTTTTTTTTACTGACTGATTAGGTGTAATCGAAGATGCACCCATCTGTAATGCTGGTGTCTTTAGGGATTTAACACAATGTGGTGATGCCAAATATAAAATATTTGTTTTATTATCATTTAGTTTTAGAAGATTTTGAGTCATCCATAGCCAAATATCGGCAATACAATGTTCTAAATTCTTCAAGGAAGAGGAGAAATTTAACTCATTGTCAGGATCCAGTAATATATACAGCTGTGTGTCATCAGCATACAAGTGATATTTAACCCCATATCGCTGCCCAATGATCCCAAGAGGACTGGTATACAATGTGAAAACCAGAGGACCAAGAACTGAACCCTGTGGTACACCAGATAACAAAAACTGAATGTCAGATAAAATACCATGAACAGACACTCTCTGGGAGCGTTATTCCAAATAGGATCTAAAACATTCAAGTACTTTACTTGACAGACCAAACATGTCTTTTAACCTAGAGAAAAGTACATTATGGTCAACTGTATCAAATGAAGCAGACAGGTCCAGAAGAACAAGTATTACTGGCTCACCTTGATCAATTGACATCATAATATCATTTTTCACTCGAACCAAGGCTATGGAATATTTTCAGTAGACTTAATGCTGAAATTTGTCAAAAGTCTGATAGCTTCTGTAAGTATGCTGGACTACACTATAGGATGGCTAGACTATGTGTGTGTGTATTATAATTGGTGAGCTTACAATAAACTAATAGGATTGACTACAGACAAATATATGATTTACATATATGTATGAGCTATAATATTTATGTAGAATGGGACGATTTGTTGTGCCATTAATCTTACCCCTCAGTAATTATTATTGTATTTCCTAGTTTTGAATGGAACTGTGAAGTCATAATTAATTTAAAATTTAAGTTATCCTACTCTACTGTGCTATATTAATACTATTGTTAATAGTTCTTACAGTTACAAAGGAAAAGCTCTAATGGCTCGTTTATTTGGATTGATATTTATAATAATGTAATGACCATTCATTAGTAGATCTGTGCTCTATTGTTCTGCTATATTACAGTTCATTTTCTTCCATGTAAAGTGTAATAATAATAATAATATATATATATATATATATATATATATATATAACAAAGATATCAGGTCTGTTATCATTCGTGTTTTGAATGAATTCCAAGTTTGAAAAACACCTCTTCACCGGATCATCAGCCAATGCGCCATCTAACGTACAATCTTACCTCTGTACGATACTGATTTGTGTTTTACGGTCACTTTTGTGATAGGGTAGGCTAAATGGGCCGAGCGACCTCCAAAGATAATGAAGCTACGTCAAAGATGAGACACTCTTCAGATGTGCCCACACGGAGATTCAAACTGTACAATAACCATATGACTTGATCCGAGATACAGGCACCTACAATAATATCTGACTGGATGACCTGAGTTTTGGGGATGTGTGAATTAAAGATGTCCTGCCCTAGTGTTATTAGTTGTTATTAGTTGACTATTGTTAGTAACCTGTAAGACGGATGTACAGTAGTCTTACTAAAATTGACAGGACAATTATGAACGCATACATTCAGAGAATGAGAGAGAGAGAGAGAGAGAGAGAGAGCAAACATGATTGATGGTGACATACACAAGGTCATAGTGAGTTATACCTGAGCCTACATATGAGTTATCTATCCTTATGGCAGGTCAAGTACATACTATGAACCAGACTTGGGTTTACCTGTAAACAACAATGAATGGTTAATAAATAAATTGAATGACTTCATCATATACAGTCTAAGTTACAGTTATAAAACACACACAAACACAACTGATTAATGGACAAGGTGATGTTATATAGGACATTATTTACAAGTTTTGGTGATGTGTATTGGTGTCGAGGTGTCTCTGTGGCTAAAATAGTAATAACGTTGAGTGCGGACTTTTAATACTGGGGTTCAAATCCAATCTAACTCTGTCTGAATGGTGTTTCATCTTATAATTCACATTGTTACCTTTTAAGGTTGCTTGACCCAATTAGCATACGGTGTACACAAACAATATTTATAATTGAACAACATTGTCACATTCAAGTTGTGACATTTAGTCCCAAATGTTTTCATGCACCTAGGTACTGTTGGGTTACAGTCGGTTACTTTGATCAATGACAGTTACAATTGCCAGTTTCAGTTGATTAAAGTTTGTTGAAAATATTATACTGGTACAACAATAAAAGTTAAAACAGATTGTGATTTTTTTTAGACCAGTGCTTCTTAAACTATTTCACTGACATTCACCTTTAAGTCTTTGTCACAAATTTTTTTGTTCACCCCTGACTACATTTGTTTATGGTTTTGATACTTTTCTTCTCTTGTGTATAAATGTATATACAGTTCTATTAACCCAATTAGCAAAAATCTTACATTAACACATTTCTTAATATATACGTAGAAAGAAAACAAAAAAATTAATTTCAGTATCAGAATTTTTCTGGTTTACATGAACTAAAGTTAGAAAACAATAATAATCTTTGATCTCCCACTGTAGTGAGCTCCGGTGGTCTAGCGGTTAAGCACCTGGCACTTGGTACCAACGGTCACAGGTTCAAACCCTGCAAGAGGTCGAAACTTTTCCAGAGATTAATTTCTTGGCTCACAACATCGTGGGTGGCTGACCACGTTAAATGGCGCTACCGTCTCCACTTAATTATTTAAAATAAAGGGGGACGTTAAAACCCCCATGAGGACGTAAAACACTCTGGCAGTGACCACCCTCAGGGTATTTCGGCTCCATCTTTCCGTACTGCTCCCCCTGTGAGTGGTGGGGGTGGAGGTTTCTCAACCACTCCAACATAGAGGCTGTGCTGAATAAGCGACAGCCTGTGGATTCTCCCCTGAACAACAAAACAATCTTCCACTGTTGGTATTTATAAATTTATGATCCCTCTAGTTTGTCTGCTTCCCTCTAAAATGTTATATCACATTAAATTTGAGTAATGTCTTGATATTTTAAAATGAGAAGAAGAAAACATAGATAGACATTAAGAGAGAAAACATATAAAATTTCCATGTCCCTCTGCCATTAAATAGCAATAAGTTTTAATTAAGTATAGAAAAATATAAATATCTCAGTAAATTAAGTCAGTCACCTTTCATGTTTCAGTTATTATTCATATTTTAATTCACCCTTTATATTCTGTCAAAAAAACAAACTAGTTTTTGCCGGATGGTGGTTAAAAACACAAATTGTTCATTAAATGGTATCAATAATCAATATTTAACATGTAACTTAAGAGGGAAAAATAAATCAATTAATATGGATATTTTGATTTCATTTATTAAAACAGCACTGATGAATATCAGATGATAGTAAATATAGATTATGTGATCTCGTGTGGAAGTGAAAAATCACAAAAATTAGTTTTGTCATTTTTTGCCACTTACTGGTTACCTATTTTTGTTAGGATGGTTTTTACCGGTGAGTGTGATTAAAACTTGCCAACTCTATAAATGATGATCACTGGGTTTCTTCTTTCATTCAAGTTGTTTGTGTGAAGCTTCATTATAGATATATATTTTTATTAAATATTACTTTGATGGTGCTATAAATAAAACTGTGTTCCATTAGCTGGATATATTAATTAGATGATAATTTTAATGTTTTGTTAGCATTATTAATCATTTTAATTATTTAATTCTCTAAGGGTGCAGAGCAATCTGTTAGGGAAGGGTACTAAGAACTTTCGAACAAGTATAATTTGTTTTTAAAAAAACCTGAAATATACAGGTCTGGATATAGGTCTGGTTATATAATTATGCGGGGTTGCCTTATTAATGTTTTTTATTACTGCTTCCCTAGCACCTGCTGAATATAATTGTAATTATTAATAAAAATCATTATATATATATATATATATATATATTTATTTATTTGATGGTATGAACAATAGGTATTTAAGTGTAAAGAGCATTATTAAATTTTTCTTGAATGTCACATTCAGGGTGATAGTTAGTGAGAGAACATGGTTATATTTAAGTAGTTACACTGATTCTATTATAATGGTTGAAGTTGGTACAATAAATTTTATCGCAAGTTTATTTGATATAATATAATGTTTACATAATGAAGTCTCCGGGTCAGGACTTTAAATCCCAGTCATACCTGTATTTGTAGGTTGTTTACTAAGGGAATTACTCCTCAGTTATAATTATATGTCCTAAGTGTGGCCATCACCAAGGTTAAACATATCATTCACTCACTGTGTGTGTGTGTGAGGGCAATAATATATATAGTTTGGGTTTGAGGAAATGTGAGTGCCTGCAAGACACATAAACAGGACCATTAGAACCTATGAATTCTAATGTTTGATGGGACAAGAATTAATGCTCAAGGGTTTGACAGTTGCCTGGAATACTAAAATATCTGTTTAATTCTGTTTTAAATATCAGCAAGTTTTTATTTGGTGTCCAATGTAAACTCAGTCCTGTTATTTTTAATTTCAGTCTAAATGTAATAAGACAATATTTATTGAAGACATTGTATTGCCATTATGGCTATTGTATTCAGATTTTAGCCAATTGTTGATTAGCTGTTTCTTGTGATGGGCATAATGAATCTGTGTTTGTTGTCTATTAGTACACAGGTGATTGTTTAATATTATAATAAAAACTTCTCGTTTGCACAAACAGACAGGAAATATAAACAGTGATGGTTTGAGTTCTCTTACAGCTAATCATACAGCTAATGAATAGTGAGAGAAACATGTAAACTGAACACGTAAGTGTATTGAAGCCATTTATTATGTAAAACATTCGTTTGGTGATCTGGGATATGTCCAGTATTTTAAATAGACATTGACCAATGTATTCAGATTATTTAACATTGGATTAAATGACAAGAATGCGGGACAAATGTCTATAATTGGTTTTGACAGTATATCAGCTTTTACGGTGAACCGTATGGACAGCGTACAGTGTACTAAGATAAATGCTGTTTTTAAGGAAAGAACATGTCAAGTTTCTGTCCCCACATTCATCCTATCAATTTTGAAATTGTGTACCTGGATAAGTATGCTTTTTAGCCAGTAAACTGATAAAATACCCGCAAAAGGGGCCTAACATTTAAAAGGAAAAGTCAGCATATCATTATGAGTAAACATGACCAACATCTGTATAAAATAAATCAAAATGTGAGTAATTTGGCATTATAAATATATAATTACTTTCATCAATGAGGTTTTTTAATGACAAATTGTAACTGGTAAATCATAATGAAATACCATCTAGTGATGTACTGACTATTCTCTATTGCGTTTTAACAAGAATAACTAGCTACGATAATAATACATACATGTGTTCTTGATGGGTGGAAGTCTGACATATTGATATGTCCATATTACAAATGTGCTCCAGACTCCAACAACAGGGCAGATTGGATACTGTACTGCTGACTACCAGGTCATGATGGTTTGAATTCCGGGTTTTATCTCTGTTTGTACTACCCGGGGGAGTAATCCTTTGGCCATATTTGACCAGCATATTGAAGTGAAACATAGAACTTGGTCAGAATGGTGCTCTAAGGTCCTGACATGTTGACTACATACGTGAACAAAATATATATATATATATATATGCGTGTGTGTGTGTTTCTAGTTATACTGTATGTTAAACCCTGTCAGTATTAAATAGTTTTGATGTTTATAGATAAACAAGCCATACAGCATAAATGAAGATAATATTGATATTTATCTGTGTTCATCAGCCTTATGGTAATGTTTATTCAATAATTAATCCCTCATTTGTACATTTGTTTCTGTATATATTGATCCGTAACGTATGCTAATTGATTTGATAACTAAAATACCATTCTGTTTGTGTATGGGTTGTTCATGTGTAATGTATGTTGCTGGGGTGGGTCCATGTATCTGAACAAAACAGAGCCTAAAACTAAAAAAAGACATCCACGCTTAAATCTAGTCTAAATAAACTGAATTTGATATCGTGATTTGGCAGGTCATTAAGTCACATGCAGTCTTTTCAGTTACAGTACCTCGTCGTTTATTTTATCGGCAGAAAATCGTCGGCTACTTTGGTTTGGGCGAAAATTTGCCTAGAATGCACCAAATAGTCCATTTTCCCCACTTTTCAGGGGAGAGGCTCCACCCCCCCCTCCCCACATCGATACATCCCTCCAGCAACCCCACGGTGGTGTTCTTACAGGGCACCACAGGTGAGCTGCTGCCTACTTTTTGTAAGGGGTCATCAACTCTATTCCCTACTGAAAAGGCTGCAATGGACAGTGTCCGATTTGTTGGGAAACCACAACAAGTAATGGGATACCAACGGCAATTCTAGTACTTAATTATTTGTATTTAGAAGTATAATTTGTATTTGTGAACTAAATGTTTAATGTCTTATTATGATTTTCAATTTCAAAATCTGGGGACAGGATTCTCAGTAAAAACCTGACATAATTGGTTTGGTGTTCTTTCCTTAAGAATGTTATTTATCTTAGTACAGTGTAAGCTGTCAATAAAAGCTGATATACTGTTAAAACTGATGATGGACATTGGTATCGAATTCTAGCCATTTAATCCAATGTTAAATAATATCAATACACTAGTCGGTGTCTATTTTAAATAGCTGACTTATCCCATATAAACAAACGAATGTTTTACATAATAAATGGCTTCAAAATATATCATCATCCAACACTGGTACTAGGGGCGCCTCCGTGGTTTAGCGGTAGCGTGTTGGACCACAGATAACTACCACCCGTGTTCGAATCTCGGCCTGTCCATATCTGAAGGTTGTTTCATCTTTGACTTCGCTTCATTACATTTGGAGGTCACTCGACCCATTTAGCTTGCCATGTACACAATCATCATCACCATACAACACTGGTACATGTATTGTTAAATTATTTGAGAAATAGTGAATAAATGTTCCGGATCAACAAATACTAATGTTTATTTTGAATTGAAACTGGAGTTCATTTCTTGAGTGCATAAACCATCGCGTTTTTGAATTTATTAAACATACTAACTGACATAAATGTATAATATTTATTAAATTTTTTGTAAATGTTTTTTAAACTACAAAACACACCAAATGTACTGTTATATATATGGTTAAACATTTCAAAGAAAATTATGAAATCTTGTGCTGATATCTTTAACCTGCCATCTAGACCAGTGATGAAAATTGCTATATCCGTATGATGGTGCCATATTAAATTTATCACATTTATCAACGCCTCATTACCTTTGGAGGTGAAACAAAGAATTTGGTCAGAACATGTTGACCACATACGTGAACAATATATATATATATATATATATATATATATATGTTATACTGTATGTTAAACCCTGTCAGTATTGAATAGTTTTGATGTTTATAGATAGACAAGCCCACTTAACCGTAACCTTCTGCATAAAAGTGGTTGTGAAGAAAAAAACATTTAAAATTCTTCTGGAGACAAAAATACTATGACTGAGACAAGTGAGAGAGCGGTTAGTGCCATAGATACATGGAACCATCTCAACAAAAGTGAAGGTCGTTTGGGTTGGTAGGCTAGGAGTAGGATCTCTGGATGTGGTTAGTATGAAGAATAGTTTGATCCTTTTATGGTTTTAAGAAACAGGGGAGAGGGTCTTCAGTGTGTGTGTGTGTGTGTGTGTGTGTGTGTGTGGAAATAATAAGCCCAGGTTTAACAGTTAACAGAATGAGAGAGGGGCTGAGAGAGTGTTGTAATTTTAGCATCAACTATCAACCTCCTATATTATGATGTGGATATTTAATAATATTGACTATACCTTATCTGGTGATGAGCTAATAGAAAAACTCATATTTATTATTATGATTGTAGTTTTTGTACGTCAATTTATCTAGCAGATGTCATTCTGATTCATGGTTAACAATAACATGTACTGTTACAATGACTACACTAATTACCCATTTACTTCAATTTTGCAGTACTCTTAGTTTTTGGTGTTTTGATTTTTCACAACATACACATAGACTTTGGAAATCCTTGTCCCCAACTGATATGGCGTTAAATATCACTTGTAAGACATTGACACACTGCTATATATATATATATATATATATATATATATATACACACACACACACACACACACACACACACACACACACACATATATCACTGGATCCTGAGAGTGAATGAAATTTTATCTTTTCATTTGGCAATATGAAACATTTCACTATTGATATTTGGTTATAGATGACTGAAAACCCTCTAGAATTGAATGATTACAGAATCAATAATATCTATTTGGCGTCACCATGTTATGTCATATCCATAAATCAGCATTACACATTGGCCAATCTTTCAATATGCCTAATGATAGTGTTTGTTTAGCGCCATCATTTGAGCACTACACCACAAAGAAAACTCAGGTTCAGGTTTTCTGATGTAGTCAAGTTACCTGTATTTGTGAGATGTAACATTGATGAGTGATAGATCACTAATATATCCCAGTTGTTACAATTACCAAAGTTAAACTACTCACTCACTCTTTCACTTACTCATGACTCCTGATGGATGAGAAAAAAATCTAGGAGTTAGTTTGTACAATTGTTACATCAGTATGTTTTGTACATGTCACATTAGTATGTTTTGTACATGTCAGATCAGTATGTTTTTTACAAGTCACATCAGTATGTTTTGTACATGTCACATCAGTATGTTTTGTACATGTCAGATCAGTATGTTTTATACATGTCACATCAGTATGCACGACTGAATACTGCCATTGCCATTTTACAAGTATCCACTATCTAAATGGATTATTGATGCAAGAAGTACTTCTTTCATAGGTCCAGTCTTTTATTACATCTGACATAACTATAATTTATAACCATCTTTAGACACTGTATTCGATTAAACAGGTATATTATTATTTGTGTCTTGAGGCCCATAACATTGTTGTGTAATAATGACATCTTGCCATGTCCATGGCTACATATCTTGTGTTGCTCCATATAACTCATCCCAGTTGTCGTCATCCCTTTTCTGTTGTGTTTCCTCGTGTTGTTTTTGACCGACCAACTTTCCTCATCCCGTCCTCATCCCGCCCGTGTCAGTGTTGTCAGCTATTGGTCATCTTCATTCCAACTCAGCTCGTGTCCGATCCAGTTCCATCTTCTTTTCTGTACAAATACACTTACCTTCTCTTGTTCTGTTATCAGTTTAATGTATTTGTTATTAGTTACTCTTGACCATCTAATTTTTAGTAATCTCCTAAGATAACTTTATTGGAAGATGTCAATATTTTAGAAACAATTATTTACTCATCCTGTGACAGTTGGCCTGGTTATCTCTGATGTGAACTCTTATCCATTACAATATCATCCATAAACTCAGGTTATCTACCGGTAATCAAATATTCATGTAGGTGACTGGGTTTTTTGGGCTCAAGTCGATGTGATCGTTACGTTTGTAGTGTTTTAGCAACCTCTACCTTTTGCATCAGATTATCAGACAAGATTAGAACAAACCTGTCATCTCTTTAATGGTTTAAATATTTGGTTTACCATTAAAACTCCAATATTTGAGGTGCTGTTTGTTTTTGTTTTTTGTTTGGGGGGGGGGGGAAGATAATAATATTCAGCAGTTCCAGCTGGGTTTTATATTTTGGCTTTCATGTGCAGCGTCTTTCAGAAGTTCCTTCTAGTAAAGGCACTCTATTGAATAATAATAATAATTAGCAGCACTGGATTCATTGTATGGATATTATTAATAACCATGTGACCAATAAGTTTGTAAGACTGGATGTATGTTATTACTTGTTTTTTTACCATGATGATCTCTGTATGTACTTGTCAGTATAATAAAAGATACTTCACTTGACTTGATCTTTTTTCATGATATTTTCCTATTTTACCCTAATATTAATAATAATAATAATAATAATATATATATATATATATTACTATTACCAGTGTTTTCTCACTTGACAACGCTTTAATTGGTTCCATAATATTATCTGTGGTGGGTGTAATTAATTAAAATATATCTAAAAGTAGAATATAACTTATCAGCTAGATATTTTCTATCCAAGTATATTTGTAAATAACTATATTAAATGGCCACTAGGTTTTTCTTCATCATTTTCTAATGACGAAGGATTGTGTGTTGTCAGCATTAAACACACCCACAATTCAGATGTTTTATCAAAGTAAAAAAATATAACAACGATCAGTTGTCAAAAATTATCCAAACTAATTTACTACAAAGTTTCCTAGAACTTGTGATTCGGTCAACATTTTAATGAACATTCTAGCTTCAGACTAGTATTTCTTGGTGTACGCGTCACAAATTGCCAACAAGACTTCTCTTATATAGAATGTTGTTACTGGGTATAGTTAACCTTTTTACTGAACAAATGTCTAATACTGTGCTGTAATTTTCTTGCATTGTTTACACTATACGTTATCCTGTATAAATATTGATATCTGTATAAGTCTTGTATAAACTAGTATATTTATGATTGCTCTGTATAGTTTGTGAAATTCATAAATCATTGGAAAAATAGGTCTAAGTAACTATGTCAATATATTTCATTTTGTTTTATTTTGAGTGTGATAAGTTTTGCTAGTTTGTTTTATAATTAAACATAAGTATTGTATGAGGTCATTATTTTATTGTATGAGGTTATTATTTTATTGTGTGAGGTTATTATTTTATGTACAATGTTAATCTGTTATGAGATTTTGTTGTTTTCTCTTGTTGTTGTTGTTGTTGTTGTTGATAATCGTTGGTTGGTTGGTATTTCATATTTGTATTAATTTTTCTTTTTGAAAGATAATAATATTTGGCCAATTTATCATGTACCACAGATGTGGCCAATTGTACATGGACTCCGTTCTATGGTTCGTTTCAATTACTGATTGTACTGAATTAAAATCTAACAATCCAAACAATTAGAATTACAGTTGTTTATTTCTTGGTTGGTTCTATGTCTGTGTAGTGATTGGAACAAACCATTTAATAATGTGGTTTTGTCATGTTTTGTCTGCGATTGTGATCAGGGTTTTGTTCGGTAGACTTACTTGTATTTGTCAGACAGAACTGATAATGTATCTCAAATTATCCTATATTTATGCCATTTTAAAATAGTGTGTGTGTGTGTGTGTTGTGATAATTGTTAGGATACAGCATGTTACTGAATTGTTACCGAATTATAATTTTATATTGTGGGTCATTATGGCAGTTAAATTTGTGATAAAGCCATATATTGATTACCATTACATATATAACTGTCATCATAATTACGGTTATCATCACATTTGTATTATGGCTGTAATTAATTACAAATTTAATAATTTCAATTAGGAAACCTGACCAACCTGAATAGAAACAAATTAAGAACCCTCCCCCCCCGTCGGAGATTTTTGTTATCACACATATTTATCTACACATTGATAGCCATTTTATTTTAGTCGTGGGTGGCTGACCACGTTAAATGGCGCTGCCGTCTCCACTGAATTATTTAAAATAAAGGGGGACGTTAAAACCCCTGAGGACGTAAAACACTCTGGCAGTGACCACCCTCAGGGTATTTCGGCTCCATCTTTCCGTACTGCTCCCCTGTGAGTGGTGGGGAAGGAGGTTTCTCAACCACTCAAAACATAGAGGCTGTGCCGAATAAGCGACAGCCTGGGGATTCTCCCCGAAAAACCAAGCCATGCCATTTTATTAAATCATAACGGTTTCGTGTATGTTTCCAGGTATGACAATTTAAACACTGTTTTATATATATATATATATGCGTACGTTAGCATCGGTTATGACATTTTTATTTTCCAGGTTGGTGAAAGGATACGAGTTATATTAGACTGCGATGATAATACGTTAGCATTTGAAAAAAATTATGAATTTTTAGGTAAGTTGGAGTTCTCATTTTGAACTAGATATGTTAAAATCTGCGATGAGAATATCTGTATCGAAATGAACTGACACACACACGCACGCACAAGCACGCACCCCACACACTGGTTTTGGAGTAAAGCTTATATTTGAAATGTGCGTATTCTTGACTTCTTCACTGCATCTTTGTTTAAAAGTATAAACTATATAGTAATTCCGTATTAAACACCATGAGTCGTTCAGTTTTATAAACGCATCGAAAGTTTTAGTGATATGAATATATTAGTATTAATATATACAACATATCCGTTTAGCATCAATATCATTTGGAAATGAATATCAATTACACATTTTTAGGTTATTGTTTTGCTCAGTAGTAAATAGTGTGATGTAGTTGAAAACCTGGAAGATATAAGTTTAAATCGACCAGTACACTATTGATTTTTAAACCAATTACAAATTCAATCATCTATGAATGACTATGACCTTGTATGAGGACGGAACGTTTTGAAGTGTTTACGTATTCACGATCCTGTACCTTGACACGATATTGTCGTTGGGTGTCGCTGTTGGCAATATGTTTTATTGGTCCATAAAGTGCTGGTGCTCTGTTTGATTTATGAAACAATTTTTACCGATTACGATCAAGCTGTCACCACATCGATGTGTTGGTGTTGCCCTAGAATCCTAGATGTGTTTTTTTTTGGAGCTAATCTGCTTGGAAGTCCAGATGTTTTGAATGTGATATGTAGGTCACCGGCTACCATACATGACCTGTTGGTTAAGGTTAAATTTCAGACTTATATACTATATATATATAATAATGCATGTTTATATAGCGCCAGAACCAGGTAACCCTGTTCTGAGGCGCTGTACAGTATTATTATCCCTGACTCAGACCTGTTACCACCCAGCACATATCTCAACTCCCAAGGGAGCATACAACGCATGCTGCCATTATAGGCGCAAAGCGTTACTCAAACACTTTATAAGCCCTTACCATTTATTAATGAAGTAAAATATAATTTGTGTGTGTGTGTGTAATATATGTGTGTGCATCCTTTTCACGTGTTTTGTTCTATATTTCTCCATGCAGGTGTAGCATTTCGAGGTTTGCCCAATGTCCGACTCTACCCGTCAGTTTCAGCGGTCTACGGTAACACGGAGGTGTCTATGGTTTACCTAGGACCACCTTTAGATGGCTAGTCATGTCTCAAGAACCGAACGAACATTTGGCATTATGTGCTTAACATTCTCCGTAGTTACACACTATATGTGCCATAAGCCAGTCCAGGGGCGTTATTGGCATGTCTGAGAAATCTACAAACGTGGTCACAATGTGTTCGCGCGTACACGTATGTGCGTGTGTGTCTTCGTGCGTACGCCCACGTTAGGCTCGCCATTTCAGTATATAGGTTGGATCCCATAATTCATGTGTAAAAGAACACGTCAGAACGGGTTCGCTAATCTTTTGGCGGATTCACCAGGAGCTACACTGTGCCAGTTTTTACTGTAGGTATGGAGAGTCGGTAGTCTGCGAGTTAGACGTGCCAACGTCTTGTTCTCTGGTGCCATTATATTTACGTACAAGGAAGTCGATGATCTTGAGTTGTGTGACATTGAGCATCTCGGTTTATGTGTGATTTACCTAGCTAACCTCAAATAACTGTTTTTAATCCTTACTTGCATGTGCAATCAGTGTCACCCATTTGTAAGTGGATATTTCCAAGTCGCGGTTGCGGGTTAAAACATGAAAGCTGAAATCCGAGATTCGCGTCTCGGCTTCCATAATTTAAGCACTTATTAGTATTAATAATATGCAAGTATGTCGAAAAAAGGTGTTAAAATAATCATGTAACTCTAACGCGCCCGCAATGCATCGAGATCGGTTACATTTGATAAGCCGACAAATGTATCTAACAATGTTTTACATCGGCGACAGTGTCTAGGTGCGATGTATTTAGGTTAAACAATGTAACCGCCTCGGGTCTGGTTCGGAAATGTGATTGGCGGCATCTAGAACGACCGACGATACTGCTCGCCATTTACGATTCCGACTGCACCAAGTGCGGTATATAACCCTCATCCATCCGACCACACAAAGGACGGATTATTCATCGTCCACTGCTCGTAACCAGCGGGTCCCCGCATGCGCTAATAAGGGTCGCGTTTTTTTAATGGCCGATCCGGGGTTAGTACGGGCATTTGAAAGCATGGGGTTTATTTCGGCCGAAAATACTATGGAAAACCGGAGGAAATTTTGTTTGATCTTGTCTGGGATAATTGTTGGAAGTAATTTCGCTTTTGTTACTCTAGTATTTACATTCGGTTATTCAGATCTCAGGTGTTGGTTTGGCTGGTCAATTTATGCGGTTTTCCGATTATTTGGCACCGAGAGAGAGAGAGAGAGAGATGGAAATGATATTTTTTTAACCCCTACAACCCGCTTCAAAATGTAGTCCGCCGACGGCGATTATCTGTCTGATTGCACCTTAGGTAATTAAGTGATTGTTTGGTGCAATACTGTCGTAGTCTGTGGTTTTTAAAACTAGCCTATAACGAGCCTGCAGTTTTTAAACTGTTTGTGAATTTAACAATATGATCTCACGTGATGTTGTTATACAATGTACTAAGTAAGCGTGAGTGTTGCTTTGTTACGTATTCATCGCATCTTTGTTGTGACATTATATATGTATGTGTATATATGTGTGTGTGTGTGTGATAATTGTATTTGTCTAAAAGACTAAATGTGTACAAATAAACACCGTCTCTTGCATATGTGCACGTTCAGTTGAAATTGATTTTAATTACAGTATCATTTCATGACTTACACTTTCATTCTGTTCGTTAACCCATCCCCCCTTCTGCGCTGTATACCTCTGATGTTGATAATTTGATGCCACACGGAAACGGACTATTTTCAAACACCCATCAGAGCCCGAAGAGAGGCGTGTGTAGCCCCTTCGTGGTTTCATTGGTAGCGTGGGTTGGCCATATATCTATAGCATTTGGGTTCAAACCGTCACCGGTTTATATCAAAAGGCTGTTTTATCTTTCACGTCCCCTCTTTATTTAATATTTTTGGAACTCGCACGGCTCGTTTAAACTTATATATGGACTAATTTGGCCCTAAAACAACAACATTTAATTTCGCTATCCATCCTTGCAAGAAAGAGCAGCATGTTCGGTACAACTGGCTAATTTTACGAATTAATTAAACACAAATAGATGTGTTTGGTTGTCTGAACTGTGCAGGGATGACAAGAAACAGTAACGGAATTTTTCAAACGTGTCTCTGATGTAAACAAATCCGCAATTATTGGACAAGAACTAAAATTCCGTTATATTCTCCAGTATAATTTAAAAATTTGCAATAAGATCTGATATTATTGTTGATATGAACATACGTTTGCAAAAAATCTTATATTACGGCACGGATATATGTATTTTAATCTTGATAAAACGTGCGATTTAGTTCAAGCGACGGTAGGCACTCATTGTAGAATAAACAGATTATTTTTATCTGATTCCAGTAGCCATGCTTTAGTCATTTCCCTTACACCTGGTGAACGATGTGTCTTGTATTGTCAACATTTGTATTAATACCAGTTTCAGGGTTCCCCCCCCCCCTATCATTCAGTGGGGAATCATCGTATACTGTAGGCATTTATTTGTCGGTTTCCGTGGCTTATGTTCGGTTTAGGTCTGATCATATCATTTCTCTTCTGAGGCCATATATTCCAGGTGTGGTGAGCGTCGAGTCAGAACAAATAAATCGTCCACTTATGAGTTTTAATATTGGTAAACAAGAGTTTGTTTATGCCTCATGTTGTTGATTGTTGCGTTAATTCACTGGGTTGCAGACAGAATGCGTCATCTATTACACGAATAGCATAGTGTGTGAAATATTCTCGTATATAAGAAAAATACACGTACAATCAAAACTTAATATTGGTCAGCTTAGACGTATACATTTGTAAATTTACGTACGAGAAACATCCTGTGTTGTCGACGCTTAAAACCAGACGGAGAACGAATTCTAGGCCCAAAGATATTTTTACCTGATGATTTATCGGTTTAATGCAAAATAGTGCTAATTGGATGAATTATCTACCAATGGGTTAGCACAAACTGAGGTATTCCTTTGCATCCATAATTTTAGTTGCCTTCGCAATTGTGCAGACAGGCTTACAATATTCGGTTAACATTCGTTATATTGCAGGAAGGATTAAAACAAATTAAGGTATTCCCTCGGAAGAACTTAACGGGCATTACGATGGTGCGGCGGTTGGAGAACGGCTCTGGGAAACTCCCAAGTTGTTATTTTTCAAAAATGGTTTGGAGATTAATGACCTGAGAAAATATAATTTATATCTAAGCATACTTATTTATTCTTGACTCGATTTAAAAAAACTAATTTTCCATCATATTCTGTCATTACAATGGATATGCCAATATATATATACCCCCTCCATGTGAATTGAAATTTAGCATTTTATTTAAAATTATGAAACATTTATCAGACAATAAAACTTTGGGAATAATTGTTTTTAAAAATATACTAAAATATTTAAAATAACATTTTAAAGATATACTCAAATATTAAAAAAATCACTCGTTACAGTTAAAACCGTTCTCAAACAACGCAAATAATAACCAAATCATGCCAAAACTAAGTATTTAAGAGATCAAATCTCTGTGCCGAAATAGCACTTCAAGATCGATAGATGCATTTCTAGATTTATGTTCGGTTAGCTGGTCATCTATCTCAAATCTGACCAGAAAATGTCAACCAAACTGGAGATCTGACCACGAGCAAAGGACTCTGTCTTGAACAGTTTAAAGATTTTGATGGAAACGGTTGCATGTTGCACCATCTTCCTGCAAAAGCTATTTACCGATACAATCTAGTATTTGGAAACAGATAACTGAATAATTACCCAAGATCTCGGCAGTCCAGTTCCACGTAGACTTATGACTCGTATTATTACAATTCTCCTCTCTTTTAAGTTTATTCGTTTTAATGGTCATCGGGAGCAGATATTTATACTTTTACTCTGTCAAAACCATCGTTTGTTGTCTTACTGATATACTATTGAGTGATAATCAAAAGATTATTATCTATTTTTTTAATATTTAATTAGTAGATTAGCTAGTTGTAACTGGAAAAGGTGTCGGTGGTGAACGGCATTGTGAGAAAAGATAGTCATCTCCCCTTTGAGTGAGAAATCCTGGGCAAGAATTACTATTCAATGAAATAATGTTTCATTCACGGTCCAGTCGTTTCAAACACAAAGGCAAGCACAAACTATATATATATATATATATATATATATCAGCCTATAATATAAAAATTTTGAACTCGAGACTTATTTCTAACTGTTTCTAGCAAATAGCAGAGATTATTCAGATGAAAAAAGCCAACACATTTAGTAAACACAAAGCTATTTCGTATTATCAAACTGACACTGGTTCCACTGTTAAATACAGTTTAGCTAATTGCTTACATATTTACGACAGACACCAGGATATTCTAGAAACGAGAGGTTTCGTGGAATTGACATAACCTAATATATCACATATTTTTAATATATTCAATCTGTTTCAATCACCGGAAACTTACCTGGAATGAAAACGATCACTGACAAACCGTGCTGGCGTCTACTAGACAAATATAGCCATCGTTATCTCTAGCTCTGTACGAGTCTGGGCTTTCTTCTAGCAACTGCAGCAAGCAGACTAATATTCTGAAATAATTTATTAGCTGTCGTTCTCATCACTTCTTCAAACACCATTCAGCTGTGGACCAGTTGCCTTTCGATGTTGCTAATAAGCACGAACTAAAAGTTGGTTATCGTTGCGCGGGGTCTTCCGAGTTTAGGTAAGTTCGCATGGCCACCAGTTTCTTCTCGTTTCCCGGTATGTATGGCTGTGGGAAGCTATCCGTGTTCTGTTTGGATGACGTTATCTGAGGAGCTCTATCTACTGTGCCATTTCCAGTACCCAGGTCATCAGAACATAAATTGCGCGAACTCATTTTGAATAAATCGATGGTGAAATTGGTTTTTAGAAAAATAACACAAGATAATCAAAGTTTTCGAATGTTGTGTTAAAATAGTCTCATAACGTTTTGAAACATCACAAAACGATATAAAGTAGATTCATAAAAAATGGAGGACACTGTATGCCAAGGTTAACGTATGACTGAAAGACAGCTCCACAGAGAAACATCCCATAAACTCGTAGGTTAGTACACCATTGCTCTTACAGCTGTGCCATTGGAATGTCCTACGGCATGTCTAAAGGCGTGATATATTTGCTGATATCTTATATACTATATACTATATATATATATATATATATATATATATAATGTGTGTGTGTGGTCAAATTGCAGATATGAATATTTTGGTGATTTTTCGTAGTAAGAACTAAGATTACCAACGGTTATTATATTTATGCCTATTACGTTCATGCCATAATAGAGTCACAGAATCTAACATATAAATAAACGTCCATTTAATGGCCTATATAGTTGCTGCCTCTGATGGGGATTTTCCAGCGTATGAATACAAGCGAAGTTAACTTTTATTTAGACAACATGGTGCTTGGTGGTATTATCAGGGTTAACCTCATTGGCACAATTCGTCATTGTAACTGGATTAAAATGATTCTATTGCGTCATCTACAAGAAAATACAACTAAGTATTGATTGTTAAATTATGTCACATTGTTGTCAGTCTCATGTTCTCAACTGGGGGAAATAATCCGGAAATGACATCGCAAAATGTTGTACCATGCCGTACCATTATCATACACCATTAAAAACATGTGGCATAATTATATTACCGAACTTAAATCAACTGAACTCAACTCACCATGATGTATACAGACACATCGCATGACGACAGCTATTGCTCTCCGCGTACCATTAATAACGTGGTGCATGACATATGAACCACAACACCGTGTTATATAGGAGCCAGACTCTATGAACTTTTATCAACAATATCCTAAAATTATAATATTTTGCCAGAAATACTGCAGTTTTTCGTGTTTGCATTATTGTAATAATAACGATAACACTATATTTAATACAGAGCTGAACAGTGATACTAAACGCACAAACGCATTTGATTTGAACCGAAACACAGGTATAGCTGTAATAATATCTGAGTGGATGAATCGAGTTTTCGGATGATAAATCTAGGATATAATGGAGTATGAATCTGACTTTGGATACTTGCGTACTCAGATATAAGTTTCCTCTGTGGGGGTATTATTCCCGAAAAATACCCAAAATATTTTAAACTGTAGGAGTACGCTTTTATGTGAAATATTGAATCTTTTTCTAAAATCATCAAAGTTCGAAAATAAATCTTATTTTGTGAGCATTATTCTGGGTACACCATCAGAGAACCTCTGTCAAAAATATCAGAAGATTTCAATGAAAACTGCTGGAGGTTATTATATGAAATTTCTTATTTGTTCAAAAATTCTAAAACGTCTCTATTTCTGTTGATAATATTCCAGAGAATAAGTGTAAAGATCAAACGATTCCATTCAAAACAGTTAGACGGGTAACCTTTTATGTGAGTAACCAATGCTGCGCCATGACCATAGACCTTCCTGGCCAAAGACCAATGGACTTACAAACACTTCCAAGAATTAGCATAATAAAATATCATATCATATAATAATTATCAACAATAGAACAAATTATAGAACAGTATTTGTCTAGAATACTCAAGGGATGGACGGAATAAACCTAATTCTGATTAACTATGTTATCAGAATGTCGGACGTACATTAACCTGAGCCTATTTGGTAATTTTGATTTGACCTGACCTAGATACGAAATTGCCCTGCCCATGCACAATAAAACATGTTGCATCATAATAAATATGAACCGCCAAAATCAAGCCCCAACATTTGGGGCTTTTTTTACCTTTAATGCTAACAATTTCAGAAACTAGTGTCGAGTAAATGAGGTAACTCACATGGATTTGAAAAGATAAGAACAGCACATTGACGTCACAACTTCAACTAATATAATATTATTAGCAATAGGTTTTTACATTACATATTCACAACGTAATACGACTTCATTTGGACGTTACTACGTGGATATGAAGAGCTTTGGGAATTCGTCGCAGGTCAATTCCATCCCTAAATCGGCAAATAACGACAATTGTTGGTTTTCACCTGCAAGTCATCTAATTGATAAAATTCAATCAAACAAATAAATTTATCTATATTACGGTGTCATCCTTTTAATAGACTACACAATATATATATAAATCCAAGTTAATTGTGTATGCGTACAAAGTATCTACACGAAATTGTAATTTTATAATTTTTGTTCCGGTTTCGTGTGTTGCTGGCACAGCGGCGTCGTAAACCTAAAGATTAAAAAATGCTGCCTAAATGACCTGTAATTCACAACACAATGGCTTACAAACGGGATAGAGGACCATCTTTTTAGAATTAAGTTATAAAATCCTTCTAGTTTTACTAAACAAATATATTTCCTTCAAAGTCATGATCAGTCTACATCTGCCGCAAAAATCCTTCTCGCTTAATCATAAACATTTGGTCTAATTCTAGTTATGATATCTTGAATTTGGTCAATTGCTGATATGAAATTATTATTATTAATTTTAAAAGAATCATATGTGATGTCTGACACCTAGTTGATTAGAAAAATTAGAGGGTTATTATCTAAAAATATGATTAGCCATGTTTCAAATTTAACATCCGATGTTGCTTCTTTTGGTTTTCACAATAAAAGTCATTGTACAGCCGCGATATGTCATTAAATATCACGTTTATGTTGGTGATAGACAACTGTGTGTGTGTGTGTGTGTGTAGGTGCGTGTGTGTGTGTGTGTGTGTCACTGGATCCTGACATTGAGTTATATTTCATTTTATCGCTAATATTCTGCTATGGATGACTCAAAATCTACTAAGATTAAACGACAATAAAAAGAATATTATCTCCTTGACTTCACCACACCACACTAAGTTAAATCCTAAAAACACCACCATCATAGATTGGTGTATCCCTAATGGGTTAGTAAAACATCTAGGGGATGACAAAAGTATGAACATGTCACATCAGTATGCCAAGCTATCTACTACCATCTTAAGAACGTCCACATTCTAAAAGCATTCATGACACAAGAAACACTTGTAAATGTAGTCCATGCCTTTGTTACATCTCGTATAGACTAGTGTAACTTCCTGTTATATGGCATATCTGAATATAAATATAACATCAATCGGCTTCAGCGAATTCAGAAGAGTGCGTATATATATATATATATATATATATATATATATATGTTTGTGTGTGTGTGCTTCTGTACATGTATTTGTGTGAAATACATTAACCAAAATTCCATGTACATAGTGGTGAATAACCATACTTGAATATGCATATTTATTCATATTTGACAATTTTAATTTTTATTTCCACTCCTGCCTACACTTTCAAGATTTCACCTGCAAACCTAAAGATTACAAATGCTGGAGTAAGACTTAATCATTCTATTATCTGTGTTGGGGGATGTCCAGCCTTCAGTAAAAGGTTATATCATATTAGTAGGGAGTCATCCCTCAGTCAGATGACCCAGGTGTGACCAGCCACATTGGCTAATCAATGAAATCACTGACATTCTTGATAATCACTCATTCCTTTATGTAAACTGTTGTTTCTTAAGAATCAAACATCATGTTCATGTGTATATATGACTTACCAAAAATACTGTATAATTATATATCACTGACATGATGGTATATATTTTGTAAATGTTAATATAGCATATATAATGATATGTTGCCTGATGAGTACTTGGACTAGGTAATGACATGTATGTAGCAAGTCACCATTGAACCACACGCACGTGTTGTTTGTTGCGAGCTGTGGTATCAAATGGTATGTTTTTTACGTGCTTCCGCTTTTTGTACGTAGCCTGCATGTAGCCGCTTTCCTGTGGGTGTGACATATTTGTCGCGTACGAAAAGCGAATTAGCTGGTTCCCACAGGCTGATGAGTAGATCAGACACATGCTTAGGTATACGCACACATCTATCAATATGTGGAGGTATGGGACATTTAATTTTTAGATTAATGTATGTATAGTTGTATTTAGATTTATGGAGGTAGGTTTGGAAGGAGGTTTAGATATGTTGATGCTCTGTGCCTGTTGCCTCTTACTATGTACCTTAAAACACACACACACACACACACACACACACACACACACACACACACACACACACACACACACACACACATATATATATATACACCTGAGCCATTGCGGTGTCGTAACAGTCGCCGATCGGGGAAGGGGAATGAATGTCCATAGATTTTGTTTATGGAAGAGAACAGCCCGGGAACCGAGCTCTAAATATCAATATGTATATAAACATCAAATAACCATCTAGTTAAAAGCTGACATCCCAAGATACAGCACAATAATAATAGACAGTGACATGTCTATAGACAATTAGTTGTGATTGTCAGGTCTTTATAAGGTTTAGAGATAACTGGCTACAGTAAGATGACAGTTATTATCGTCTTAGATGATACAGGTGATAAACCAAATCAATATAAGAACCTGTTTTTGATTGACGTAAATTGGATTGTGTTAGAAAAATTCATAATAGTTTTGATTGAGGAATCGTATTGTTGGTTTATTTGAAATTATCCCTGTAATATGTTTATAAACGTGCATGTGTGTGTGTGTGTGTGTGTGTGTAGAACGAGCCCATCTAAAACGGGTCCCTCTTAGGGCTCCACTGTAGAAGAGTTTTCTGGATCAGCTCCTGTGTCCTAATTGGAGGTTAGATAAGAATAACAAAGAGGTATACAATGACAAGGCAAGTTGATTAATACTTTTAGTATTATGATAAAGCTAATTACTTCATACTACTGCATTAAGTTGGCTTTGTTTGCTCAGCAGATAGCTCAGTAGATCCCCCTCCCCCCTCTCTCTGTGTGTGCGTGCGCGCGTGTGTCTGCGGTAAGTCATATCTCGCTTAACTGGGTGTTGGTTCATCACAGTTTCGATTAAATGGACAACAAAAATGTCTCCCCAGCAATTTATCAAATATGTTTACCTCAAAGTGGCATGTCCTGTATATAATACTGAATTATTTCACACACACACACACACACACACACACACACACACACACACACACACACACACACGAGAGAGAGAGAGAGAGAGAGAGTGAACTATATAACCAGCTATGAGCTAATGGCCAAACTCTTACGCCCGAGAAAGAGGACATTTAAAGCCAGACCATTTTCCACACCTTAATGTCCATTACCTTCAACAGACAACAAACAAACATCCTATACCCCAGCCAATATCTACTCCAGTCATAAACTCTTAAATAACAACAGTCATCTCCCTTCTCTAACACTTGTCATCGATCAGGAGCCTATCAGAGGCGGCATGACAACGAATACACCAGCACACTCATTGTGGCGCTGATCGATTTTAATTTAAATAGCACGCTGATTCGCCACCGCGCAGGTTCGCCCCCCGGCGTTTCGCCGCCATCGATTCACGTCCCCCGGACAGATCGTCCCCTCTGATTACGTCAAGGTAGTTAGCTGTCAGCGGGATGTTAATCTAATTGACTGACATCCGGAGATGCGTTTGATCGATCTTCCGGATTCGCCATTACGACCTGGATCTCGCGCGCCCTCCGACCGACCGGAAGTGGATTGCTCGAGCCGCTTCCTCCATCCCGCCGGGCCGGAGTACGACCAAACGCCGCAGTAGGAAGCCGTTCAGGCCGACCACAATCTGACCTGATTTATTGGCCGGGTCAGCGAAGTAACTGGCTTTATTTTGGCACCTCCTCGGCCCCTAGCTCCAAGCCACAACTGATAACAAACACCGAAACTCGGGATGTAATTTGCCATCGGAGTTGTCATCTTGGCTACAGCGCAGTTCGTCTCTCATTCGTTGGCTCTTCATCGACGCCAGGTCAGAATTTGGCGTCCTTTTCACCGAATCTAGACTAATGGATCAAAAAGATTTGTATTGCTGCTCCGTGACACACACACACACACACACACACATAGTTGATAATATTCACTTTTATTTGCTATAAGTAAAGAATTTCTTATTGATCATTTTGTTTCATTTTATGGTAAATATATAATTAATTTTTTTAGTTGTACATATATCGATTATCTTCAGATCAGATTTCGAATATGATTGATTCATCTATACTTGGGAATTAAAACCTCAACCATGTGTCCTAGATGTTTTATTATTATTATTATTATTATTATAACCAAAATTATTTTGATCGTCTTACATTCTCATCCCTTCCGTCTCCAAACACTGAACATAGTGTATTAGCCATGATATCGATGAGGATGTCAAAGTGAGAGGGAAAGACCAAAACAGCAATTGGGATGTAAGAGGAGGCTACAAGGCCCCAGCCCCCGAAACATTTAGAAAATTGGATGCTCTCAGAGCTACCCATAGCCATTTAAATACATTAAAAAACCGATTAATCCATAAATATTTTATATATATATATTTAGGTCATCTAATGCATTTTCTGACAGTGCACGTTAATGGGTAGCCGTCCATTTGGGCGACTTGATGGTTGGCTGGCTAATATTATGATTGGACACCATTTCGCCGTTGTCAGATAACCTTCTTGAATCATTCGTTAGAGCTTGTAGACACATATTTAGAGTTTCTGGGTTCGATATTTGTACGGCTCGGTTTCTATAACCAGAAATGACAGACTGAGTGAGCGAGATAACCGTTTATTAAGTCCCGATTCTGGTCACATTCCGGAGACATATGGCTGAGAGACGACACCAAGGCAAACATCCTACAGATACAGCTAGAAATCGGATTCGAACTCATACGTTGAAATTTGCGCCGCAATCCCAAACATAAGCTTTGCGCTGATGGGAGCGTTCATTCACAAATGAATGAATGAGCGGAGTATGACGACACAAAAATACGACGACACAAATGTACGACGACACCAAAGTATGACGACATATCGGTACAGAATATACCATTTAGCATCATTTGTTATAGTTGTCTCTGACGTCACGAAGGAGTATCCAGCAGGTCATTCTCAAGCCTCGAACACTAATACTGGATTTAGCCTTCCTAGTTCGTGATACTCTCGTGGTCCACTTCACGGCAGATCTTAAAGAAGTAGAATCGAATTCCAATGTCTTTGGGATTTATTAACCATCAATAAAAAATTTGTTCCACAGATTATCCGATTTCACTGGGTTATAATTCCTCGACCACGTGACTAGGTTAAACCAGCGTCTAGGGTAAACAAAATGGCGTTCGTTCGCTCACTCACTCACTCACTCACTCACCACTCACTCACTCACTCACTCACTCACTCACTCACTCACTCACTCACTCACTCACTCACTCACTCACTCACTCACTTACCTACTCATTCACTCATTCACCTACTCATTCACTCACTCACTCACTCACTCACTCACTCACCTACTCATTCACTTACTCACCTACTCATTCACTCACTCAGTTACTCATCCACTCACTCACCTACTCATTCACTTACTCACCTACTCATTCACTTACTCACTCACTCACTCACCTAATCATTCACTCATTCACCTATTCATTCACTCACTCACCTATTCATTCACTCACTCACTCACTCACCTACTCACTCGTTCACTCACCCTTTCAGTCTGTTCGCCGGTTTGTCCAGTATAGGTCAAGTGACCAGCAGGACTTCGTCATCTCCGATGAGTCGATTCTTACTGGAGCCACATTTCTTAAATGATCTCCTCTTCCGAGTTCCGTACAAACCTCCGCCATTGTCATTTCTGTCGGTGACCAAAATCAAATGAAGCAGTTTGTGCTGATAACCAAAATATTCCCGGTCTTTATCACGGGGCACTTCCGTGGAAACCCGGGGAAAAATGGCCGAAAAAAGGCGGAAGAGTAAAAACTTCCCAGCTGTCGGGATTTATCCTCAAATAATAACACGCGAAGCCAACTGTCTACATAGATCAATGATAACAAGGGAACTCGTCAAATAATCAATTTTCCACGCATTGAGGTGTCTTCGATTCAGTTCACTCGGGTATCGTGCCGCCTTGTCTCCCAAAACACGACTAACCAATTAATTTTTTTTTTTGGGGGGAAGGGATTTGCTGAAACACAACAACGCCACGAAGTTGATTTAACCACCGTCTGCTGTAAACAATCATTTAGCTCGCTGTCATGTGCTGTGCGGCGAAAGGAATATAAAAGGAATCTCTAGAAGGACCACTTATTTAAACGTCGATAGAACTCTATCAAAGGCTTTCGACGAATTTATTGGGGATTACACGGATGAAGACTTCCGGATTTTTTATGTGCTAAAAATATAGATAAGATGGAACGCCTTGTTTCTGTAAGTACACGAATCAATGGTTGTTCAGGCACACATACGCACGCACGCACGTACGTACTTACATACACACACACACACACACACACATGTAACAATCTATCAGATGACATTAAAGACTTATTTAAGTGTTAAATCTAACTATCAATTGTATCTGTTTAACAACGAGTCCTTAGATAAGCAATATTTTTCGGGATCTTTGTTCTATTTGTTCTTGTTGTTTTTACGATAGTCAATAAAATTGACCAGTAAATGGCGCACGCACGCACGCATGCACACATACACACATGCACGCACACACACACACACACACACACACACACACTCGATGTTATAGTAAAGGGTAGTAATCCCATAATAAATAAGCTCAGATAGTAGTGCCGATGGAAACATATACGGAGTATGTGGGTGCGACTCCCGTTCCTATTGTTAGCGGCTTAGACAAACGCTTTCAGCCTTGGCGAGCCTCAATCCACTCAAGTGTAAACATCAGACAATAATTAATGATCGTATTTGAACAAAACATTTCACGATCAACAAACTTCGTACAATCTTACCTCTTGAGATTCGAATATAGTACGAGAACAATACTGAATGATGTGCCATCGACCCTAGAACTTCCGGCATCACAACATGCCATCCGGATTGTCTTATAAATAAAACAAACCTGTATATATGCGACCCGGTTAGAACTAGGAACTTTATTTAAAAACAAAATATTTTAATTGACAAACAACTTGTTGTTTTTCTCGGGTGTACTACAATAACGAACTAATGTCAAACGAATTAAAACAAAACGAAATGAAAGTTTAATGTTTACTCGTAATAGTCGACAATTAAATATTAAAATGTTTGTATTTACAAACACTGCTCGGCATTTGATGGTCATTAACACCATAAGTCTTTGATGATGAAAATAATAATAATAATAATAGAAAATTATATGCGTTGTTTAATTGATAAATAAATAGATAACATACACACATAAATACACAAACGCTGACACACACACACACACACACACACACACAGATAATATAGGGGAGGAAATATTCCGTTAAAATTCCCGATTTTAAGAGGGCAATCTTCCCCTTTAAAAATTCGATTTAGGTAGAATATTCAAAATAAAAGTGAGTCGAGTTGGGTTAATATTTCGATTAATGTAACAGTTACCAGCCGGCCATGGAATGATTTATTTTCTGTTATATAGTGAGGCCAGATGCTCCAATATCAACAAATGACTGGGTTATATATATATAAAACATCCACACCACGTTTGTCTGGATAATGATTCACAATGTTTTTAAAGATTTTGGCATTCCATATATTTAGAGACAAAATATCAACCGATGGTGTCATATTGGGAAGTGACAAGAGTAAAACACGAATAGGGAAAGAAAATATTACAAAAATAAAATAATAAAACGTAATACACGAATATTAACTCTTCAAAGGGGTTGATATAATTGTATTTATCCTCACTGTAACAGTTACCAGCCGGCCATGGAATGATTTAATTTCTGTTATATAGTGAGGCCAGATGCTCCAATATCAACAAATGACTGGGTTATATATATATAAAACATCCACACCACGTTTTATTTACGTCACGAAGGTCCAAGTACAGATATGACGTCTGATTATTCGCTTCATGAAATATTCGTGCCCACTTTATGGTAGCGTATAGGACCATAATATACAGAGGCTACTACAGGGATGACACACGCACGGACGCGCGCACCCCACATCTCTCTCTCTCTCTCTCTCTCTGAGTATATATATATATATATATATATATATATATGTGTGTGTGTGTGTGTGTGCATATGTGTGTGTGTGTGTGTGAGTGTGTGTTGAGGAAAGAAGAAACATGCCCATATTATTAAAAACGTTGCATATAAAAATGTTAACGCTTATTAGTATTATTGTATTATTATTTTAAACCGATTTGACTGTAGACAAAAAATATTAACAGACGTTAATTATTATTAATTATTTCCGGATGTAGAGATGTTTAGGTTTGGAGAAACGATTCCGCGGAGAAATTAATTTTTGTAAACAAGCAACTCTTAGTTTAAGTACATCCATAACGTAATATTTAGCCGAAGTCGTAATTTACAATAACTTGTGGTCATCGAACTCGGATACTTTATATACAATAGGCACATCATGTGATAAGGAAGATTTATCTGTCAGAATATCGCTCCTTCCTAGTCGTCCTTTGTGTACTTAATACGACATTATGCCATTAAGCAATCGATGTATTCGCTTAACAATGATCTCTCATTCTCATTCATAAATTCCATCGATCTAAATATTTTCTATAGGATCCGATGTCCGGTTGAAGGGATCCGGAATTCACGTTTCGGAAAATCGCCATTCGTCGGACACGCTTTCCGGGACGCTAGCATTTCATGACGTCTGGATCGTCCAATTTTAGTCTCTCTCTCTCTCTCTCTCTCTCTCTCTCTCTCTCTCTCTCCTCCATCCCCCCTCTCTCTCTCTGACTCCACTCCTTCTCTCTTTCTCTCGCTCTCTCTGTTACCACCCCTTTTTTTCTCTCTTTCTACCCCCATTTTTCTCTCTCTATCTACACCCCTCTCTCTCTCTCTTTCTACACCTCCCTTTTTTCTCTGTCTTTCTACACCCCCTTTCTCTCTCTCTCTCTCTCTCTTCTCTCTCTCCCTCTCTCTCTGACTCCACCCTTTCCCCCTCTCTCTCTGACTCCACCCCCTTTCTCTCTCTCTCTCTATCTCTCTATATCTCTCTCTATCTCTCTCTCTCTATCGCTCCCCCCCTCTCTCTCTCCATCACCACCCCTTCTCTCTCTCTCTCTCTCTCTCTCTAACTGACGTGTTCTAAACATACATAAACCTTTGTAGTTAATAAGGCCATTACTGTTGGCCATTATTCCTAAGTTCGTTGACCGACTAAAACAGTCGGACAAAATGTCAGAGGAGTTGAGGTGTTGTTTCGGCACTGGCCCAGTCGTAAAACAAAGCCACCTATGCTATTTGGAGGGTCATGAATATTAATGAGCAGTTTTGTGCATATCGCAGGAACTGCTTTACGAGTATCGGATGGAGCCGGGAATTCCAGCTACAGAAGTATCCAGAGCCACTGAACCTCCCATCCCCCCGATTATTGGCCTATGTTTTCGGCGGGGGGCGGACCCATTTTTGGTGTTTATCTCCATAATAATAAGTGACTGGTTTGTTTAGCTTTGAGGCTAGTCACGTCTGAGACACACGGACGAAGCCGGAATACGGGCACAAGTCGAATTCGAACTCTGATGTGCAAATTTGCAGCGCAACATTTTAAACACTGTCCTCTTGGGGAACCTAATCTTATCATCATACAAAGACAAGGATTTTACAATGGGAGGCTCCCGTGAGCTAATCTCTGTGACATAGTTGTAACAATTATCCAGTAGTATCCAGATTTGATTCCAATTTCACTCACTCACTCACTCACTCACTCAGTCACTCACTCACTCACTCACTCACTCACACACACTCACTCCTTTCTTTTTCTCTCTCTATGGATACGGTATTTAGACTTGGTCCCCTCACTGCGTCATCCCTCATGTCGTAACACAAACTGATTAATTCTTTTGGCTCACTGACTCATTACTTCAAATATCGGTCTCGTTGAGTACAGATGAGGACTTGGCGATGGTCAGTATCATCGCGCGGCGAAAGCCTTTGACACACACACACGCACACACGCACGCATGCACGCACGCACACACGAACACACGCACACCTATATATTGGCTATATTAATACTTGGAACAGCCAACAGTCACAGATGACTGAACACTGTATCTGATTGTGTGACAAATAAACTGAATGTTTTATAAGAAGTATTCCGGATAATGGATGACTTGTTCACGGTCAGATTAGGGTCAGTATCATAAACTATTTTAGGTCAAATGATAGAATGTCTGGTGTCTGGATACCAAATCCTGGATCACTAGAAGCTACTCAGACTGCTTCAGAGATGATGACATGGCCAAACGGATAGCGCGCGAAGCTGAAGACCTGTATCATCCGAGTTCGTGCTTTCCGATGCTGCAGTGGTTAGACCATTGCGTTGCAAACATATAGGTTCCGGGTTCGAATCCGGCTTACAGCTGTATTTGTGGGATTTGTTTCTCTATATAGTCGCCCCCTTGGCCTTATGTTGCGCTGTTGACCAAAGCCGATACTAAATCAAGCCAACTCAGCTATCACCCGATTTGAAATTCAGTCCTGTCTATGTTTTCAGTTCATTACTCGTGGATATCGCTCAGCAAAAAAATAAAAAATAGCGCCTAACATTCGAGACAAAGGAAAAGATGAAGAATATTCTTCTTATTGTATTTTAGGGTCTCTGTTGAGTGACGTTTTCGTGCTGAAAGTCTACTCGGAGGCGCTTTTTGGATCCGTGCCAAGGTTAAGAGCTTCAGAGGATTCAGGATCTTTGTTAATTTTGTACCATTCTTCCTCAAATGGACTTTGCAATCCGGCAGTATAATCGAACCCCCGAGGGGTATACCTTCTGTTTCTCCCATTTAGACTTACTCATTCTACTGATTTATTATGACCTGGTGATGGATATTGGCTATGGAAAAAAGTCAATCGCTGTACATGTACTAAAGATTAAACTCGATACGTATGGAAATAATACTGTATTTTCAGGATGTGGAACAAGACTGTAAAAGTTAAAAACGATTAATAAATAATAATAATTTATTTTTGGTTTTAAGTTATGTAAGCTAAACGCTTTAGAACCATCAGCCTAAATGGGTGTAATAGAAACACTATTATTATTATTATTACATTACTTTTTTAGTTAACACCATCTTTAATTACTATATCATCACCAGAAGATTGCTTACTTCAAACGCTGGATGCTGTATACTCTCTTGGAGACGATTAGAATTATGGAAATTCTAAATATTTCTTTTAGAAAGGTCGCTTAAACATTTATGTGACTTCCTCAAAATAGTGTGCTCATCCTATAGAAACAATGGGAGAATATCAAACCTTAAGCTCAACTATCTTTACAGAAGGTGTCTGTATTAAGGATATATATTTGACAGGTGCATTATTATTATTATGAATGAACGTGTCACATCGATGAGCTGTCCACCAATATCTTAAGCTATCGGTTGTCTTACGCGTTGGATCACGGATCACTCACTACCAATTCTCGGCGTGGGCATATCTGAAGGGTATTTCATCTTTGAAGGTCGCTCGGCCCATTTAGCCTACCAAGTGCACAACAATGGCCGTAAAACATCAATCAATCATCACCTTTGTCTAAAAACATTGCTGACACATCGATTATTAGAAATTGTTATTACAGCGATTCACGCCTTTGTTACAGCCCGTATATGCTATTATATTTCCTATTGCATGGGTATATCATAATTCAGATTCAGGTAGCTGTTGTTGTGAAAAACACCTGAATATATGGTCACATCATCCAAATGATTAAATACCTATATTGGTTGCCGGTGAGACAGAGAAACTTTTACAACAAAACAACCCAGTAATATTTAATTGTAATATAATATCTAAATCTATAATATCTTTAATGTCTATAAATCTATCAACAATGGAATATCTCTATAATATTTTGTCCAACGGAAAGTCGGCCACATAGCCAGATGATATTGTTAGATATTATTGTAGATATCCCTGTCTTGGCTTATGTCGTGTTTTTAGCTCCCCCCCCACACACACTCACACACACACACACACACACACTTTGTGGGTGAAGTTGCCGGAAGATATTAGAAATATGTCATCATTTGAAAAGTTTAATCTTTGGCTAAAACTTACTTCAAATTTACGATATTCAACATTTGACATTTCTAATCACATTTCACATCCTTCATAGAGAACTAATACGAAAGGTTTTTGTCAGAAAGAGTACTTTATTCAATCTATATCACAATCATCATCATCAGCATCATAATCATCATCATCATCAGCAGCAGCAGCATCATCATTATATATATATATATATATATATATATAAGTATATATATAATATCAATGTTAAAAATTGAATTCAATGCAACTAAATTGAATTCAATGCAACTAAATTGAATTCAATGCAATTAAGGAAGAACAGACTAATTAACAAGAACATTTTTGTATGTTTTATTTACATACGAATAAAAAAAACGGCGATCTATGACAGCTAATGACAACATACCGAGTTATTATTATTTAATACAGAAAGTTTCCATTTTTTTAATATAATGGCATGCTGCGAATTATGTCATTCACACAATTTATCCCTCAAAATGCGAGGTAAAAAATCAGTTCAGCGCTGTAGTGTCGGCCCCAAAATTGACGCATGAGTTAAAACAACGGGCGAGTTTTAGATGTTTTACGTAACGTGTTTATGAATTTGTTTACATCCCAGCAATATTTACTGACGAGGTCATATTTCAACTCTAATGGACCTTGTTCGTAGTTGATCATCGATCACGTCCTCGTGTACTTGTTATGGTTAGTGTCAGTTGGTCGTAACTTAACCTTATCATCTCTGGGTATTCTTCGATTATAAAAAAAACCTTTTATATTGAAGATTATCAAAATAATGACTGATTCATGACTAGGCATGAGGTGTGTCATCTCTGGATCGATCGAAGCCAGTTACGGTAGATAATAAGGTAGACCATTTAGATTTGTTGGTGGGGGGGGGGGAGGCGTTAGTAGCGGAACAGTAGTAAAATAGTAGTCATCCTCCAGGAAGTGATACTAATTGTTATAGTGGTGGGATGAGTGTGACCGGATATTGGATCAGTTGAGTGGATCTGAGTTGCATAGAGTTCGGATTGGTCACGTCTAGGATATTTGGTTGAGGGACAACTACCTGGGAAATATATCCCACAAACACAGCTACGAATCAGACTCGAACCCACAATCTATAGGTTTACAGCGCAATGTTCTATTATTATTATTATAATTTATTATTATTATTATTAGTAGTAATAGTAGTAGTGGGAGTATTAGTAGTAGTAGCAGCACCAGCTATAGTAACATATTTAACCGTAGTACCTGGTGTTTCAGTAATGCAGTTTGTAGACGTGAATTGCATGACATATCGTCATCCAATGAAACTCGTCTGTCTGATCATGTGATATCTACAGGAAGTACCCCGTCGGTCATGTGACAAATTAATAGTAGCCTCGATACCATAAACAACAATAATATACTCCAACAACAACAACAATAATAATAAGTTATCGTATATCTCTTTATGATAACGTCTTGCACATCAACTGTCCATCGCTGTGAGGGCTGGAGACTAAATAGCAGATAATATTTAATAATTCTATTCAATTATACGACAACACTACTTATCTAGCTGACGCAGGCATTCATGTGATTTATTTGTTCACACACACACACACACACACACACACACACACACACACACACACACACACACACACACACACACACACAAACACACACACACACACATATATATATACTGGTAGACTCAAATTTAATATTTAATCACAACAGCAGATTATCGTTTATCACAAACACGAAGCTTAAGTCACGTGAAGAACTTTATCTCCACAAAAGACGCGTGCATTGATAAAATAAATGTCGTAATTAGGAAAATTCTTTAAATAATCTCCGATTAGATAACTAGTCTCGTCTCAGTGAGGGTGGGTGGTTGAGTGAGTGTTTTTATACACACATGGAGAACGATCATTATATCAATGACCATAGAGAGATGGGCCGGATATAAGTTGGGTTTTACCAACACATGAACCATGTAATGTGTCTTCATGATACTATAGAGATGATCGTAATAGTAGCTATTATCTACAGATAATACCCTATTTATGAAGGAAAGCCTCCCTCCTCCTACTCCCCCCTCCCCCCCGGATGTCGGCCAATTGGCAGTCGGGCGAGTGCACGACCCACGTCCAGGCGAAGCTTCTGAGCAATAACATGTCTCTCTCTATGGCGGTCTACCACGACGTACATAGCTCATCGTTTTCACACATTAACTCCACTAACAGCTTTTACCAGACATCGCCCCGCAGTAACAGACGGGGGGGGGGGGGAGTTAGACAGACGTATAGACAGACGCGGATAGACAGACCGAAAGTGGCAAACAGATAGAGAGAAGAAGAAAAAAACACAGATAGATACATACAGCTAGAGATCTCTGGCTGCCAGCTGTCATGAAATATTTACCCATCCTGTAATATCGCTCCCGGCCGTATATTTCCGCCCTTTCCGAGCTTCACACGCCGGCCGCTCGGGAGCATCCCGTTTCTGGTTTTTAATACTTCCGGCGAAAGGAGCGAAAAGGATCATAAAGTCGGTCATAATGGAAACATCCAGGCGGCTGTAAAGGCCCGCAATGCCGTCAAATGTGACGAGCACGTATGTACGCCTCGATTACATTCGCCGCACGGCTAATTTATTCGGCTTATACCTCGAGGAATAAAACAAGAGAAGTCTGATATTGATAAATGTTTATAGCATCTCGCTTTGTGGCTTATCGATAGGCTTCAGTTCGGATGCGGAGGCTGTTATTTTTATTCCATTTATTGTGGGTCGTATTTTTCACCAACACCTCGCCGACATCTAGCTGAGATGTCGCCGACGTCTCCAAGCCTCGATTCCAAACCGATTCGACTGTCATTTACGACGTCGATGTGTTGTCTATGTGTGTGTGTTAAACGAATTAGCGTTGTGCTTTATCAGACAGAGCCCTCCCGGGCTACACGGAGATATGTCATCTCTCGGCTATGTAATATATCTGAGCAGCTGATGACAAGGCGACAGATATCTGTCATATTGATATGATAAGACGCCGAAATCTGACAAATTGGTGACTCACGGATTTCGAATTGAAGTCCGACGACAAACCACCGGATCTGGCTCGCACACACGCGAACAGCCAATAATGTCGGGGCCGAACTTTCTGCGCGCAACATACACCCCCACACCACACCACTCCAGCCTACATATCTGACGAGCCCACAAAAGACGGCAATCTCATATACAAACATAATTCATTGTCCAGGGGCGCCTCCCTGGTCTAACTGGTAGCGCGTTGGATCACAGAACACTACCAACCGAGTTAGAACCTCGACGTGGGCATGTAGGAAGGGTGTTTCATCTTTTGACTTCGCTTCATTACCTTTTGAGGTCGTTCGGCCCATTTAGCCTACTAAGTGGCCGTAAAACATCAATCACTATTGTCCAGTTGCCAGGTATCCGTTACGATTTGATGCGTCATGAACGTCGATCCCAAAGAATCTGAAATAAAGGGGAAAAACAATTCCTCATCTTCATCCTCATGGACAGTCGGGACGCTGTTTAATTAATCATAATTTGGATTCAAGGAAGCCTCGTTCTGGGATTTTTTCTCAGCTTGGTTGACCAATAAAAACCTCGATTTGGGTTTATTTTTTTGGTGGAATGCTTGGCGACGGAGTAAAACTGAACACGGGGTGTACGTCACACATTTGGCTAATTAAGGAGAAAACATCCGAGAATGGACGGATTAATTTCGCCGATTTTTAGGCAGAAATGATCCAATAATGGCTACACATTACGTGGTCAATTAGCGCCATCCTAGCGTCGGAGATGTCTCTATAGATAATACGGATAACGCAACCTTAGAACGGACCGTGGATAAGATATGATGATCACCATCAGATGTGATTGTGGCAAGCGTTAATTGCATATTGCATCGCCATAAGATCCCCGTTCTCTCCCCCCCGCCCCGGGATTGCTCATCCGAACACTCAATCCGGAGGAGCGAATTTTCACACAGAGAAAAAGAGGGAACGTCATATATATATATATATATATATATATATATATATATATATATATATATATATATATATATGTGTGTGTGTGTGTCTGTGTTTGTGTGTGTTTGTATATATATATATGATATATATATATATATATATAAAGAAATGCTAATATTGGGAGTGGGCGATAGTAACCTTTCACGTCCACTTGTCGTCAACGGCTATCCAATTTCGACCTTGTAATAAACACGCCATTACGTAAAGACACAATTAGATGGTCGGTGTTGCTGCTGGTGCTGGTGCTGGTGCTGGTGCTGCTGCGGCTGCTACTGTCGTGAGTCACCATGCTTCATCACATCTCGTAACCATTACGATGGTCTGAGTTACGGCTACTTAGCAAGTGGGACATCGCCGGATCGAACATTGATCTTCATCTCCTGGCAACATCAAGGAAGTGTACTCTTCGAATCTCTCCGTCCCGCCCGTAAAATGTCGCCCGCCGGAGGCCGAAATGTAGGGGGGTGGGGGTGGAAGACGTGGGGGAACGGTCGAAGCGATGGTGTGCCAAGTGGACATCACGCCACCGAGGGCCATAAAAGTGATGACATTGGCCAACCTTTCGCGTAAGGTTATCATGGTAGGCCGTACTACACGGCATTTGACCAAACGTCGAGCAGGTACGAGGCGGGAGAATGGCGGTCAGGAAATTGTACCATTAATGGCCGACCTCGGGGGATCGACGAGAGATGCTGGGTCCTGGAAATGATTCCGTGTCTCGGAGAGGAGTTCATCCTCTCGGATCTTTGATCGTCGGCCCGACATAATTGGATGGCGTTTCTCGGCGTCGGTTAGACGTCGTGCCGAGAGATTGGCGAAGGAATGCGAGCACGATTTATTTCTTCCCACAAACGACGTCATCACAGCCTAAGGTCACTGATATTGGCCATCGGTGAAGTGAAAACGACCAAACTGATGTCTAAATCCCGTTTGTATGCTTGTGTGTTTGTGTGTGTGTGTGCACACGCGCGAGTGTGAGCACACATGTGTGCGTTTATTATATATATATATATATATATATATATATATATATATATATGTGTGTGTGTGTTTGTGTGTGTGTGTTTGTGTGTGTGTGTGTGTGTGTGTGTCTATTTGCCTGTCTGTGTCTATCTGTGTATCTATTTGCCACTTTCAACTGTATGTCTAAGTACACGTATCCGTTTCAACACCCTGTATTTATCATTATGTGCAGCTTACTAATCATTTGCAAATAACGGCTTTTGTATTTGGAGAAGCTGAATAAATATTCATGTTTATATACCAACATATGTTCATACACGAGTGATCATTTCTTTACGTATTTAGCTATTTTGGTGTATTTTTATGGGACGTTTAGGTGTCGATGAGTAGCAGTACTTGGGCTCGTTTGTATTTGAACATTAATACCATTAACCAATAAATAAACTAAACACCATAATCACCCAAAAGCTTCAGCAATAACAGCCAATAACAGAAAATAAACGCCACAAACAACAATAACAACGCGTGAATCCTATAACGATCTACCTAACAATGGCTAGCCGCCTAACGACGTGACACACGGACACACACGCACGTACACGCCGCATGATAAATGGTGAATTAACTAAAAGGAATAGCACTTTATCAATTGGCCAATAGAATATGGCGCGAATGGCGAGGAGAGAACAGTTCAACGCGCACCATTCGATTCATCCGGCGGCCACGACTGTCAATTATCGTGAATAAAAGTCGCTGACCCATCGGACGTAAATGATCCGATGGTCTCTGGAGCTTCTGTGTCGCGGTGTCAAAGTGTCAAAATATCAAAGCGTCAAAGATAGCAAGCAGGAGAGTGTGATAACCAACGCGCATTCAGGAGATGGGTTGCTCGGTGGGTCATCGAGAAAGACATCGTCTGCTCAAATCCTCATCGCAGTTCCCTCAAATTGCTTCCACTGGATGGCGATGGCGTGCCCTCGCTGCTGCTGCTGCTGTTGCCCTCGGGCATCGGCTAGTTTCGATGCGTGTGCAGCCGATTATGATCTATGGCTAGATGGCGTGCTGGACGCGTTATTACGTCGGCGGTGGCGCTCTCGTGCTGCTTCCGTTCATTGCACGCCGCGATGTCATTAGGCCGATATCAGCCGGTGCCATCATCGTATCTTTCCGGCGGACATTCGCTCCGTGTCGCCAATCTGTTATTCGCCTGGCGGACATCCCGCCGCCGGATATTACCTGCATTATCGGCCACAACGACGTTTGTGATCAGCCGCTCGGCCATTTGTTTACTCGGCAACGACTCTCGGCGTTATGGACGCCAGCAAGCGACAACCGGATCTGTGGGCAGTGCCCTGGATTAGAAATCGGCGACAATTTTAATGACCCTTTTCTACACAATAAATCTTTCACCATTTCACTGCAGCGCCGCCTTTTCGTCTGTTTCAGCAGCTGGGGCGGTTGTTATTAGGATTCCTTTTGGTCTTTCCATTTCGAAGGGGAAAACAGCCCAAAGCGGAACTTGGTCGTAAACGTAGGCGTGGTAAATCCAAGAATTACACCCAAAAATGTGAAAATATAAAGGGCTTTATGGATTTGTAGACATCAACGTTTAGTGATTTAGTAAAGTGGACGCTATGCCGCCGCTGGATGAGGTAAATGGTTTTTCGCCAATAACATCATCCGTGGTGGGACTTTGTGCCGTTTGTGTGCTCATTTCGATCAAGTTGGTTTATTTCGTTTATCAGAGACATAAAGCGGACATATTGTGTGTCGTGACACCGGCCGGGGTTAATACCGACTCTGATTACGTGGCATTATTATACAAGATGTGACCATGAATAATGTATGCGAATGGCGTAAGACCGACGCTGGCTGGCGTCGGCTAGCTAGACATACCTTGTCCTAGTTGTTTTTGTGTGTATCGGTCTACCAATGTAGATGTATGGGTATGTATGTGTGTTAGTGTGTGGGCCTGCGTGCGTGCGTGGTTGTGCATTTTAATTATCCTTTTTCCATGTCTATTTTTCTAAATAATTTTGGACAGTGAGATATGGATAGACGGACGGACGGACGGACGGACGGACGGACACACGCACGCACACACACACGCACGCACGCACGCACGCACGCACGCGCGCACACACACACACACACAATTCCACCGTATACACTTATGATTAAATACACATAATAGCATTATGTAATTATTAATACATCAAATTATCATCCTTGAATTTTGTTTCATATTCCTCTACACATCTGTCGATGTATCTGTCTATCTGTCCATGTGTCTGTCTATCTGTCCATATGTCTGTCTATATGTGCATGTATCTGTCTATCTGTCGATATATCTGTCTATCTGTCCATGTGTCTGTCTATCTGTCCATGTATCTGTCTATCTGTCCATATGTCTGTCTATCTGTCCATGTATCTGTATATTTGTCCATCAGATTCTGTCTGTCGGGTGTCAGACAGTGACGTAGCTGATAAAGTGAATATTTTATGTCTCTTCTTATTTCTTCGCCGACGACAACAAGATAGTGACTAGAGTAAGAGAGATGATGAGAGGACAAACGAGAATATGATGACAGCCGAAATATCTCTAGAATAACAATATATGGCTGTCATATTAGATTTGTTTGGCTTTTATCACATAGATTCGCACTTATGGCTGACACACACACACACACACACACACACACTCACACACTCACGCACGCACACCAGGAGAGAGAGACTTAACACAACGTTACACCAATATATTGAGTTTTGGACACATCGAGGACTGGTCATGTACAGGGTGTCCAGCCAAGACATCTACATCTGTACCGAAAGACATAAACCGGTGCTGGGCTGGCACAATACCGGCACATAGACGGCCTACAGGCTGTCCTAATAGAATCGTAAACATCGAACATCGAACACCAACCGAGAAAACAAACAAATATAGGAAACAAACGTCGGTTCACTGAATACACGCGCACGCACACACGAACACACGCACACAGACACAGGCACGCACGCGGGCACACAATGCTGTCATCATTACGTAATTATAGTCGCGCTTCATCGAGTGGAATCCACTCCGAGATGATGATTGCGTGGATTCTTCGACATCGTCATCAATACGAGGACGATCCACAATCCCCCCCCTCCCCCCCGATGGTCAATAGCCGCTAATATAACGTCAGCCGGAGGCTGGTAGCTGTAACACTCCTAGCCACCAAGTCGACCGATATTGTCGCCAACTCTTTCGTGACGTCCCGTATTCCCAATCAAGGGCCGGCCTAACCTTTATCATGTTGTCCATCCGTTCATTAAGCCTATACCGACATCCCTTGTGTATCGGGGCTTATCTAAAATCGTTCTTTGTCCAGTAAAGAGAGTCTCATCCGGCCGGCCAGAGGCCACTAACTAACGTTTTATGGCGGCCAACAGTCACTAACGAACGCCCTGTATATTGCGTTATGAGGGACGCCGCCGCTACGGGGCGTTCTGCGGGATAGGGGGCAGGCGGCTGTTCTGGTTCTGGCAGGAGCAGGTGATTCCTGGGCCCTGTAAGGGTTATACTGCGCGATGGGGGAAGGGAAGGGGGGGTGGCAGGTTTGCTGTTCGATGTTTTGAAGCTAAACGGGGATGTTTTGTCAGTACAGCGCCATAACACGATTACGGGGCGGGACGCCGCAGTTTTGTGCGAAGTTGGAGTGGTGTCTCGTAGGACCCCAGTCCTTTTTAGGGTATGAGGCAGAGGTTTTGGCAAGGGAAAGTGATGCAAGATGGAGCAAGAGAGGGAAAGCGCTTTTCGGGGGAGGGCTAGGGGAATATATACGCCTTTCACGATAGAAATCTCGAGTTGATCTACGTGTGAATATATTTGTGGGGTAAGGAATTAAAGGTTATACGTTCAATGTCGTGAAACACGGATAATTGGCGGGGATATAAATAGGACAATTGATGGGTATGATTGTTGTTTTATTGTGTGTCGATTGTTATTTTCTAAACCCGATTTCATTGTTCGGGATATTAATGTCTCTGAATGTGATTTATGAAGTGATATTGTCATAGCTGGCGGTGGGGAAGTTGAGTGAAGAATATTATGGGATTGCAATTATTTGATGTTTTGTAAAGTCCACTTTATGACAGCGGTGGGCGGAACTGCTGAGATAATAAAAATAATATTATTAATATTAATTATATTAATAATAATAATGATGATGATTATGATGATGATAATAATAATATTAATAATAATAATTATTATTATTATTGTTGCCATCATCCCTTCTAGTATTCTTCAGCAACCTATCCCACAAACTGGGTGCTATTATACTAAATAGACAAGACAACGGTCAAGAAAAAGGTATAGCATCTGGCCAGATAATTTGACTTGCCATTGAAGTATGTTTCAACTTTTAATAAGATTTTAAAATCAAAACACGACTTTATTTTCGTCGATGTTAGCTTCTTGAATTATTTTCTCACCACACAGGTAGATATTCTATATTCGCCGAAGGCTTTTTAAATATATTATTAAATAACATTTAATATCAAAGGCAGGTACTCGTGTGGTAAGTGTCTTCTTCAACAAGAAAGATTCGAGACTACGATATTTTAATGTAATAATATAAATAATAATAATAATAATAATAATAATAATAATAATAATGGATGAAATGGTAGTTTTTTACGTTGCTGGCAACCTTAAATGAGGGAGACGCAAATGGTCTGTAATCTACAGCTTCACCACGGAGACTAATTCTAAATAAATTTAGAATATAGAATAAGTGGCATGTTCGTTGGAGAAAACCTTGCAAGTTGCCTGGTTGGATGAAAAATGCCCCTACTATAGTGCCTCGGCCGAGGGGCGAACCTGCAACCTTCCACATAGAATGACCGTAGCATTATTTTCTCACTACACAGGTAGATATTCTATATTCTCCGAAGGCTTTTTAAATATATTATTAAATAACATTTAATATCAAAGGCAGGTACTCGTGTGGTAAGTGTCCTCTTCGACAAGAAAGATTCGAGACTACGAATATTTTTAATATAATACTAATACGCGGCTGGCAACCTCAAATGAGGGAGACCCAAATGGTCTCACACTCTACCAATGTAGCCAAAGAGGCCCCATATCGATGTGACGTGTTCATTCCCAGTGATACAATGACAACGATAACACATCTTACTGAACCCATAAGGTGTTAACGCTAAATAGATAATATTTGTTTTATGATTATCCAATTTTAGAAGGTTCTGATTCTCCTGTAGTTCAACATCAACCATGTTCTGCCGAAAATTCTCCAAGGAAAAGCAAAAACTTTGATTAACTATCCTCCCACAATGATAAATTGGGCTAGACATCAATTGATGAGGAAGCAATTTTTATTCACAGTTTAAGGTAAACTTATTGTAATCTCTAATCAGGGTGTTTGGAGTCGGGATAGATCAGTTAAGGGTGTTGGCAGACATTTCTCGCTTGGCTCTGTTTTCGATTCTAGTTGATGCTGTTAGAAATTGGGCAAACTATTTTCAGCCTCCACAACCACTCTTTCTATTATTATCATTACTTTTAATAATAATTTTTAATTTTTATTATTATTATTATTATTATTATTATTATTACGTCTTATCCTCCAACAAGTGACAAACTATAAGAATATTGATATATAAGGAAGCGTTATATTCTGATCTTTAAATAACTTTAATTTGTTGGAGTCTAATATCGTATGACTAATCGACTACAAGAATAACATACAACTCAGATCAGAGTATGATACATGTCTACATTACATACAGCTCAGATCAGAGTGTGATACATGTCTACATTACATACAGCTCAGATCAGAGTATGATACATGTCTACATTACATACAGCTCAGATCAGAGTGTGATACATTTCTACATTACATACAGCTCAGATCAGAGTGTGATACATTTCTACATTACATACAGCTCAGATCAGAGTGAGATACATGTCTACATTACATACAGTTCAGATCAGAGTATGATACATGTCTACATTACATACAGATCAGGTCAGAATATGATACATTTCTACATTACATACAGCTCAGATTAAAGTGTGATGTATTTCTACATTACATCCAGCTCAGATCAGAGTGTTATACATGTCTACATTACATATACCTTAGATCAGAGTATGACACATGTCTATATTACATATGGTTCAGATCAGAGTATGATACATGTCTACATTACATACAGCTCAGATCAGAATATGATACATGTCTACATTACATATGGGTCAAACTAGAGTGTGATACATTTCTACATTACATCATTTCATACAGCTCAGATCAGAGTATGATACATGTCTACATTACATACAGCTCTGATCAGAGTATGATACATGTCTATTACATACAGCTTAGATCAGAGTATGATACATGTCTACATTACATACAGCTCTGATCAGAGTATGATACATGTCTATTACATACAGCTCTGATCAGAGTATGATACATGTCTATATTACATATGGGTCAGATCAGAGTGTGGTACATGTCTACATTCCTATATTACATACTCTCATTCACGTCCGTCAGTCGTTTATCTATATTGTTTTTATGACAAAAATGACTGCATTGTGAAAAATAGTATCTCCCTTGGGAAGGCCCCTTGTTGGATACTCCCTGAGCAGTTTATTAGCTCTGGGTGAGTGAGTGAGTGAGTCAAACAGTCAGTCAGTCAATCAATCAATAAGTCAGTAAGTCAGTTAGTTAATTCCCAGTTCCCACAATGTCTCAGGCGTATGGCGAAGAACAATTATGTAGGTCGATCCGATCATGGATTGAAATTTCTCGCAGTCAGAGGTAACACCGATATTCGAGCCCCGACGTAGATATCTGTGGCTCAGAGTATTATCAACTGAGCTCTATACATCGACGACGATTTCTTGTAGAATTGACGATCTCATCGACGTGTTTAAAGAATGGCGTTATATCATTGTTTGTAGATTACACTCTCAGAGAGCTTAGAACCTCAGCATTTAATGATGACCGAGCACTTGACGAGGCTGTATAAGAAATACGCTAAATGGATGTTATGTTGTGAAGGTGACACTGTATTAAGGCAGCTAAACGATGTTGTTGTGAAGGCAATATGACATCAGCGACATCAGATAACGGCATTGAGAAAGTGGGATTACATTAAGTCTTTAGTGTATTAGAATAAAAAGTGCAATGTAAATTATATTGAAGCAGGTATACCTCGATATAGATAAAGATCGGTTTATGTATGTATGTATGTATGCATCATTATGCATATGCGTGTGCGTATGCATGCATGTATTATGTATGTGTGTATGTGTATATATGTGCATGTGTGTGCGGCTGCGTGTGTGTATGTTTACACACACACACACACACACACACACACACACACACACACACACACACACAACACACACACACACACAACACTTATTCCTATATTAATACATATTTAAGGATGGAGAGTCTTATAACGTTGGTGGCAAATGTGATGCTGATGACAAACAAACAAACAAACAAACAAACAAACAAACAAACAAACAAACAAACAAACAAACAAACAAACAAACAAACAAACAAACAAACAAACAAACACACAAACAAACAAACAAACAAACAAACAAACAAACAAACAAACAAACAAACAAACAAACAAACAAACAAACAATAATAATAGCAATAATAACAACATCGTGATATGGTTGAGGTGTGTTTACTATAAATACAGTATTATTCTATATATACTCTTAGTGCGATGTTGTTATATTGTATTGTGAAGGTGTTGTTATAACGCTGAACACCGACTTAATCCGGACAAAGGACATCTTAAGAACGCCATTAGAAGCTTATGTCGTCGAAGTCGAGCTGATATAATGCCATTAGAAGATCGTCTTGTTAATGGCGTATTATCGCAGTATGGTGGTTGTTCGTTGTTAGATCCGTACTTAAGAATATCATTATAAGGGACAGTATGGGATGGTCTTAGCGTGAGGATACGATTATGAGGACGATGTTTGGTAGGTCTTGGTGTTAGAATACCTTTTGGGATAAAGACTATGGAAATCTGACTTTCATGTTACTGTACTGTAAGATATGTTACGAGTGTCTTTTGTTTAAATACCATCAGAAGACACGATCTGTGGCCGCCTTAATGTACTATTATCAATAATTAAAATACATTACAAGACATATTAATATTCGATGGTCTTAGAGGTTTTATATTGCGTCATAAGAACGAGACGATCAATCGACTCGTGTCTGGTTTGAAGGCGTCGAGGGAAGAAGGCGACTGGATGAGACCATCTGTGGATAGTTGGTTCGAGATGGTGATATGCCGCCATTATGGCTGTCGTTTGTGTGTGTTTTTGACGTACGTCGTTTATCTGGAAGCCATAACGTATAGCGCCCAGAGAGTGGAATCGGTCATGTGACCGGAGAGGCGAGGCATTAGGGAGGCATTAGAGATGACGGACGAAATGATAGTCGGTAAGGACGACGGTGGCATTAGCGGGTCTTAATATCGAAGATGACGTATCTGTCACACGAGAGATTTACACTGGCGACGAGCGCACATTAACCTGGACATATCTGGCTACCGGTTGATGGATGACAGGAGATTGTGCCGGGGCTTTCCGTGTGTCTCTCGGTCCCCCGGAATACGACCCGGATCGTCCGGAACTGGGCCCCGGGCCACAGCGGACGATGATGGGACAATATTGTGTAAACACCGCGACCGCTAACCTAACCTCTACGTTCGTATCATTTGAGAGGACGAGTCGGTTGATGCGTCTCCATTGTCCAGTGTCCTGTCTGGCTTTAGCTTTATGTTTCGCGATTAGTCTACGGATGGGTGTGTTTGTTTGTGTATTTGATCAGTTGTCTGCGAATCCAGCCGTCTGGATTTCGGTTCACCCGGCAGTCGGCGGTTTAATCCGTCTCTTTCAGGATCGGGCATGTCTATTCGGTCTGCCTGCTATTGATCCAGAGGCGTTGCTTCTGGAACAAACGGGCAGTCTGCCAGCTCAGTTAAATGCCTCTGGATATAGTTGGGTGTATAATATCCAGGTTGGAAATCAAAGCGTTCATTCAACAATTTTGGGATGTTGCTATTTCGGTGTTCTACTTGCCGTCTGTTGATTTAACTGTCCTGTCTCTCGTGCCGTTCAACTGTCCATCAACTGACCCATCTGTCTATCTACCGAGACAGCTGTCTGTCTGGGGATCCCAGTAGGGTCCTAGCACACTCCGGGGGGTGTTGATGGCAATACACGCCCCGTATCGGGCAGCATAAACCCCTCGGTGCTGGGCATCACTCTAGGGACATGTCGTCCACGAAATCAGATCAGGCGTTCCTTAGCCATGACGAGCCTTTCTTCCTTCGGCCATTCCAGCCGCTGGCATTCGGGTAATCTGGGCTACGGGCGAGGCCACGCCACTTGGTCAGCGGGCTGGCCCAACCAGCTGACGGAGTGTCAATATACGAGCCCACGGCCTCGCCACTCCGACCTGGCCCAGTCAAGCCAACAGCAATCTACCGACAACGGTCGACGCTGATGTGGCAACACAGTGACCAAAACTTGACGGGCCTCCCTCCCCATCGCCTCCCAACCACCGAGTCGTTGTTTCATCTGGACACGCTTCTCTTGGAGAAATGTCCACTTCCGTCTTGGGAACGTTCCCGGCGTTTAGAGCATCGGGATTGGTGATCCGACGAGGATAGTAGTCCGTCTGTTGTTGGCGTGCGTCTGTCTCGTGTTGTGTGCGTGTCTGTGTCTGTGCGTGTGGCGTGGCCCGCAGCCTTTGGACATCAGCGGTCGATGGTTGCCCTTCGTTTGGCTGACGGGAGCTCGGGGCGACATCGTCGAGGACTTAAGGCCATAAGTCGGTCACCTCGCTGTGAAATACGACGTAATATCTCCCGCTTGACGATGGATGAGACTGGTAGTGTCCCGTGGACAAGATGGACACGACATTGTAAATAAAAGCGAGCCATCAGAAATAACACCAGCCCCGGCCCCAGGAGCAGGAGCAGCACGGGGAGGGCGGCCACTTGTACGGCCATCCCGGGACGGAACGAGTGAGGAAGCAAAGCGACCACGAAGTCCCGACGACCCGGGCGGGCATCTCGCATTACGTCATCTAGGTTCGCGTATTACGTCACCGGTTTAGCGGGCGAATGACGTACGTAGTACGAGGCTAGATGTGTGATATGCAGGACTTGATCAAAACCACCGAACGCTAGGAATATTGATTGGAATGTTGGCGGCCAGTGTGAGTGAGTATGTGCGTCTCTGTGTGTGTCTCTGTGTGTGTGTGTGTCTGTGTGTGTGCGGGAGTACGAGCGAGCAATACAGTAGCGTGGGAGCCAGTCGGTGACATGTGAGCTGCCTCGGCCTAGCTACAAAATATCAATACTAGGCAACATGCCGCCGATAGGTGGCGTTTCCTGGCCATAAACATCGGCACCGTAACGCCAAGCGGTCGTCCAAGCTGACAAAACACCAATATCTCTCTCTCTCTCCGTCTCTCTCTCACTCTCTGGTGCCGCTCTCTCCATCTCGACTCGGACGAGTACACGCGCGCGCCTGGCCGCCCGCGCTGGCTCGCTGGACACTCGCGTACGCCGTCGTAGGCCGTGTAGTCGGTACGTGCGTGGACGTGCGTTATGCACGCTGGAGTGTGGCCGAGTTCTGTTGGATATATAAAGACAAATTGGAAATAGTTGGATGAATGATGACATCGCATCGGACATCGGTCACCTGTCCGCTGTCGGTAAGTGTTTTGTTATAAAACAGCAGCAACAACAACAACAATAACAACAACAATTACAATAACAACACCTTCTTTTTGTCGTTTACCTGCACCGAGGTAAGTACATCGATCAGTTGAGTTATCTAATCTAATTAACCGATCAAGGACTATGACATACGCGGTGATCGATAGTTGGGGAACGATTTGCTTTTGGGTTATTCTTTTCCTCTTCTGGATCACGTATTTAGAATAGAACCTGACTAAGCTGACACCTCTCCATTCCGATCAGCTGATGCCGACTGGATGCCGTTGTTAATGACAACTGGTCGAGGCGAGAGGCGACCAACGATTGAATTTAATTAGACCAGTCGTCTAATTAAGTCGTAATAGACAAGTCAGCTGGTGGTCCTGATTAGACGGGCTTCTCTCTCTCTCTCTCTCTCTCTCTCTCTCTCATCTCTCTTTCTTGCTCCCTCTCTCCTCATTCTCTCCCCATCTCTCTCTCTCGCTCACCCCTCCTCTCTCTCTCGCCCCCCCTCTCTTCGGTGTTTATGTCCAGTTTTAAATCTTGTCTAATGCGGACGCTGTCACACGAGGATCGCCTTTTGAGCCGTGGATAGCCAGGTCGACATTTTATTTGGGTCTCACTTTAACTTGAGTGGGTGAATGAATGAGTGGATAAGTAAGTAAGGGGATTTATTTAGCACCCATGTTGCTCACACCCGGGACATATCACGCGGGTGTTAACTCCAATGGATGTGACGCCATAAAGCCGAACCCCATCTAACTGATGGATGAAACATCCAACGGATGACGGCACGACGAAGCTTTGATCAGGCAACCCGAAGTCCTGCAGTGCAGCGTACTACAAATTTCTCCACAGGGGGCGCCAGTTTATCGTTTTAAAAATAATCTCTAAATTTCAAATACCTCTCTTTTTTCCCCTCAATCAGCGAACTCACAGCAGATGTTACCTACAAGTTCTAATTGAGTTCGATATTACCTAAGAGTGGGTCGCACCTGCCCCGGTACTGTCGGCCAATTACCCACCAACTGGGCGTGTTGTACTTCCCGCGGCATATCGTCGGTCTTCTGATTGGTTAGGCTTTAATCAGACGACGAGCCGAGCGCGCGCCGATTTTGCCGCCGTCGAGCTGATGTCGGGCCGAGGTCGGGCCGCTCTCCGGTAAAAACGTGATTAATCTCGCCAAAGTCAGCCCCGAAAGATTTCATTCACACGTTAAGTGTCGTTAAGTTGATCTGATCGTGGCTTCGTGGCTCGGATCCGCTTTCCTAAAATGTCGCGTCTCTCTCTATCCCCTCGCTCTTTCTCTCCATTCCTCCCTCTCTCCCTCTCTCTCCTTCTCGCCCCTCTCTCGTGTCTCTCCCCTCTCTCTCACTTTCTCTCTCTCCCCCTCTCTTTCTCACTCACTCTCTCTTTTCCCCACTCTCCCCCTCTCGCTCTCTCCCCTTTCTCTCCCCTCTCCTCCGTCTCTCTGTCTCTCTCTCCCCCTCTCTCTCCCTCTCTCTCTCCCCCCTCTCTCTCTGCCTCCCCTCTCTCGCTTACTCTCTCGTTTACTCTCTCGCTCTCTCTCTCTCTCCCTCTCTCTCTCTCCTTGGGTAGCTGGAAATGCTCTCGTTTTTGTTGCTAAAATTGGCAACAAGAAACCATTCCACTCACCGTCGTGCTGAGCGTTGACGATGGCTTCTTCCATCTATTTTAAGTCAGTATCCAGGTATAAGGACAATGAAGTGCCGTCATCAACTCCCCGTGTGGCACACCGTCTCTGACTCCTACCTTTAGGCAGCCAATCAACATTAAGTCATCTCCTTCAGTTGAGTACAAGTTTACGGTGTAGACAACTGGTGAACGTATCAGAAGCCATCGGACAATCGATGGATTTAAACCCATTACCTCAAATAATTGCATCCAGCGCTCTATCAGTGAGCCACGACAATTGACGATTAAGACAGGAAAACGCCGCTAGTCGAGAGATTCTAACCCAGACCCTCTTAGAACTGTATTGAGCACACCTCATACAACCAATGAATGCCTTAAAGATCAACGGTGTCTTCGAACCGATGCCCTCTAACAATTTTCATCCAACACTCTATCAGTGAGCTGCCAGGCACTTGATGACCCCCGTCTCAAAGTCTCCAACAAACATCAACACTGATAATAAACAAAAAAATGACATTCGACGAGAACATTTTCGAGATATAAATACCCTTTTTTTGAGTTTGTTTCGTTATCTCTTTTCGGTTTTCACAAGTCGCCAGAGAGATGTTCCGGTCACGTCGAGATCCTCAGTGACTGCCAGCGGCCATGTCACGGCGTCACAAAGTGACTTTGACATTTACAGCGGCATCGAGATGAATGGCTTTAATTAAATTACAGAGAAAACCGTGTGTCCCGATCATCTTAGCAACACAGAGATTGACTACTAGTAGCCTAGATGGTGGGTCAGCCGGGGGGGGGGGGGGGAGAGGGTGGAAGGCTATGGGTGATGGCGGGGCGGGGGGATGTGGATGTGGGTGGTGTTGGGGCGATGGATGGATAGATCACCGCGGAGAGAACTTCACTTAGCGCCGTCGAGAAGTGGTCTGAATGTAATTGGATATTGGAGTTAATGTTGATGTTGATGTGGATGTTGATTTGGATGTGGATGTTGAGAGAATTAACTAAAATTTGGCCTTCAGCTCGCCAGAGAGTCAGTTAGCGTTAAGTGGATTGTGTTTGTCTTTGTTTGAGATTTTATTAGTTGACATCATAAGATGGGATCCAGAGAGTGGCATCATTTTTTATGTTCAGTTAAAGATCGAAGTCGAGGATAGAGTATTGGGATCCTAAACTCTGGTTCAAGATCCGGATCCCACTTATAGTCTGTCTAGCCGATATTTCTCTCAGACGTTGCCTCATAGCCACAAATTTCAATTTTGTCCAGTTACAGGGACAAACTAACTGACTGACTGACTGACTGACTGACTGACACACAAACTCACTCACTCACCCACTCACTCACTCACTCACTCACTCACTCACTCACTCACTCACTCACTCACTCACTCACTCACTCACTCACTCACTCACTCACTCACTCACTCACTCACTCAATGACTCAGGTAAAAAATCACAAACTACCCTTAATCCACTTGATCTACCAAGTAAAGACATGTTGACGTTACTGGCTTCAGTAACCAAGATTGGTCTAATTTCAAATACAAACATATCATATTCATATTGTATTTGAACTGAAAAGATATCCAGCGTTCGGCAAACACATTAATATCGACCAGTTATATCTTATTTCCATATCGCAGGTTTCAAAAAAGTGTATTTACCGGAGAGATATCATATGGAACAAGAAATCACGACCCAGTTAATGTGTGTGTGTGTGTGTGAGAGAGAGAGAGAGAGAGAGAGAGAGAGAGAGCAACCAACAAGTTATCGCCACACACGTCACGTCTATACGTTAACATTGCGTGTGGTTGTTTACCTTTTAGCTGACAATAAGAGACAACGTTTGACGGCTGTCAGTCTGTGACGGTGACACATCTAAAGCCGAGAGATAGGTGCGTGATGGCTGATCATTTGGAGAAACTCTGCCGCATCACAATAGTTAGCATCTTCCCTCCATTGTCTCAACTCACGGACGGGGCTAGATGGCGAGCATCGACTTCTCGCTCCTCCAACCTCCGCCGCCGCCCGCCCCACAGTGTACCTACCCAGTATCTAGAGGTAATAAATGTCCGCCATTTTGTCAATCAGTCGATCACAATCGATGTCTGTATGACGTCAGACAATGGCTGACATGTCTAAATATCTCTGACAAGTCACTCGTCATTGACGTGATTGACGTATGCCATTGTTAGGTTTGGGACGTGATGGTGGGTTGGTGGGTTGGGAAGGGAGAGGGGGGGGGGGTACGTTGATCGGAACAGTGAATATTCTAGCATTGATGATTTGTTCGATACTGTCATTGTTTGGTTATTGGTGATACTGGGATACGTATAGTACTAATGGCCAACTGACTGACTGACTGATTCACAGACTGACTAACTGACTGACTGACTGACTGATTGACATACTGACTGACATACTGACTGACTGACTAACTGACTGACTGACTGACATACTGACTGACTGATTGGCTGACTGACTGACTGACTGACTGATTGATTGACATACTGACTGACTGATATACTGACTGACTGACTGACTGACTGACATACTGACTTACATACTGACTTACATACTGACTGACATACTAACTGACTGACTGACTGACTGACTGACTGACATACTGACTGATATACTAACTGACATACTGACTGACTGACTAACTGACTTACTGACTGACTGGCTGACTGACTGACTGACTGACTGGCTGACTGACTGACTGACTGACTGACTGACTGACTTACTGACATACTGACTGACATATTAACTGACATACCGACTGACTGACTAACTGACTTACTGACTGACTGGCTGACTGACTGACTGACTCACATACTCACTCACTCATTCAGGCACCACCCCCTATATATGTTAATCTGTTTATCTGTCTCTCTATCTATATCTCATCTTCTCATCTCTATCTTCTCTATATTCCTGTTTTTGTTTGTATTCCTTTATTTTCATCCATCGTCTTTGTCTGCCTTTACGTGTGTACATGTGCCTGTGTGTGCGCGCGCGCGTGTATGTGTGCTTAATGACACCAGGTGTTACTGTTTAGAGCCAGATGCTGTACTATATTGTCTAGGTAAGGTGTATTATTGGCGCTAACAAGAGCACCAGCCGGGGTAGCGAGTGAAAGATGGAATGAACAAATAGAAGAATGATCGAGACATCCAAAAAATAACAAAAATTTAAATAACAAATTAAAGAGCAGAAAGATCAATCTACAGACATATACTCTAGGTATAATATATATATATATATATATATATATATATATATATATATATATTTTGTGTGTGTGTGTGTGTGTGTGCGCGCGTGAGTGTGCGTGAGTGCGAGTGTGTGTGTGTATGTGTGTTACAGTTTCCAGGTAATCTGTATCAAATCTCAGTTAGCAATAGATGTATTACCTGAAAATTTTAGGTAATATACATATTACCTGATTATACAGATTAACTGTAACATATATAATGTATGCATTCATTTGTAGTAAATATACAAACAGAACGCAATTTGTCAGTTTGCTGATTCTTTAAAGCAGGCGTCAAAAACAGATACATAATTATGACATAGATTGAACATGACATGAACATAATGATAGGAGAAGCTGGAAGACAATACTTATACATGGCAAAGTTTGTTTTTCTACTCCATAATTTATTCATTGTGGCACGTAATCAAGTTCAGCCACAAAGCAAATACTTGGCTATACAGCAGCAGCAGCAGCAGCAGCAGCAGCAGCAGCAGCAGCGAAAGGCGGTGCCACAGGGCAAAAAGACAAAAAAGGCAAAAAGCCGAAATTGTGCAAGCATCGCTTTTAGAAAGGTCATCGGAGATGTATTGAACAATGAGAATAGCTTTGGGCTGTCGACTTTTTAAGTGAAGAAAACAATCGCAGATCATCGAGTATAATCTTGGATGCCTCAGCTGTCGGTTATTTCCGGCCTTTTTTCCGAATACGAAAATGCCTCGTTCTGGATATTTCGACTATAGTACGCTTTTAAATTAGCATTTAAATCTGTTAAGCCGCGTACTAATTGAAAATTGTTTATTCAATCCTTAAATAACAATACTTTGAAGAGTTACCTAGATTTATTTCCATATTTCATTTTTAATCTTCTTATCTTTGCCACTAATCAGATGACATCAATAAATAGTTATGTTTGATCTCGTTATTAGACAATGTAATCTTGTAATCTACACCGTAAACCGAAGATAGGAATATTTGTGTTTATTTGAGAAAAAAAGATGTAAAAGGGAAAGTTTATGATAATACATTAGCAAGATATGTCAAAATTATATATATATATATATATATATATATATATATATATATATTATAAATATAAAAACACACGAGCAACACACACACACACACACACACACAAAAACACACACACACACACACACACACACACACACACACAAACACATCTATAATAACTTAATATCGTAAAATAAGTTATGTTGTATCTTGACATCAGATTGAATATATAACACAAATCGCTCTTCAATAATAAAATAATAATAATAATAATAATTATTATTATTATTAACTGTTATAAGTGTTACGGAGGCGCCTCCGTGGTCTAACGGTAGCGTGTTGGACCAGAGATCATTACAACCCGTGTTCGAATCTCGTCGTGGGCACATCTAAAGATAGTTTCGTCTTTGACATCGCCTCGTTTTACATTTGGAGGTCGCTCGGCCCATTTAGCCTACATTGTGCACAAAAGTGGCCCTAAAACATCAATCATCTTTATAAGTGTTACGTATCAGTAACCTATTATCGCCCACGCCACTCGCTATAAAGATATTAACCAATCACCCTCTATCTTCTCTATTTCAGAAGATGTACTACAGCATCATTTTGTTGTCTTTCCTGGTCGGACTTCAATCATTCTGTGAGTATAAACATTTATTTCTGATACATTAGTCAATATATTAGTCAACTTCTCCGTCGACCTTCTTTAGTCATTTGTACCAAATGGACTCCAGTAATTAGAACACGGCTATAGCTCGCCCGATAGTTTGTGGTACTTGTTGTATGTTTGAATTAATCGGATTTGAGTTGTTTGACCTCGACCCTGATCACATCTCGGGGCGACGTCATATAGCGAGACACATCCCGCAAACCCAGTTATGAGTCGGATTCGAACCCAGAAGCTCGTGATTTAAAGCTCAGTGCTCTAATCAAGGTGCCATCGGGTTTATGTACTGTTATTAGGCGGAAACGTAATGGTATTGTGTATCCTATTTTTCTGATACCATAAAACTAGGGTGTATCGAGTATATTTGCTGATACTCAAATATCGTGGAATTATGTGTATTTAATAACTCTAAGATAATCTCGACTACGTTCGTCTGATACCATAACGATCCTACGTGTCTGGTATTTTGATACGATAACGATACTCCGTGTCTGATGTTTTGATACCATAACGATACCACGTGTCTGATGCTTTGATACGATAACGATACTACGTGTCTGATATTTTGATACGATAACGATACTACGTGTCTGATGTTTTAATACTATAACGATACTACGTGTCTGGTATTTTGATACCATAACGATACTACGCGTCTGATGTTTTGATACCATAACGATACCACGTGTCTTATGTTTTCATACCATAACCATACTACATGTCTGGTATTTTGATACCATAACGATACTACGTGTTTTATGTTTTGATATCATAACGATACTATGTGTCTGATGTTTTGATACCTTAACGATACTACGTGTCTGATGTTTTGATACCATAACGATAGTACGTGTCTGATGTTTTGATACCATGACGATACTCTACTTGTCTGATACTTTGATACCATACATATCCTGTTTGGCAAATGATTTCAATAACACGCATACTCTGTAGCAATTTTTTTCACTGTTTTACACACACACACACACACACACACACACCATATTTAACACGTGCCACATAGATACAACATACACAGGTGTATTTGATAGCAAGACGATAAGCGTACCATGTGTATATTGAGCGGGGGGCGTTATCTATTGATACAATAATGATTTTATAAGCTGCTATAGTGATAAATGGCGTCGTATTGTCGTTTATTGTTTATTGCATACCGTCTAATGGCCGAGTTAGCTGATGTTTACTGTCTGTTTTGGTTTCTATGTGATACTAACAATTGAGTAAACACATAGAATATCTATGTATCAGTTCTAGTCACAGATCAATGTGTGTGTCTCTTGTGTGTATCAAGTAGTAATTACGCGGTTTATATATGCATATTTTACCATACAGATATATAAATGTATAAAATACATTTTATATATGTTTGGCTCGATTGGTAGCGCGATTGATCGCCGAGCAACGCACGCATAGTCTAAAGGCTGTTTCATCTTTCACGTGGCCTCATTATGTTTGGAGGTCACTCGGTACATTTAGCCTAACCGCGCAGACAAATGTAGCCACGGAACGGGAATGTTTACTTCCTGTCGTGGACACAAACATCGCTATCAAATATCAATAGACTGGCCACCAGAAAACAACCTAAAAATTCCACTCACCCGCCCATCCACAGCTTCCATACTGCAGTATCTCAAAACATATACACTCATACGCAAACACGTACCTGTGTACGTAAAAGAACAAAATCTGAAATATGATTTATGACTTTCTGACAGGCCACTGTGTCGTGGTTTATAGATTATGGTAGGAAAGGAAACACTGGACACAATGTGTCACCCCATCTGGACACAATGTGTCACCCGAACTGGACACAACAATGTTAGGCTTTATCTACGTCTGACATATACGTTTGCTATATAATCGCCCACTCCCCCCCTATCTCTCTCTCTCTCTCTCTCTATATATATATATATATATATATATATATGTTACAGTTTATCAGTTTATCAACTAATATGTAAAATACCTGAAATTTTCAGCTATTTTGTATTAAATCTCAGTTAGCAATAGACGTATTACCTGAATATTTCAGGTAATATACATATTACCTGATTATACAGATTAACTGTAACATATAAATAGTACCTATGTAGGTGTAAATATTATGTGTGTGTGTCAAGAAAACGTGCTAAAAGATCAACAACACCTACAGTGAAATGGGCACACTTTCCAAAAGCCAGCGCGCGCATACACACACACACGCTGCTACGGATTATACACAAACACAAGTGATCGCACGAACGACTTACGCGTCGCATATCCCACCCCCTTCCCCGGGCGTAATCTTACTGGACGGCGGCACACCGTTGCCATGGTGACAAATAGTTTCCGGAAATAACTCACGAGCCCTAAAAAAACCTTCGATTAAAAACCACAAAACAACTTGCTCCATCTTTCGACCTGATTTATAATTCACGGGCTAAATTAATCACCTGCTGGCTCCAGGGGGCGCCTTCAGCGTCGCCGCCATTTTTATAATCAACTAAAAAGCGGCCGGGCATAAAAATATGAAATATTAAAGGTTTAATCCACTTAGTGCGGGGAAAGCCATTCGGAAGACGGGTCGTGGGGGTCACCGAGTGCATCGGCTATTGGTTTAAATTTTAACTGCTCGATTAAAGCAACTCGTAAATGGAGCATCCCGTAACACGGAACAGCCGGGCCAATTCAGGATATCAGATGATCTGGTTCGAGTATTTCAATGAAATTTCAATACGATGAGTGGATTATGGTAGTACGAGTTGTTCAGTCGATATTGTTGCTTGTTTTGTTTCGCTGACATCTAGGTATCGGGCCAGTCATCGGCCAGATTCTGTCGATGTTTTGATGTTTATTTCCTGTTTAAGCCGCCATATAACTTATTTATTCAGCTGCCGCGGCTCTGAGGAGTCTAGCAAAAAAATAAAACAACCCTCAGTTTGATTGAGTGATAGTATTTTTTCGAAACTTCGGCGCCAACCTCATATGGGACGTATAGCTCGAGGGGCTATTGGATGAGGAAATGAGATCGTAGAAGCGACGTCTTTTTTCCACTCATGAATGAAACATTCCACAAACGCGGCGAAACACCGCCATTCGATCCCACAACGCAAGTTTACAAAGCTACCGAGCAACGTACTGTATTCCGAAGTTTATTGCATGCACACGTTAGAATAAGAGAGAGTTATTGGTCACACGGAACTGTCTCCTAATGTGGGAAATGGAAGTAGGTTACTGAAGTCTTCTAAGCCGCCATCTGGAATAATAGGAGCAGTTCTGAATTCTGATGCGAACAAAGAAGCACTGTTTACATTTTTGGTGGCTAATATATGGGCGTTGATTGGCGGCTTATGGAAATGTAAACAGAGACAGACGACAAGTAATATATGATTGATATTATTAATTTATTTAAATGTATTTTCTTATCGCCGCAATACACGCCAGATGTAATCTGTAAAAAGCCACCCTAGAACAATAACTACATACGTATACGGCAAAACTCGACAACAGCAATACATGAATGAAAACGCATATCGCCAACGACACGCTCGTCCAGCTTCTAGGGGCGCCTCCGTGGTCTAGCGGTAGCGTGTTGGACCACAGATCACTACCACCCGTGTTCGAATCTCGGCGTGGGCACATCTGAAGATTGTTTCGTCTTTGACTTCGCTTCATTACCTTTGGAGGTCGCTCGGCCCGTTTAGCCTACCTTGTGCAGAAAAGTGGCCGTAAAACATCGATCATCATCATCATCATCGTCGTCCAGCTTCTACAGTCAAACCTGGCCATTCCGCCAATCGTGTTTAACGGACACCTCACTTATCCGTCTGCCGTGGAACGTTTTCGGCTGATTTGCATAATGCGTCCACAACTCACTGTCCCCATTAAATAGGATGGCTGCTGGCTAATTAAGTGAGCGTTATAGGCTTACGGTATAAATGTCTCGGCGGTAGTAATTCACAATAACGAGGGCGGCAGCCTCAGTAATTAATGGCGACATCAAGCCAATTACTGGGATGGAGAAAACTCGGACTGTCGAGAATTTATTTTAACTTTATAGTAGATTAACAAACGAAAAAAGGTAAATAAGAAAGTATTTTTTCAAGTTTCGAACCAGAATCTCTCCCTCTCTCCTCCTCTCCTACTCTCCCCCTCTATCTCTTTCCCCATTCCCCTCTCCACCTCCTCTCTCCGTTTATACCCGTCCCTTGTTACTGACAGTAATCCACCCCTCTCATCCTAATATCTTCATGTCTGTTTGTGTAATGGAGGCATTACGTCCGCTGATTTTCGTTATACGCCATCTACCCACAAAGGATCAGGTGAATTATTTATACAGGCCTTCCGGATCAGGATTAAAAAGAAGCCGCTTTATTTTCATTTCTGATCATTTCGTCGCATCCCGTTGCCTGGATACACGCCAGAGGGCGCGCCTACGATGCCGACGGGGGAACAAGAGATCAGAGGCGGACATCCGGGCGACGGCTCGGCTATTTACCTCCAATAATGAGACGTCCAGTTATCGCCGCATCAAAGGCGGCGGCGGGCCAGCGTCGGCCCAACGTCGGCGGTGATGCATTGTCTAAACCATCATTAAATATATTCCGCGGCCCGGAGTAGGTTGATGTATGGCTTTCTCGGGGCGGCCGGTCATCGCATCCGTCGGCCGACGGGCGGGCCGCTCCTAAGACGACCATCCGTAATGGCCTTCCCATCCGGGCTGTTCAATAATTCATTCATCATAAGTCCAATATCATGCAATCACCAGGGGGCGACATGATGCGATACCGTTCGGCAATTAACGACGCCCCGATCCCGTGCCCGTTTAATGACAGTTGTAATGGCGGCATTAATTGGACGATCATGGCCGATTTGTTCCGGAAACGCAGTTCTTTAATTTCGACCGGAGAACGCTATTAATGGCGGACCGGGATAAAGTCTCCGGATGTGATCGTCTTCGGAATAATTGCCGATGTAATTAACTTGATCAAGCTTCCGTAAGACCGCGAGTGTACCGAATGACCGGCCGTAAAGGAATGGCACAAAATGAAGCCACGTTAAAACGGCGTTATTGAGGTCCCCGAAACAAAAATGGAAGAGAGAAGAAGAGATGTGGCGTGAAAATACTGAACGTGTTGTGATCTCGAGAAACGGCTCACTCGATAGCACCGATAATGGCACAAAGGAGAGGTATTTAATGGGAAATGCTTTCCGAACGCGACCGCCTTACGAGTAATGCGACAACGCGGTCGAGGTTTCAATTGTCCCGCACGCGGAATGTCGAGACGTCATCACGACTGCACGTAGGCAGTGTGCGAAAAACTGCCTGCAGTCGGATGATCGAAGTTCGACAAAGAGCCAAAGGAGAGCAGCTGTTGCGTGCCAGTACTTCATAGGTCGGGTCGTCTAGGAATACGATTAATATTACGTCTGCCGTCGATATACGACATCTTTTTAGATTGTCAACAACAGATGCCTCGGGGCCGAGCTCCAGCCGAGAGTGGGCGCTGTTCGTAGAGCGGCGAGCGGCGAAATGTCACGCCTAATATGGCCGGCTGTTAGCTACCGTCGGAGAGAACCATCTTATCAGCGGAGTACACGTCACTGAGGGACATCCGAACAGGATCCTGCGACTGACGACTCGGAGAAGTCCTTTGTCCTCGCGTTTCCGGCTCGCCGTCGTTTTGAGCAGTTCGCGCTCGACCCGTTTACGTCGACGAGTTCGTTTATCCGACCGACGGGCAGAGGGAGAGACATTAGCGCGAAAATTGCTCATCGGCTGTCCTCCACAGAACGTCAACGAGAGATCAAAGTGTAGCCCAAACGGTCGACGTCAATTTGGCCGGGATCCGTCGACAATCGGCTCGATGATGGCCCGACGGAGGCGGTCGTCGACTGATTGGCACGTTATGGGCGAGGAACACTCTCGGGCCGTCGATGGCTGTTGAATGACTTGAAAGGTTTAATTGGATCACATCCATTAGCGAGCCACGAAACCGGTGTTTAGGCAAATGGACTTGGGCGAGGTGTCCGAGCATCGAGCTCGGTTGGTCATAGCCCCCCCCCCGACCCGGGGGTCGCGGTGGGGTTGGACGGGGTTTGGGAAAACACGTCCATTGGACATACCGGAGTCAGATGGCGAAGGTCGACTGTTGGAGATGACCAAAGAAGGCTGATGCAAAGAAGATGCTGGCCAAAGGAAGATAAACAAAGATGTCAGTCATACCCAGAGAGGGTGGGGGTGGGGGCAGTGATGTAGGTGGGAAAATACGTTAACCGAGGCGATGGTGAGAGGATCATAAGGAGATCGGACTGATCAAAGATGTGCTACTGACAGATGGAATGGTGTAAGATGACCAAAAGATGACTGCTATAGTACAATATTCAAAGAAAGGATGATCAAAGGAAGATAACTGAAGGACAACAAATCTTACAGACAACATTCATGTTACGGCTAATTTACAAAGAAAATGTCATCCATCATATTGCCCAAATACATTATTAACTTTCGGTTTCAGACGGTTAAGATATTATTCTATGTTTTATATACGAGTTTTGGTAATTAGTTGGATATTAACTTATTTTTTCAAGCCATGAAAAACATGTACGTCCTGAGACACACTCTTAACCACACGCACGAACATACACACACACGTGCGCACAGGGTGAGAGAGAGAGAGATAGCGAGAGCGAGCGAGAGAAGTATATATATATATATATATATATATATATATATATATATATATATATAGTGAAGAGAGAGAAGTAGAGATAGTGAGAGAGAGAGAGGGAGGAGGGGATTTGTATGACCACTTTTTGGCATATATGGTAGGCTAAATTGACAGAGCAACAATCAAAGGTAATGAGACGAAATGAAAGATGAAACACCCCTCAAACATAGCTCAGTTGGCATTTGGTGCTGGGTGATTAGGTGTTAGGCCATGGCAACTACCCAGACACAAATACTTATGTCTGTCTGTCTGTCTGTCTGTCTGTCTGTATGTATGTATGTATGTATGTATGTATGTATGTATGTATGAGTGTATGTATGTATGTATGTATGTATGTATGTATGAGAGTATGTATATATGTATGTATGTATGTATGTATGAGTGTATGTATGTATGTATGTAAGTATGTATGTACCAATAATCACAGGTAAAACAGACTATTCGTTTCTATCATCAATACATTAACATTAGCTTCTCTTACCTGTTTAGAACTATTGACATCAGTATAAATCATATATTTGTCATTGTTCTCCTAATTGTCCTATTACCAGAGGAGTCATCCCCGCCCCTCCCCCCCCCCCGGAGTTCACCGCGTTTTGCTGAGGCAGCAAAACTGGCCAAATATAAAAACATCCGGTTTAATGGTCGCTCTGCAGATGGTTCTCATCTCGCCGAATGAGGATGGAAGACTCGGAGAGGAAAACCGTTTGTTCGGGATCCGGAATGAAATAATCCTCAAGGGATGTCTCCGGCGTATAAACAATCTATAACAATAGTCTAGAGGATGGGGAAGATGGGGGTGTTGTGGAGTCAGGTGGGTGGGGTGTTGTGGGGGTGGGGATAGGGTAGTCTGCGGAGCCGTGTTGTGGGGTGAGGTGTTGTGGGAGGAATTCTGGTCTAAATAAATAAATAAATTAATTCACGCGTTATAATAATGTGTACGGGACGTGTGCGGGATAATGTGTATGTGCTATTTTATAACATTGGTTCCTCACCGTGTAATTGCCTAATCTTGTTTTTCAACCAATTATAATGAGATATGGTTTATTATTGTATTTCCTTCAAAACTTTGTTCAATGTAACACATCGACAAGTCACCGGAAGTAGTATCATATCAGACTGACAGTTATTATATGACCACAATAACCTAGTTCGTCTAACAGGCTGCTCATTTATGACTGAGCCAAACCTCCACCCCTCTCTCTCTTCTCTCTCTCTCTCTCTCTCTCTCTCTATGTGGAGGTATGGAACATTTTATTTTTAGATTAATGTATGTATAGATTTATGGAGGTAGGTTTCGAAGGATGTTTAGATATGTTGATGCTCTGTGCCTGTTGCCTCTTACTACGTACCCTAAAACGCACATTGCCCGTGCCAGACATCTTATCTATTTCCATCCAGATTCCTTATTACACCAATGTAAGAAAGTTATGTCGTTATTACAACATGTTTGAGTTTATTAGCCTTGTTATGTATAATGTAGAATCTATATTGTTGTCCTCTTATGTGGTCTGGCGAAACGACCTATTAATTCATACAATGCTGCTTGATGGATTTATACTCCTGGAGTCGTTTGTTACTCCGGCAGGCATCTCCATGGGTATTAAGCTGCGGACAGAGTTTTTTCCCATATTATGAGTAATTAGATTACACTGATATAGGAAATTTGTTAAATGTATAGCTATTATAATCCCGACGTGTCATTCGCAGTATCGGAGATCTGCCTGAAATCCGCTGTTCTCGACCATGGGTCAAATAGATCAAGTGGATAGGCGCTTTAATTTAGATCCCACCACACCTAACTGCATATACTTAGGGACGCTAAATTAAGCGTGAATGAACGTTCCCTTAGTGATGAACGGAAACGTATGAGGGTTAGCTGTTAGGTTCGAGTAAATCATAGTATTTACTCAGGTTTGAGACGATATTTCGTTCTAGTCCAGTAATAATCCATTGTGCGGTATTGCTACTTTGTTTTTATTTTAGTTAAATCGCTTCAGTGAGTCCATACTGAGTTAGTGTACATTCTCTTTGTTATGAACAAACTGTAATGTTTGTTAACACGCTGAGGCTATATATAGGGCTTGAATTTTCACTTAGGTTAGAGAAGAACTTTGACGCCAGACCAGTCGAACGTGTATTGATACATGGTTCATATAGGTAGGATTTATTCAGTTATTCGAACCCAGAATAAAGCTGAGGTCAGCATCTGAGGTGTCGAAAAGCTTTATATACAGGTTTAAATTACTGTTGAATGTAAACTGTGGTGTCAAAATAGTTTATGATATGTATGTAGCAAGTCACCATTGAACCACACGCGCGTGTTGTTTGTTGCGAGCTGTGGTATCAAATGGTATGTTTTTTACGTGCTTCCGCTTTTGTACGTAGCCTGCATGTAGCCGCGCTTTCCTGTGGGCGTGACATATTTGTCGCGTACGAAAAGCGAATTATCTGGTTCCCACAGGCTGATGAGTAGACCAGACACATGCTTAGGTATACACACACATTTATCAATATGTGGAGGTATGGAACATTTAATTTTTAGATTAATGTATGTATAGTTGTATTTAGATTTATGGAGGTAGGTTTGGAAGGATGTTTAGATATGTTGATGCTCTGTGCCTGTTGCCTCTTACTGTGTACCCTGAGAGAGAGAGAGAGGGAGAGAGGGAGGGAGAGAGGGAGGGAGAGAGGGAGGGAGAGGGAGAGGGAGAGGGAGAGAGGGAGAGGGAGAGAGGGAGGGAGAGAGGGAGGGAGAGAGGGAGAGAGGGAGAGGGAGAGAGGGAGGAGAGGGGAGAGGAGGGAAGGGGAGAGGACAGGTTCAGAGAGGTAGGATTATTCAGACGAAGGGGAGAGGGAGGGGGAGAGAGAGGGAGAGGGAGAGGGGAGAGAGCGAAGAATTATAATAATACATATTTTAGGTAAATGTTCTATCTAATATTAGGAAGAAACAACGCCATAATCCTAAGCTTGATCTATCTCAGTCTCATACATACTGATTATTGATAATGGCTTACGTTATGCGTTAAATACAAGTTGTGGATGTATATATATATGTATATATATATATATATAATGTTGCATTATATTATTATCACCATCATCATCATTTCATTGACATTTAAGCTGTATTTGTTAACGTTGTTGTTGTTGTTGCTGTAGTTAACGCTGTTGCTATGGTGGTCACTGTCACCATCACTAGCACCACCATCATCATTATCATCATCAGTACCACCACCATACTCATCATTTTTATAATCACCAGCAGCATCATCATCTTCATAATTGCTACAACGCCACCTACTGTAGTTACTAGCACGAGTACCCGGATGTAGCGTTCGGGAAGGTCTCATATTTCCAGTTGGCTCAGTATGACGTCACTACCGGAGGAAGGTGCGGTTATAACACGCTTCTCTGGGATATCCGCCATTGCGACCGCTCTTAAACTGCCATAAACTGCCATAAATTGGCAGAAACCCGATCAGTAGAGAGGTCTGATACTTTTTTTTATCTCCACCACGACTAGTTACGACAGGTAGATCCGTGATTAGCAACACTCTTTTGACACTCCGGCCACACTCCAGCCACACTCCAGCCACACCCCGGGTACACTCTGACCACACTCCCGAGCCATTGTTGTCCAATGGCCATTCTAAGCTGTAAGTTATCTGTACCGAACAGGTTATGGTTATGGCACGTACTTGACTCCGTTTACATGTTTATTTAACGGATGCCCATAACGGACATGTAAAGATATCGTTTAACTGACGTTCCTACTGTCATAACTCAACTGCTAATATAACGTGCTGGCTTGTGATTTGGCTTTGTAAATACACATGCACGCGCGCGAGCGCACAAGCACGCACACACACACACGCCGCGCATACACACACACACACACACACACACACACACACACACACACATATATATATTACATGTATGTGCACATCGACGTCTATCGGTGTCATATGTCCGCTGATGTATACACACATAAAACTTAAATGCATAAAAAATGTAACACAAATCTATGGTAGCTTGTAAAAACAATCTGGCTCACTTTGCCATATGTTACCAGTAACAAATACAGAAATCAATGGATGTAAACTGTTTAAAGCCAACCACAAAACACATATTTATCTCGGAGATAACCGTAGCCCGACATCACATGATAAGCTCTCAACAGATAAATAATACATTCATCTCCCTAGTTTTATGCTCATCTACCGACAACTAACATCGCCATACCGTATTAGACTGGTAATCTTACACCATTCGGAGCGAGCGCCGGCCAATAACAGCACCGGTATAGGCGACATTACGTTAACGATGTCCCGTCGAGTGTTTCCAAAAAAGCCGGACTACGGAAGCCCAGGAGTAACATTAGAGTTTCTCTGGGAGCATTCGACAAGATCGTTTTACGATGTGTCTTCGTAATGGGAGGACGTCCTTTGTGACGAGCGTCAGTTAGAAGGCTTAGTGTGTGGGGTCGTCAGCTGCCATCTCTGACATGAAGGCAGCCCGTGGAGAATAGTGCCGAATTTGAGGTAAAATAGGATTGCGTCCTCCTCCGCCCCTTTCACTGAGCCGAGTCGTAAAGGGAGAGCGGCCGAAATGGGGAATTTTTTCCAAGGTTTTGATGCTTGAGCGTTGTAGGGAGACGGTTAGGCATTATAGAAATATTAGCCGATGCGACGAATAAAAGGCTATCCCGTGACCTGACTGGTGGCATAAATAATGCCTATTGGGTCATTTTTCGGAAGGTAATAATAATATGTTTGATAAGGATATGCTATTGGGATGATTTAAACCAACTCGTATAGATACAACCTGCTTAGTTGTTAAACGCTCTCCGTTTTAAAGCGAGGGTCCTCTCCACGGCCTAAGTGGTAGAGCGGTTGGTCACAGAAATTTAGCATCCGGATTCAAATCCGGTCCAACTATATGTCTGAGGGGTGTTTCATCTGTCACTTCATCATTACCTTTGGAGATCGCTCGGTCCATTCAGTTTACCATGTGCCGAAAAGTGGCCGTAAGAGATCATCAACATTTGAAAGGAAGAATACACTTACTATCACTGACCATGTCGTAATATATCATCTCCTATATATTTCACTTAACATTATTTCTATGTTTATGGTATATTTAGTGTCTTATCCTTTCTATAGAAACATTAAACATTACTCCATGATCTCTTCACATATGGCTGTTATCACTTAAAATGGTCGCTGTTTATGCATGAATCAATGATTAATTGTTCTGTTTAGCCCAGCAGGACGGGGCTGGCTGGCTTGTGATATGTTACCGAGGTGCTAGATGAAGTTTCATTAATCGATATTATTAACATCCCACAAACACAGGCAACGCCTGGATTCGATCCCACAACCTAGAGGTATGCGGGGCAGTGCGCCATAAGTTGTACCGAGGGAACGCCAGTATTTTCGTTACGACTGCCTTCGAACGTAGGCAGTAAGGCGGCAGTATTTATAATCGTATAACAACATCTATGACGTCATAGAAAGGAAACATTCTCAAACCAGCTGACAGTTATAAATATTATTAAATGTGCTCAGAATCTAGGTGTGTGTGTGTGTGTGGGTTGTGTGCACTAATTATAGCAAAATTATACGAATCTGAAATGCTTAAATCATTCATTTGATATAAGATTGCTTGAGATTTGTGCTACGGCCCAATGGAAGTTTGATTTTTTTAATTCGCCGTTTGGTGTCGCTGCACACCAAGCCAAATGTAAATATTTACGCTCGAAGAGCGCACTCGCCGCAATACATTCACCATAAATAATTCAGCTCACAGGGCAGCATATCGTTCACCAACTTGATGTAGTAACACGGGTCATGTGAGCTACCATATCGGTTTCTGGATCTGAAAGACCTGGCGGACAAGGACATCCGGGCCTCAGTACACTTATCCCGGTGCTCGTCAGCTGTATTGATCTTCCTGTTAAGTGTCCGGATCCGCTTAAGTAAAACATACAATCCATCTAATGCATTCTCCATAACTTTTTTCGGCATCTGGAATCCAATCCAGAACTGCATCTGGTCCAACAAAGGATCGTTGTGAGATGGATTTTATGGAAGGCCACTTTTGCCAATATGATCCGACGTGACCTGAACGAGCGTAATTGGGTCAAACGGTCACGTGATGTTTGAACTGTCTCATCACAGTGGAGGATGATGAAGCGTTCCGGATACGAGACACAATCCATTTCGGAACATGCCCGCAACAGAGGCATACACGCGAATTACGTCCCCCCTTTCCGTGTTATTCTGAAGCTAAATATTTACTATCTGCGTTGTGAAGATGGATCAAATAGTATTATCAGCCCCTTACATCCACCCCACCGCCAATCGCCTCATTCAATCAGGAGCAGTTTATGTTATGTGTCCGAAGGGGGGGGGGAGGTGCCAGTTGTGATGTTGATGACATAAAGATGGATAATACTTGCTCAATCCGAACCAAGCGTTCCCGAATGAGGGCTGTATTCCTCATGATATACACCCCAATCCTCAACCAACCTTCAGATCCGCTCCACACCTAAACGTATGCCCCCCCCATTGGCATTGATGATATTTTTCTTCCCAATGAGACTATATTGTCGTCTATGTGTGTACATTGATAATTGTGACTTCATATGGTATCTGAAATTTGTGTGGATGCTGATAAGTCCATGTTTGCTCGGCTATTGTATCAAGGAGTCGCTGAACAACAGAAATATGTCTCATCCAGTTGAATGGTTTAATTGTGTCAGCACCATTAGACAGATATAAGGTCGAGGGAGTGCAGCATTAATATTCCATATTAATTATCGGAAAATTGCTGATCCAGGAGAGAGAGCTGACTCTGGCTGAATGGTGAGGGTTAGTGAATTTTCTCGGCTAGTGGACATCTCGGCCCGGTCTCTCCACCTCCTCTCTCTCTCTCTCTCTCTCTCTCTCTCTCTCTCTCTCTCTCTCACACACACACACACACACACACACACACACACACACACACACACACTTACAGTTAACCAGTGTAATCAAGTAATATGTATATTACCTGAAATATTCAGGTAATACGTCTATTGCTAACTGAAATTTAATACAAATTACTGAAATTTAATATACATATTACCTGATATATTTAACGTAATATATATATATATAATATATATAAATATATATATATATATATATATATATATATATATATATATATATATATATATATATATTCTCCTCTATCAACAAAACACGTACTTTCCAGGTGTTAATGTTTCATAGTTATATCTAGATATGTAGCTATAATTAATAAACACAGAACTCTGTTTGATCATCCTTGTTGACATTCTAATCGTCTACAGTATACAGGATCTATTTAAACCAATCTATCATTGTACTATCTGATGTGTTCTCTGATGAAGGTCTATTCCCGTCAGTCTACGATGTGATGCTTGTTTATTGTTGATTACTCTAAGAGCTGAGTCCTCCTATGGTTCCTCAGCTCCCACAGGAGTATAAGTAGGCAACGATATATTATAATAAACTATATTATCATAACTATGCCATTTTACACGAGGGCATAGCAATATATATATATATATATATATATATATATATATATATATATATATATATACACACACACATATATATATATATATATATATATATATATATATATATATATATATATACACATATATATATATATATATATATATATATATATATATATATATAAAGTATAAAAATATATATATATAAAATGAGAGAGAGAGAAGAGAGAGAGAGAGAGAGAGAGGTCGCTCAATATTCTATCGGTATCTAATAGATTCGAAGATATCAAATCCAATTGAGAACCTGACACTCTACTAGCTGAACTAAACCTCCGTGATGTAGGCACATGGAAATAATATGACCAAGAAGGAATTTTGCACTTAGTCAGCCTAAATAGATAATACGGTTACGAGACTGGCTTGGACATTACTGCTACTGGGAGCGGGGAAGGGGAGAGGGAGGGGTGAGGGATTTTATGTAGGATTATATCTAAAGAAGTGGCAGAAAGAGACGAGGACCGTCTACGAGCTTAGTAAACATTGGCGGGTCAAGAAGATGGGAGCCGAGTAAACATACGTATGAAATAAATGGTCAGACACATGTAAACGTAAGTCGGCTAAAGAGAATGGAAGCTACTGGCTAAGAGAACATATTTGAGTGAAGGAAGAATAGATGCTATACCTGGGTAGAGAGATACATGGAAACATATTGATCGATTCACTCACATTAGGTCGATCGAAATAAGGTCAGGTTATTGGCTTAACAAATATATATTAGTCGAGGAAGAAGAGCCATTTGTATCTCTGTTCATCCTCGATGCATATGACGCCTGAGACGTTTAGCCGATCGGGGTGTGTTCTATGGGAAAATGAGATGATCAGACAAAAGCCTTTTATTTGGTGGATGAAACATCCCACATATTTCACAGGGTCAATGTGGATTCGATCCCACGACCTAGAGGTCAGTGACGCCTTGCGTTAGCAGCTGTGGCAAGAAAACACCTTATATGGAATTTGACAACGTCGCCTACAGACTTAATAAATATAAATTTGAAACAAAAGGGAGCGGGTCGGTGGACACCGGTTTAGTGCACATTCTCGGAAAGGTGATGAAATGAAGCTACTGGCCGAGTAAACAAAGGCTGAAAAGGCAACAGAAGTCTACTAGTAGAGTAAACATTCGTTAACCATGGCAACAGGAAACCACTTGCTCTTTAAACAAACTGGGAATGAGGCGACAGGGGGAGCTTATCGCCTAGTAAACATCCATTAAAAAGCCACCAAAAAGCTATTGGTTCGGTAAACATACACCGAGACAGGATGGTAAAAGCCGCTGCATTCTGTAAACATAATGAACCGGACAAAGAGTCCTCTAGCTATATATCTTATCAGAGAGCGGTGTTCCTTGTTGATCCGGCTTTTAATATTAGGCTAACAATTACATCCCATCGGACTTTGACAGTGTCTGGATACTTTACCGATCCACCCTTTCAAAGTTTGGGCGGTGTGTCTCTTTGGCTGGAGACCCCTGATATCGGGTTTTTAACCACCGACCACAGCTATGCCAGAAGGGTATTTCATCTTTCGCTTCAGCTCGTTACCTTCGATGATTGATTGGTCCATTTGGTGTGTCATGTACGCAACAAACGGCCGTTAAATAAAATCGACGACCACGACGACGTCAACAACAACAACAACAACAAGTTGATCTTTGGACAAAAACACCAGCTCCTGATCGAGCAACACACACACACGCACACGCACACGCACACACGCACAGCACGCACGCACGCACGCACGCACGCAGGCAGCACGCACGAGAGAGAGAGAGAGAGTACATCTTTGTTGTGAAATATTGTAAACGAAGATGCTCAAACGACATCCATCTCGTTGCTCGGCGACACCTGCGTTTTACCTGGACAAGCGGGTAGGTGTGGAGTGATGGCGGTGGTGTTGGTGTTGTTTGGGGGGGGGGGGGAGAGAATGTGAGTAACTGAAAGATGGCGCTTAGATCTCACCGTATCCGGCCCTATCGCGTTGTTAGGGCGCCCACGTGTTGCTCGGGCCAATATCCCCGGTTCTATAAATATGTCACGTGATTAACGGCACCGAGGAGGGAAGTAGTGGTGTTTGTCCAGACCGTCGCTGGTAGCTCTCACCATTCTGTCATCTCTACTTTACATCAGCTAACAGGTTTTCGTTCCATGTCGTGACGTCATCCCTTCGGCCGAACAAAAATGGCGGGACCGCAATAAAACGAGGCGAAGAGTAGACGAGAACTTGTTCGACGCTTCTGGGAATGAAGCCGGCCGCAGACCAGCCGTAAATTTCGCATTAATATTCACGATTAATCGCGGGAAATAACCGGATCTCGCAAATGGCTTCGAAGCGAAAAGGACAATGATTGCGGCTTTCCCCCGCTGGGGGGCGCCGTCCTCATTGCTCCGGCGTGGACTCTTTTCGAAGGCGTCGTGCGAAAAATGGGGAGATACTGGAAAACGAGACTCGAAAGCGGAAACAAAAAGCAAGTGATTAATTAATAAGCAAAACCTGGGGCCCCGTCGTGACTGATCATAATTTATATTAACGAAGATCTGGTAGGCTTTGGCTATGTTCCGCTGTCAACGTGTGCGAATTACAGCCGTCCAGCTGTGATTCCGCAGTCGTGAGGACCAGCTGACACTTACCTACCGTCTGGCTTGTACCTCGTACGATGACAGCTGAGTTGGTGGCAAAAAGACCGGAAATGACGAACAGCAAATTGGAAACCGATCTCAGAGCTTTTACCGACTCGTATATATGACGTATTTCAGGGATTATGACGTAAGCGATGCTTTAAGCCGCCTGGTAGCCGTATTGCTATCACATGTCTCAACGTGTGAGATGCTCTGTTTGCGTGCGTACGCGTGCACACGCATACACACACACACACTCACACGCACTAAGTCACTGATGAGTTAGTTCCCATCTCAGAATTTGTGATTCCGTGCCAGTGCCTTTCACACTGACTGCGCATTTATCACATTCGAAAAGTGAATTATCTATCGCCCACAGACTGAGGAGTCGACCAGACGTAGGGCTCATTTATGACTATATATATATAATATATATATATATATATATATATATATGTATCTGTGTGTGTGTGTGTGTGTGTGTGTGTGTGTGTGTGTGTGTGTGTGTGTGTGTGTGTGTGTGTGTGTGTGTGATATACACACACGCGCATACAAACATATATCCACACACACATACATACACGCTCACAAACAAACACGCATATATCTCTCGTAAGCGAACATTGATTTACGTCGGTGCCACCGAGCTGGTAGTGTCAGGATATGATGAATGCCCGACGATCTGGATCAGATGGTTAGACTGAGCGCCGTCTATGGCCACATCCGGCGCGGCGATCGGCGAGCGGCAATCTGCCGGAGATGGAAATAACGCGGCCATTATGTGACCGCTTAGACCGGCCCGATAGCGCATTACCGCATTCCTTCTGGAGCGGGCCACGGTCGGCCAATAAGCGGGCGGCAAGGCGGCACGAGATGAATGGCCCCCTCCCCTCCCCCCGATCACTTCAATGGTATAATTGTATCGGATCCATTAGTAAGCCATAAAGGCCGCCTGTTTAATCAAGACTCAATGGCCATATACATTATTTGATATGAATAATGCCATAAACATCCGGGCGCTCTCTCGGCTTATCGGCTCGCAAAGAAGTGGCACGTCCTCGATAAGGAAGCAACGTCGGCGGCATGAAGGCTGCTCGTCCAATGATCGCCATAATACGGCCTCCCGTTAAGGCCATCTGTGTATCAGATGGAGAACCGGCCTTCTCCTGGTCGTACGGAAAGGGACGCTTCTTTGGGTTGAGGCGCGCGCCTCTTATCGCGGTGCGAAGCTCTTTCTGGATCACGTACCACTGGATGGCGTATCTCCGGAAATGGGCACGTTCGGGAGCGTTTCATCCAAAGAAACGTGTGCCCGGTTTATATCGGCCCCACCAACAACCCCCCCCCCCCAACCACCAAGCCCGCTATTAAGTTCAGTACGTCTCATCTAAGAGGAAGGTTCGCTCCACTTGGCTGAGGAAGTCATCCACGAATGGTAAATTACTTAAACGTTCTGGGCCAACAATCAATTATTTCTCCGTCGCAGCAAGTGATTATTGGGTCGATTGAAAAGTGCTAAATGGTGCATTATTTCGTACTCACGAATGAAGACGGGTGAGAGGGGGTGGTTTATTGCGAGGGGTGGGGTTGGGGGTGGGGGTGGAGCACGAGGGAGGTATGCCGGATCAGGCGACGCGTCGATGGAATTGTTTTCGCAAGAAACGTTCGGGTGTTCGACTGGAGTGGGAGAGCGAGTGGCTTTTAGGGCGAAGTGCCGCTCGGTTCTCATTGTCTAAGCGCGAACAATATAGGAAGGTTTCTGGTCGGGTGTTGGGCACACATTATTGTGGTCGTAAAGCGTGTATGATGCATGAGCTCACCTGTCAGAGTTCGGTAAGTAGGCCCGGACAAGAGCTTATCTTCACGTAATATTACCTGTAATATACGACGGGGAGTTGACGGGGGGTTGAGCGGGGCATGGTGGGGGGGGGGAGGCATATCATGGCTGGCCTCGATGAGAAAGGGTCACTCACCAGAAATATAATATCAATCAATAGTAATACAGTTTGTTGGTTATTGAGGTTTTTTCCTTTATCTACGTTTGTGGCATAACCCTTATCAATTGTCGGCCATAACATGTATAGAAGTGGGCAGATGAAATAATAAGATGAAGTAATCAGGCCGAAGCCATTTAGTGATGGATGAAATAACCCACAGATTCAGGTAAAACCGGAATCCTACATTTTGGAGGTTCGCAGTGAAATGTACAGTCGACCGCTCTACAGAACCGCCACCTAACGTCTATATAAACATAAATATACGTCAGTATGACTCGTCCGGTTGGCGTCATCGCTCATGGCCAATCAAACCCTCCTCTGTTAATGACGTATTAATGACGTTACTCCACTGTAACGTCGGAAGCCCGTTTAACAGTGATTTATAGAGGTACATCAGCGTCCATGACGTACTGATAGTAAGGTGAACGTTTTGGGCAAACAACTTATTTACTTTCTTTTAGTAACAGGCGACATTGATAAATATGAGGAAACTGTACTCTAAATAACATGACGACACTTATGATAAAATTAAATGTAAACATATTTGAGTAAAGATGATTATATTCTTCTGCGGCAGAATGTGATTAAGGCACGAGTCATTTTGGTCGCTGTACCAGATACCATGACCATTAAAGATTTGCTTCGTTTTCGCCGAAGTGTTTGGACGTCAATTTGGACAAAACCTCAACTCAAACAGCGCCTAGCACGTGATAAATACGTCATATTGATAACCATGGGAAAGGAGGGGGGGGGGCTACCTAGCTCCCCGGGGACGAGCCGAGGCCGCAATGACGGACTACATCAAACAGAGAGAAAACAATCGTTCGCGCAAATATTTAGCAGATGGCTTCCGTGGCCTGTCTACTAAAGTGCTCCGGAATTGGATCTACTATTAATGATTTATGTCGACGTCATATCCGGTCTACAGTGTCAGGGATGGTCCAGGTCCCATTAAGATGGAGCCGTTTTAACAAAGCGGCCATTTTGTATTTCTCTGACCCCGATTGGTAGCACCCATTATGGATCTCTCTCTCTCTCTCCCTCCCTTCTCCGTCTCTCTCTCTTTCTCGTTTGTTAGGGAGCAGATGATGTGACACATTTATGGAATTAATTGCCTTTGTTATTGGTGTGTGTATATGTCTCTCTCTCTCTCTCTCTCTCTCTCTCTCTCTCTCTCTCTCTCTCCTCCCTCTACACACACACACACACACACACACACACACACATATATATATATATATATATATATATATACACATATACATATATATATATATATATATATATATACACACACATATATATATATATATATGTGTGTGTGTGTGCGTGTGTGTGTGCGTGTGTGTAGAATGAGGTGACAGGGTGGTACTGTTGTTGTGGAAGGAAGTCTTTTTCCGAAGCAGAGTTTCAAGAACAATTTCATTGACGCCAGACACAGGACAAATATAATGGTTTACATCATTGAATATTAGTAATAACAAAATTATGTTTTATTAAACACTTAATGTTTTACTTTATTTATGGTGTCTGAGCTGGTTTTGTTGAAGCCCCGGAGCGCCCCCTTCCGGTTCCGATCGAAGTCACTGATGGAAATGGCCGAGGGAAGTGTTTATGTTTTTGCGTAGAGGACTGTTACTAAAGGATGCGACTATGCGAACGCACGTACGTGCTACTGCGCGTGGGTGCGTGCGTATGCCTACGTATTTAGTTAGAAAGAATTCCGACATTCTAATGTCTAACATCCTCGGATTGGCTTCTGGATATCCAACCTTCAACAATCATCAAGCGAATCGAATTACATTACAGTCATTAGGGAGCTGGAAAATTGGATTTTAAGCAAACTTCACACGCGTAGGCGCGCGCGCTCGTAGACACCGAATAAAATATAGAAGCGGCCCTTCCCGGTTAGAGACGTTTATCCCTCCACCACTCCCCTAACCCCCCACTATCGATATTTTTATATCACTAATATCCTGTCCCATTATCGACAGATAACTCGCAGTTTGTTCGCCAGATAAAGGCCGGTCAGGAGTTCACTTCCGGCGATTATCTCCCAGCTTTGTTAAACGGTCACCGCCGCCGTCTTCAATCGCTACTAATATTTCCTCATTTCAGCCGGTCTTCCTCATCGGTGAGTCGACATTTCTCTCTCTCTCTCTCTCTCTCTCTCTCTCTCTCTCTCTCTCGTCTCTCCCCTCCCCCCTCTCTCTCTCATCCTCCCTCCCTCCCTCTTTCACTCACCCCCTTTCTCCCTCTCTTTCATCGTTCAGCAAACCAAGACGTCCAGTTCCGGATCTGTTTTTATTTCAAGTCACTGGAGGCGCTTTGAGCATTTCCCGATCTTTATCCGGAACACAAACACCCCCCCCCCTCTCCGAATCCTTCTCACCGATCTGTCCGTATTTTTCTATTTAAATGACTATAAAGATAAAAAAAGTCTTTGCGCGCGTCGGATAAAGTCACGTCTGGCACGAGAACGGAACGCCCCATTATCGAACACAGCGCCACCCAGTGGCGAGACACCTTCGGCTAGAGGAAGACATGTATTCTCAATATTGACCGACTGATTAAGCCTATTGATTGGTAATATATTAGAGCATGGCCTCGGGGGTTGGGGGGGGGGGGGTTGGAAGGGGGTTGGGGGGGTTAGTTACCGGTATATTGTCATATTCCTTCTACTCTTGATCGTCTATGAGATGGACGCCATATAGATAGATACATAGAGGATGATGATAGTCTTTGACCTGGTCTAGTGGACTGAGGATGGTATTGTCATCTTGGTCTATGATAATGTATCTATCTGTGTGTGTGTGTGTTTGTGTGTGTGTTGGTGTATGCTTGTGTATTTGTTTGTGTGTGCTTGTGTATGTGCGTGTGTAAACGTGTGTATGTGTTTGTCTCTTATTTCCACGTGGATTTATCTATCTATCTAACTATCTATGTGTATATCTATATTTCTATATTTCTATCTATCTATCTATCTATCTATCTATCTATCTATCTATCTATCTATCTATCTAGTTTCTGACCCTTGGCCCTGATAGCCTCCAATCTCTCTCTCTCTCTCTCTCTCTCTCTCTCTCTCTCTCTCTCGCTCTCTGCCATTAGCGTACAGACGCGTCTACTTTGTAATTCTCTCGGCATTTCGGCTCATAATGGCCGAGTCTGGCTAATGAAAGGTGACACTCATTTTTCAGCGGCCCCGAGTATGATGTCTTGTGACGGGGCGTACGACAGCCGGCAATGGTCATAGTCGTGATCTGGAGATCGACGTTAAATATTTATTTTACACTTATCGGCTACTGGTGATAGTTAACAGTCTATTGTCATCAATCAAAGGGACGAAGAGAATCGAGTTTTAGGCAATCATGAGACGGCCCCTTAAGCCACGCTGAGTTTTAAATAAAGTGGGAACGTATACACATAACAGATGATTATAATGTTGTAATATCGGGAAGAACCTTTTAGAAAGAGATCGTTAGAGGAAGAAGCTATATTGGATCGTCGAGTTTAAAATAATGTCGGGTCACATGTGGCTACTTTAGAGTCATTTAGCCACTTTCTTAGACTGCTAAATACAATGTTATTAGCGTGAGAAGACAAGGACAATGATTGTCGCATCATCAACATCATCATCATCATCATCGCCATCACCAACACTATCATCATCATCATCATCATCATCATCATCATCATCACCTGCACCACCACTATCCATCATCATCATCATCATCACCATCACCTGCACCACCACTATCATCATCATCATCATCATCACACACCACCACCACCACCACCACCACCACCACCACCACCACCACCACCATCATCATCACCACCATAATCACCTACACCACCACCACAAACACCACCAACACCACCAACACCACCAATACCATCAATACCACGACCACCACCAATACCACCATCTTCTTATTCATCATCATCATCAGCATCAGCATCCTTATCATACCAGAAACAATCTATGCCCGATATATGAAGTATCAGAGGGATGTTACCTCATTAGGCCACGCAAAACTAGAGGTATGCCCCTAGAGACAGACATGCTATAAAAGAGAAATGCCAAACCAGACACATCTGGGATGAAATGGTACAACGAACTATCTGAGGTGGCGAGCAGCTGGTCGGCCGCTTGCAAAGCGGCACCCTTCATTGCCGATGTTCGTATTAGGCGGCATTCAGTCAATGGAAAGCATCCGGAGCAGGTGTGATCCAAAAGACGGCCGCATCCCGGCACACAATGCCCGAAGCACTCTCCGGGCAATTGCCAAAACGTGGCCGCCTGTTTCGGAGGCTAATTTGGCAGTTTTCGCCGCGCGGTAGACCTTTGTATCGCTGCCTTCCGTCGACTAAAAGGGCGCCCGAAAGTTAGCTCAACTGCCACCAGGGGCAGTGAGACCCGCTGGCGTGAATGCCAAGATGCCAGGCTACCTTTCAGACGACGAGGAAGCCTTTATTTGTTGTTTACTGGCCAAAGGTAATTCGATGACGAACCAAGTGGGAAGGGGACGATATTGCCGAGAGAAGCAAGGCTCGAATAAAATGTAAATTCGCGCAGGGAACGCGCTAACACTTATGAAATATGCAGCAGGCGCCGTCCATAGAAGTCAACATGGATGAATTTCATGAAGCTTGCGGGACTTCCGGTTTCTCGTTCAGCCGGGTAACTCGATCGATCATTCAGACATGTCGTATTTACGTTCGGAGAAGCGTCGGTCGGGCTCCAGACGGGGAGGGTGGGGGGTTGGAGGTGCAGGTCGAGGAAGAGGAAAGTTCGCCGATTGGCGGATGTCATCGATACGACGCGACACCGGAATCTAATCACACTGACAATGTACTGCGTCGCCCGGAGCGCGATGACCGTCGGGATAGCAGACAATCGTCGCTCGGATGACACGCCGCATCCCGGCCGCTCCACCCCGCCGCCATCCGGATCCGCTGCCCTCCGCGGATAATGTATCCCGGTGGATCCCTCCGGCGTCGTCATCTTCTCGGCCTAAGCCACGTTTGATGTATCTTGATCCGTCGTGCCGCCATTAGACCCGGTGATGATAAAGACCCCGGCTGTTGTCCATCATCGTAAACAACTTCCGTTTCTTCTTCTCCTTCTCATCCTCCGAAGTCCACCGATTCGCGGGCGACGTTCGCATGAAAAGCGACGAACGCGCCGCGCTGTCTGGGATTATCCCCCGGATGTCGAGCCTTTGTACTTCGCCATCTGAATGAAGGTGGCAGACCGCATCACGGCGAGGCCAAACAGTGTCCAAGAAGCCGGTCTTTTAGCGGGATTAGTCGTACGGAGGACGCCAGTGACTGACGAAGGACCGTACTGTAAAGCGTTTTTCGCTTGCTTTTAATTGCGGGTACAGAGAAAAATATTTCCACGACAGCTTAAATGGGCCAGGCCAAGTGAACGCTGAAACATCCTTCAGACATAATCTGGCCGCAGTTTGAACCTAGTTGCTAGAGATCTGGACCAACCGCGCTCCCAGTTAACCTGGGAGCCGATGGAGTACGCCCCTAATTGGGAAGATGACGCAAACAAATAGATAAATATATCAAGATGATTCCAATTTACAGGCGTTCCTCGATTTACACTAATAGCTCCTAAACAATATTCAATATACTAAAAATCTGCTGATTGGCGGCGTTAAAAACTGAAACGTAATTGTGCGAACTGCAAAAGCGTCATTATAACGGATAAGGATTACAACTGGATTTACTGTAATAGATGTTTACTGTGGAGTTTTAAACATGGAGGTCCCTTGAACCGATTGGATCCCGCGATGTCATTTTATTACCATGCTCGTATCCAGATGTTGACACGCTTCAGTTAATTCGTGACCAGCAATCATGTGTTTAGCCGTTTCAACGATGTGTTAATTGAAGACTTTATGAACTGGTGCTATAAAGGTACTTGTCCGCCTGGGAGAATCAACCTCAAGGTTGGTCTCCATTGACGAGAATCACGCCGATGTATCGGATATAACGACCATTCGAGCCGGTTTGGTGCGGTGTTTAGTAAACCCGATGAGTGGAGCAGGTGGTTGTTTTATAGATCTGGCCTCCTTTCAATGATACCCAGCGCCTCGGTCCGGATGGGAATCGTCCCCGAGCTACGTACGGCGCCGCCATCCGGACGAGCAAAGAAGCGAATCAATAACATTCTAATCAGAGGCGGCTTTGTTCCGGATCCGTGGCGATCTTTTATGCGAATATTGGTGTATTTCTCTCTCGGATCGCGTCAATGTCACAATGAAGGAGATTATTTTCACGACCTTGACCTCGGCGAAAACGTAATGGCTTTCTTTCATCAGCTCCGAAAGGCTCTTTGTGCCGTCAACACGAAAACTGAGGCCAACATCAACCCTAGTTTCTATAACGCAAAATGCCCTTCGACTGGCCCCGTTATAAGCGATTGTCATTGGAGTGTCGTAATTAAAGCCAGTTATTTCGTATCTAGTTGGTTGCTACTGTAACAAATGACGGTGGGGGAGGGGAGGTGTTGAGGATTTATTGAAGTTTTTGATTGGCTCGTGGAGTTGACACGCATGTCCACATGGCGATCGTCCACTATAAACGACTTTGCCGACAGAATGAGAACGAATTATGGGACACGAATGGCTAAACGAAATGTCAACCGTGTTACGAACCGATGGGGTCGATTATATTGTGGCCGTAGTTAATTGGTTACGAAGTAGAGTCCGTGATTATGTTTTCATCCGATAAAGGTTCGTCATCGACATTCGAGGTACTTTGTTGGACTTAAAGGCATCGAATATAGGACGGATAATTGAACGAGACAATCCTTCTGATTGGTTGTGTACCACCGGAGCTTTGGATTTCGCGTGACACGTGATCCAGGATTTGGCGATGTTATAAGCGGCCGCGTGTTTCAAGATGGCTTTCTATTTAATTGCGAATTATTAAGTAGGGGTTAGTTCTGCTTACTTTGGAGACAGGATGAAAATTACTGGCTGTAAATAGGGTTGTATTACTTCACACACACACACACACACACACACACACACACACACACACACACACACACACACACACACACACACACACACACACACACAAACAGAGAGAGAGGAGAGAGAGAGAGAGACACACAGAGAGAGAGAGAAAGAGAGAGAGAAAGAGACAGGCACACACAAACATACACAAACACACACCCTCCCCCCATACACACGTCGAGAAAGAGAGATAAATTATAATCAGAATAGATTAGTAACATTCTATGATATGATTATATTACCTGTGTCGATGTTTAACATATCGCTTCATGAGAGTGTAACAAGATCTATTGTGATTTGATGATAAAACCTTGGCTGGTCATCTGATAACTTGTTAATGGCAATCTGATATATGTTGTTATCAGTGAAATGAAATAATCTGATCCAGACAGACAGACAGACAGACAGACAGACAGACAGATAGACAGACAGACAGACAGACAGACAGACAGACAGACAGACAGACAGACAGACAGACAGACAGGACAGGCAGACAGACAGACACTTTTTCCAATTACATCCATGCTAATAACTTACATTTAAGCTTTTTTCTTCGAACCAAACATCAGTAATATTAAAATAAACAGATCATCCAAAGCTCTTTGTTGAGATCGATTATGTATTAGGAAGCTTCCTCTATCAGATAAAGGCGATCCTTGAGCTACAATCTTCATTAACTATCATTCTTTTGTCACTACAGGTAATATTAAGATGTTGAAACCTAGTCGTATTTAGTGTCAGCTATCGAGGACATCATAGATAGTTTATTAATAAAGTCATCTTACCGGTCGTCATATTTGTAATATATTAATGATATATAAATCGCATATCCTAATACCTAAGCCTACCATCTTCACAGTTAATAATACAACTACTCTAACGCTTAATACTTATCACCGTGTTTAAGTTCTAGTTCGCTTTAAGTATGGTTGCTCTAACACTTAATGTCGTGTATGGTAACATTTCTAAATTCTTGCCATAACAAACGAAACTCCTCCGAAACAAACGACACTTTAACCCTTGAACTCTAACCCCTAAACCTCCTGTCCTATGACTGAAATGTCTCAATGAAAGATCCCACCGTGTCCTCTTCTAATAGTTTAATTACTTTTGATATAATGATAGTCGCCTTACCTGTCTTAATACTTCAGTATCATGTCTAAATCATTCAGTGTCCTGTCTAATTCCTTCAGTGTCCTGTCTACATCCTTCAGATTCCTGTCTAAATATTTGAGTGTCCTGTCTAAATACTCCCGTGTCCAGTCTAAATACTTCAGTGTCCTGTCTAAATACTTAAGTGTCCTGTCTAAATCCTTCAGTGTCCTATCTTAATCCTTCACTGTCCTGCATTAATATATCCGATTCTTGTCTTAATTCCACAGTATCATTTCCTAACTGTGACCTGTCTTAATGCCTTAGTACCCTGTATTACTAACCACATGTCCTGTCTTAATGTTTCAAACTCCTGTCTTAATGCTGTAACGTCCTGTCTTAATACAAGGACAACTTATCTGTGATTTCGTCTCTTACGTTCTAAAATCCTCAAACCGGAAAGTTCTGTCTAAGTAATGAAACAATGCAATACAACACTATTTTAAGACAGAAACTTTCAATTTTGAAAATCGTGTCCTTCCTTTTTAATATTCAGACTTGATGTCTCGAAGGGAAGGACTGACATTTATCTTCATTTGTATAATAACCTTTATCTAAGATTAAGTATAATTCCAATACCAACCTCGTAACATGACATGGTGTGTATGTTATTTTGACTATCACTGTACAAAGCCGATTGAAACCCATTTCGATATAATATTGACTACTGCACAGACGGATCCGGAAGATTATCGAACGAAATACAATCTGGAATGATAAGAGAACGTTGTTAATCGGGAGTTGAAATGACAATTCTGGTGACCAGCTATTGTTACAAAAGGCCATTTTATTGTGATCGCCTTTTCCAGAATATGTGTTCTTAAGCCTTGCGCTGTATTCATTTCTTTCTGTACTCGTCGACTCGTTTGCCGCCAATTATTCACACCCTTTTGTACACGTTTAGTAAACAGTCAAATGTACAAACGATTCAAGCTTCTTGTCATTTTCTCTGGAAGTGGTCAAAATGTGTTAGCTTTACATTAGGACTTTTGTATGGCGATGGGGTTTTTTTAAATAAAAAAAAACGCTCAAGAGAAATTTTACGCTGATTTGAACTACTCCGTTGGTGCGTAAACCCATCCTCCCCCCCCCAATTTCAGAGACATTCTCTTCGGCGGCCGAAAAATCATGTTTCAGTATTCAGGCTTCGTTCTCTCATAATCATGCTTCGTAATCTGGTTTTCAAACAATATGTCATGAAGGTCACATGTTCTGTCTCAATGTTAGAGCGCTCTGTTTTAATACCTTTCTCGTGTATCTGAGATTGGTTTGAAGTATTTTTTTTAAATGTTTAAGAGATTATATCCATAACGTGATGAATTTAGCTAAATATTTTGTTTCATATATCGAAGGTTGGTTCGTGTTATATTGTTTTTGTTTATAGCTGTTTTTGTAATGTCACGTCAATGATCTATTTTTTAGGTCAGTGTACTGTGAGTCCAACTTACAATACCGAGCAAACAATTTGTGACTCGGACGACGACTGCGACTCAGAAAAGATGGAGGTGAGTAGAAATGTCCTGTTTTGGAATTTATTCTGGTAGAAACATTGAGGAGAATGTAACATATTTAATTATGTAAAGTCCGCTCACGGACTGGAGACAAGATGAATCTCTTAATTGATATCAATATACAAACTATTTATTGTTACAAATGTATTGTTACAAATATCAGATTATATAAAGAAATAACAAAATATTTACATAGCAAATGTTTAAACTATTATGTAACTGTAGCTGTCAGTTTATAGCATCTAGGTCAGGATTGACCCCAGCCACAGGTCGTTCTGTTCTAAAAACACCCACGAACGGTTCTCATGTTGGCGGTGTAAAAACAGAAATTAATATGAAATGTTTTCTCATCTTTATCTTAATATTTCCTATCCGATTGCCAATAACGAGTAGATAATAATTTATCTTAAATGTCCTCTCAGTCGCAAATAAAAGAAAATTGACAAAATATTAACGCCGTTTCAAAATGGTCGTACTAATTAATGTCAACAAACCGCTCGTCACTAGCCTCATCAACAAATCCGTTTCCGGTCTAAATTGCCATTGGTGGGAAGAGTTAAATCTGCTTCGTTTTTGTTTAGAAACAATTTTCCTTATCAAAAATAGAAAATTATTTTCAATCATTTTTCAATTAAACTCGATAACACGACAACAAAACAAATCATCATATTTCGACGCTGTTTCTTGTGATTTAACACTGATTAATGTCAACCTTTTGTGTCCGAGTCACTTCATACCGGAAACTAGTTTTGAAACTGGAAACTATCTGGTAACCGACCACAAAAAACAACGCATTTTAAAGATAGTATTCACAGTATATATTTAAAAAATATATTATCTGTTTTTTGTTACACAATTTATTTATTTAAAAAATATCTATGATAAATTCAAATTTCAAAAATACGTATATGACCGAGTTGGTCACGAGGCATTATTTATTTACTCCTGTCAATAATAAATGTACAATATACATATATTGTACAATATACATATTGATTAAGCTTCATATGAGAGATGACAGCCATGATGTTTATATTGAAGACACCAAACAACAGATAGATTATATTAGTTTGTGTTTTTGAGTGATACAATGATCGAGTAAGACATCCATTGTGACCTATATCTGTAGGTCAATAATAATAGAACTGTCTATATTTGAGTTAAAAGATAACAATAATAAGAGTATTATATAAATATTCTATAGAATAGCATTGTACGTTTATAGTTTATGACTTATCAATTTTATTATTTGTATTACAATAATATAGTGTGTTTGTGTGTGTGTTAGCGTGCGTGCGTGCGCGCATGTGTGCGTGTTCAAACCCAGAATTCTCGATTATTAGAAAAGGCCATCAGCGAAATGTTTTAAGTGATACACGGCTAATATTTCACTCCATTTTATTATTTAAAGCTATTTACATTAATATCGGGCTATTCTGAAGGGTGTTTCATTTTTCACTTGGCCTCATTACATTTAGAGTGGTTGGCCCATTTAGTCTATAATATGGCGGTAAAATAGCAACCTTTAAATTTTAACGTTTAAAACGCATAAACACACACACACACACACACACCACACACACACACACACACACACACACACACACACACACACACACAGACGCACACAGACGCACACAGACGGTTCATCAGCGCAATTCTAGAGATACAGACCCATGTCACGTGACCGATGGGAATTTAATCACATCACGTGACCAGCAGGCCAAGTCTCGTCCGGATCATTCGCGATCGGCCGGGAAGCCTAATAACAAACGAGCTCCTCCGGACTAAGTCCCGACACACACGACAGTATCCATTGTTCGTGGGGGGGGGGTGATGAACACGACGACCGTGTTTAATCAATAAGCTATTATATTATTGGACCATTTGTAAATATTAACATCTAAGACTGGTTGTCTCGAGCTGATGGCGTGCCCACAGAAGGCACTCTCACCTTATCTCGACATTCTCTCTTATCAGTGTTTTTCGTGATAAGACACTATCAGAGATATTTGTCTAAGTTTCGAGCACCATTAGGCTGAGGTTCTTTGATGTTCAAGAACTCTGATAGCTTAATTTGGTCCGTCTCGCTAACAAAAAGGAGAGAGATAGCTTCAGTGTATACCTATACGTATATATATATATATATATATATATATATATATATATATATATATGTGTGTTTTGTGTGTGTGTATATATATGTATATAAAATATATATATATATATATATATATATATATATATATATATATATATATATATGTGTGTGTGTATATATATATATATATATATATATATATATATATATATATATATGATATATATATATATATATATATATATATATATATATATAGAGAGAGAGAGAGAGAGAGAGTTATGGTTTATGGGGCATCACATTTAGATAAATGAAAACGATAGATATATAGATAGATAGATAGGTAGATAGGTAGATATATAGATAAATAGATAGATAGATAGACAGATAGATAGATATATAGATAGATAGATATATAGATAGATAGATAGATAGATAGAAAGAAAGATAGATAGATAGATAGATAGATAGATAGATAGATAGGTAGATAATAGATAGATAGATAGATAGATAGATAGATAGATAGATAGATAGATAGATAGATAGATTGACGAGTGAGATGGATAAACGTACTTGTGTCCTTCATCAATGTGGTTACAATCTGTTCTGGATCCTGGATGATTCTTACCGGATTCCTAACTAGTCAACTGATTTGGCATTGATCTTTATAGATAATTGTACCATGACGAGTACCAATTACTGAATGTCATGAATATGTTGAACCAACGGTCAATCATTTTTAGACCATTTCAACTCCCAAAGGGGCATCTATCGAGATAAACATGAAGACTGCACTCTTTGACCACACCCCTGTCATTTCGTCAGTCAGAGCAGAGTGATCCGAGGAACAGCCTATTCAGATTTCTAGGGAAACTTTGGAAGATGCAAACTCTGGCAACTGAACCCGGTGCTCAGAAAATAAGTCATAGAGAGGAAATAAAATCAAGGGAAGTCGCCTGTTCCCATTGAAACCGTTGGATGACTTGTCGGGTTGAAGGGTGGTAGGTAGTACGAGTTGTTAGTCCTAGTAACCATGTTAGTCATCCACGTTCCTCATGTCAGGAGTGAACGTTGGCGGAACGCGATGCAACATGATTTGAGCAACTCTTGGTCTGTCGGAAAGAACCGTTGATGTATGTACAATCAATGTACATAATTAAGTTCACGACCTTCGGTGGTTCTTGCGGCATGACAGCTGTAAGGTGTTACACTTCGTCTTCTGGCAAAAAGGCGAAGGCATTCATCGTGCCACAAAATAGAGGAAAATCAGGGTCTACCAGGTAGGGTATGCTAAAGTGCCGAATCTTACACCAAGTCTTTACGTTAGATGGTAGAAACAATCCTTTTTGATAACGTCACGGCCAAAGACAACAAAGACAGCTCGCAGTACATCATACTCAAAGTTTGTTTGCGCCTTAATGTCATAGTCTAATTCTACATAGTTGCCCACTACAACCCGAACCAACTGGTCGTAGTTGGTATGATACTATTGGGAAGTAGAGCACAGATAGAAAGTAGTAATACCATCCTGATGGTTTACAGTTGTTTTAAGTCATGGATAAGTTAGGATGCATGCAGAGGATCTCGTCTTCAACAGGATGTCTCGGGTCTTCTCCTTCTGAAGACAAGGAGGCAGTCATTTACACTTAGGTCATTATCTTAACTTAGGAATTCCTCAGGGTTAAGATCCAACTGCTTGCAGAACTCGGCATAGGGGATGGTGATATTAGCTGTTGGTTGCGAAAAGTGCGCTTGCAGAGAGTAGAAGGGCACTTACGTCATCGTGACACGGACTTACAGCATGGACAACATCTGGTTAGGCTTGTTCTGAATGCTTGCAGTTTGGTCTTTTATCGAGTTGCATATTTTGGTGAGATGCAGTAGGATTTTATGTACAGTACGGTTGTGGGCTTGATCTAGGTTTCTCGGTTCAGTACCTGGCAGTTAGTGACAGAACGCCGACACCGGCCACTTGATCTTTGGATCCATTTCCAACACGACTTTATTTTCTGAGTTTCATGTTTAGTATACGTGAACCACTCATAGGAGATTTTGACACCGTACCTTATGACACGTGATACCTTTAAAAACTGTAGAATATATTAAAACACTGTTTTATCTGGGATATTATATATGTTTCTGATTTGTTACCCCCCCACCCCCATATGAAGAATACCTCCACAATATGAAGCCTCGTTTTTTAAGATACTCCTTTTAATAAACTGGACAAGTCACAGCTCCATACTATAGAAGCCATATTAAGTAGTTTACAAACATACCATAAATAATGTGAATGTTCCATCACTCACCCAAGCACAAGATGGTTGGTATCTAGTTGAGTTTGAAGTTCCATAAACTCGCCTGGTCTTCTAGCATGGCTACAACAATTGGGACAATTACGGGGTCAAATTAATCGATTACGATTACGATTATTTGACAATATAATCATTACGATTATGCAAATAATAATTATAATCGATTAGCATTATATTAAAAGTTAATCACGATTATAATCATGATTACAATGTATATCACCCAAATATGAATATAATGTGTCACTCTTATTGACTGAAATACCAGTATTCTACTGATATCTGTAATAAATAAAATAAAGGACATCTTTACAAATATACTTATCAATCAAAATGATAATTTGTGTTTAATCTAAATTAGCTATTCTCACACATTAAATTCTGAATACTATGACAACGCAATCTTCTTATTAACCGAAGCTTAATCCCTGAGGTAGACTTATCAGCCTTAAAAATTATCAGCCTTAACAATGATCAGTCTGTTGTTACACCATGTAATAATAACTAATAACAACAACAACAATAATAATAATAACAATAATAATAATAATAATAATAATATTTTATTCAACTTGAGTTGCTTTGAAGCATTTTACACAGAACTAAAACATGTTCTGGCTTCCACGGCACAAATACTTGTTAGAAATAAATACCCTGATTTATAGATTATCATAAATAGGCTAATTGAAATAAGTCGGTTTTGGAAACCTCACTAAATTATTCTTTACTTGCTGTAAGTTTAATACAAATAGGCAACTTATTTCACAGCTATGGAGCTGATGCTCGGAAAGACTTCTCTCCGTAAATTATTACGTGACTTCATCCCTTTTTCTGCATCAGTGGATGCCTTATGTGGTTCGTGTTTGAGGCGAAAAACCCGTATTATCGCCTACCCGCAATTAAAATATCGCCGTATTTTAACATATCACAGTTTTGATGAATTGAATATTTCAATTGGCTGTAAATAATTTTAAAAGTAATTTGTTTTAAGGAATCGTATTATTCAGCGCTGGATGGAAATATACAAACAATCGCTGTAATGTTGATATTCCGACATGATGTAACATTGTCAATAATCGAACACACTGTGTATTCAGGAAATTCAATCACCGACTACGAGTATTCTAATCTGCGATGGCGACAGACATCCGCATTTTTAATAAACCTTTCACAATCCATATCCGGGAAGTGAAGAGATGGGCGAGCTATAGTATCCCGGAAACTGGCACGGAGAGATCCGGAGAGACAAAAAATCCCACCAATAGCTTACATATAGCATGCGAATGGGTCGTCGATGTCTACAATTATATAATATAGCGGTTATGTTTCTCGAGTAGACATGTTTATTGGGACGTATTTTAGTAACCCGAGTGAATCTTCAATATTTTATGTTCGTGACAGAGATAAATAAACAGTCCTTCGGGACTTTTACATTGACCACGTGACGTAGCCTCGTTTACAATTCGGCCGATCTTCGACGAGCAAGAGTCCACCAATTTAATGAAGGTAACCGGGCCAGAATTCCGTGCGTAAATACTAAGTTTTATTAAAGAAACACGGTTTCGTCTAATGGCGACAATTTCGTTTCGCTTCACATGAGAGAATGATGGACTAAATAGAGAATATGTTCCGAGGCAACTTTATGTTCTTTTTCCTCACGAAAATAAACGTTGAGATGATGTAGAGGGGGTATTTCAAAATCAAACAGTTTAAAAAGAAATAAAACAGCAATGTGACCAGTTTTGTAATCCGTCGATTGTAGCGCATTGTGCAGGTGGAGGCGATGTTCCCGTTTATTGAGAGCACATATCCACGAAATCGTCATTCCACCGATGTATCTGGCACAGAGCAAGTAAAGGGCCAGAGGTGAGCGATTAATGTCGCGTTTGTTTTTTAGTAAGCCGCTAGTTTTAGCTCCAGGTAGCGAGTGCATCCAATTAACTTAGTCTGGTCGTCAAGTGCATTGTTATTGTGAATGCGTTCTGCATCACTACCATAGGTATTCCATAACTCTAACGATTATATGCAAAATTAAAGATAAATACGTTTGGAAATATTGAAGGCTAGAGACATAGACCCATCTTACCATCTTAATGAAACTATTAGCCGCATTATCGGGGGCGGAGGGGGCGTAGGTGGTTGTCATAATACTAGATATTAATTTAGATTAACTATCCAAGTTATTACTAATTAATTTTCTAGAGGTTTATTATTTCTAAAGGCTTATGAGCTCTGTTTTTTAGACATCTCTTTTTACCCAAACTTTGATGTTCCCTGGATTAGTTTAATCGAACGATTGCAAGTTGTCTTTTACCTGGTTTCTATTATCAAATGATTGCGAGTTTGTCTTTTAACAACTATTTTACCAAAAGATTGCTTATTTCAACTGCAGGATTCTATGCTTCCAAAAAGGCCGCTAATTTCCTTTCCTCGGAAAATTGCGTTACCAAAAGGATAACGGGTTTGGGTTTTTAAAGATTTATTTTCCTAAACGGTTACCTTTTTCTCCTTTCTGTCGGGGGATTTATTCGATAAAGAAATCGCAATTTGTTATTTTTCCAGCTCGTTTTATCGCCCGGGCAAAGAATGTTTATCTAGTAATCTTTTAGTCGTTGCACATCGCTGGCCAATTGCTTTTGCACGTGATCTAGTCCCGCGGCCTATTATTGGTCACTTTAAGTCACGTGATTTCTATCAAATCGCCGGAAATGAACGAATGGAAGAGAACGAGGCAGACGTAGCGGTTTGTATGACGTCACGATATCGGTACGTGTATGCGCTGTTGTCTGTTTTCAGGTCTGTTGGAGGCTGTACAGTGGCTGTTATCACGGAGTCTGTATGTGTAACCCTATCACACATCTACTGCATGAAGACAGCGGCAAGTGTAAAATATGTACGTATAGGGTTTATTGTCTCACTCACTCACTCACTCACTCACTCACTCACTCACTCACTCACTCACTCACTCACTCACTCACTCACTCACTCACTCACTCACTCACTCACTCACTCACTCACTCACTCACTCACTCACTCACTCACTCACTCACTCACTCACTCACTCACTCACTCACTCACTCACTCACTCACTCACTCACTCACTCACTCACTCACTCACTCACTCACGCACGAACATACACACGATGGCACGAACATACACACGATGACACGAACATACACACGATGGCACGAACATACACACGATGGCACGAACATACACACGATGGCACGCACACACACACGATGGCACGCACACACACACACACACACACACATACACACACATACACACACACATACACACACACATATTCCCTCTATTTCTCTCCGTCATCCAGGTTTCCATTTCATGATCTCTCTATTGTGTTCTAATAGCCTGCTACCCTCGCCCCTAATCATCACCACACGCTCCCCCCCTTATAACCTCCCCCCTAACCTCTATCCCTACTCCCTATTAACGATTATCGATATCTCAGTTGGTGTTTGTCAGATATCTCTCGTTCCACGATGACATAACAGAATTATCTCCAACTTTTGTGTCTGAGCTTAGCAAAAAACTATTTGAATATCGTTATAATATCGATCTGTTCGAATTTTTATGAATATCATATCGGAACAAAAGAGCAAAAAATGATAAACTCAGATAACAGATTGATAAAAAAGGAGATAATCTAGTAAATAGCGTGTTTGTTTATAATTAGCGTCTTATCTAAGGAACACTATTTTCCTTTTGTTATAGATTTTGAGCACTAATCTCAGTTCTGCACGATCATAATTTGGGGTAATTTTGATCAAAAAGTTTGCTTATTAATGTTATAATAATGAACTGTAGGCACATAATCATAGATATGTTTTTAGTTTATCTATCTATCTATCTATCTATCTATCTATCTATCTATCTATCTATCTATCTATCTATCTATCTATCTATCTATCTATCTATCTATCATACAGTAAATGTGCTAGTTAGCCGCTCATATTTTTCATTAACATACTGATTGACTATCGAGCGGCAGACTGACTGACTGACTGACATGACTGACTGACTGACTAACTGACTGACATGACTGACTGACTAACTGACTGACTCACTCACTCACTCATTCCCTCATATAATATATACTTTATGTTTCAGTTCGATACGGTAATGAGGAATGCACAAACGATGACATGTGTCTAGATTCTATGACATGTGTCAATGGCACCTGTCAGTGTCTGATAGGTGAGATGACACCTGAAGGTAACTTCTGCATGATGTCACATCACCGGT